>JASVEL010003446.1:0-152281 GCA_032618575.1 Nicotiana noctiflora | reverse complement strand
GAAAGAGAATCAATACTAGGAGTTTCGGCTCCAACATCCCTCACAAATGCTAAATATGAAAGAAAACCCTTCCCAACCATACGCTGGGCCTTTAAGAATGAAATCACTCTGCTAGGAACATACTCAGTCACCCCACGTCACTCGAACCTCGGAACACCCGCTATAGATAAGGAGACTGTCTTAGCATGACATTCTAGAATAGCATGACATGGAGATAGCTAGTCCATGCCAAAAATAACATCAAAATCCACCATGCTTAATAGCAGCAGATCAACTCGGATCTCCAAACCCCAAATAGTCACCAAACACGACGGATAGATATGGTCTACAATAATAGTATCGCCTACCGGGTTGGATACAAGAACATGTAAAGTAAGACACCCTCGGGTCGTACCCAAATGACGAGAAAAATATGAGGACACATAAGAATAGGTGTAATCGGGATCAAATAAGACTGAAACATCTCTATGGGAGACTGAAATAATACTCGTAATAATAGCATCTAAAGCAATAGAATCTGTCCTGCCATAAAGAGCATAAAAGCGAGCCTGACCACCACTCGATTGACCTCCTCCCCTGGGGAGACCCCTGGTTTCCTAACCCTTACCCCGAGCTGGCAAGGTGGGTGCTGAAGACAATGGACCAGAAGATGAGGGTTGACCCCTCTGCTGGGATTAGCTAGCAGCACAATGAGGACACTGTCTTAACATGTGCCCAAACTCTCCATATTTATAGCAGATCCCAAGTGCTGGAGACTGGGGCTAAAAGGAATTACACACGTTGGAGTGACTAGCTGATGCACTCAGCCTCGAAGAACCCTAGGCAGACAGGGCACGAGATAAACTCTATGCTGGAAGAGCACTTAGAGATTGCTGAATCTATTGAGAACACTGATAACCATGACCCGAAGATACCCCACGTTACTTGAGAAGAGCCACTAAGTAGGCCTGAAAGAATGACCATGTCCCTACTGGAACTGGCCACTTGAAGGAGCGCCACTAAACTACCAAAACCTCAAAGCCTCTTGGCCTCCCTCTCCTGTTGATCCTGGCGGTGAACCACCTCAATATCTCGGGCTATATCAACCACTTCCTCAAATGTGGCACCCAACACTCGCTTTATAGTTATATGAACAAAAGGTGGTAGTTGAGACCATAAACAAGCCTTTGGATACGCATATGATCAGTCTGAACCAGCCAAATTGCATGATAAGCCAACTCTAAAAATCTCACCTCATACTGGGACACTTTCATATATGTCCCTACCGTAGCCACTCAAACTATCTGCACAGATCCTCTCTGTGGGACTGCAGTACATACTTCTCCATGAAGAGAGTGGAGAACTCCTGCCAAGCCAAAGGTCTTGCACCAGCCGGCAAACGCCGCTCATACACCTCCCACCAAGTGAAGGCAACCCTAGTAAATTGAAAAGTAGTAAAAGCCAGACCAGTAGACTCAAGAATGCCTGTTGTACGGAGCATCCACTGACATTTGTCGAGAATACCATGGGCATCCTTGCCCTCAGCACCACTAAATATTTGAGGATAGAGTCTACCAAATCTCTCGAGACGATCGTGCTCATCCTTGGGCATAACTGGAACCCTGAACTCCTGCACTGATGCAACTGGCTGAGCTGGAGGTGCCTCTGGAGTCTGTAATCCCTGCACTACCTACTCAGGTGTGTGATAAGTGAGGGTTCGATTGACTCCCCCGACCTGTGAAGTAGTTGCTGCTGCGGTGGTGGCTTAAACCGCCTAAGCCAGGCTATTACAAACTGTCAAAATCAGAGCTAATGTCTCCTGAAGTACAAGAATCACTATGGACACAACCGGAGACTGATCCGGAGCTAGGGCAGCCGATGAATCAATAGATGCTACCCTCGATACTCTCCTTCTGCCTCTGCCATGACCACAACCACGACCGTGTCCACGACCTATGATGGTCTCAGTAGGTGGCACTGGTGGTCGTCCGCCATATCCGGTAGCTTCTATCCTCACAATCTGTGAAATAATAGAATAAAGAAAAGTTTAGTATTCGGATGAACAAGTTCGCACGACAAAAATTTCAAGAATGTGGAATTTTTCTAAAGGTTCTGCAGTCTCTCGAGGAGAAATAAAGACGTACCGCTCTGCGAGACTCTACTAAACCTTCTCATGAATCATGAATCCTAGTAACTTAGGCTCTGATACCAACTTGTCATGGCCCAATTTTTACACCCGGTCGTGATGGCGCCTCTCGTGAAGACTAGGCCATACAGAACAACTCAACACCTCTTTTAAAAATTTATTTAACATTTAGTAATTCCAAACACGTATAAATCATTCATAAATGTGGAAGAACTACGGAAACATAAAGCAACCAACCCGACACAGCCCAAACTGAGGTGTCACAAGTCATGAGCTATTATTGAGTTACTGTAGGTCCACGAAATAGAATATGTAATACAACAGTCTGAAAGAAACTGAAATGACATAAAATAGTGAGTCAAGGGGCAGCGGATGTCAATAGCTACATCGCAGCTACAACTCGCTGCCTAGTCTGGAGAGAAATATCAATGATCAAGTGCGGACTCTGCTATGCCTGAATCTGCACGTATGGTACAAGGAGTAATGTGAGTACTCTGACCCAATGAGCAAGAATAATAAATAATAATCGAAGGTAAGAACACACATTAAAGCACAATGCAATTCTATATCAAGTAGTAAAACTCTTAAAATAGTACAATCCATAAATAGTCAAATGAAACCTAATTTTAAAGACAGGTAAATCAGGTAAAATATCAAATAAGTAGTAAATAGTAAACATCCCCTCGGGCCCAGTATCAACCGATCAATACAGTAACAGACCCTTGAGCCCAGTATCAACCGCTCAGTATAGTAACAGCCCCTCGGGCTCAATCTCAGTCACTTAGCATAGTATTAGCCCCTCTGGCCCACTCTCATATCATATGGGTACTCGCGCTCACGGTGGGTGAGCAAACTCCGGAGGAGCCCCTTACGGCCCAAGCGTTATAACAACATAAGGCTTGAAAGCCTTCTCACATCACACTCGAGACCTGAAAGTCTCCTCACATAATACTCAAGTTCTGAAAGCCTCCTCTCATAACACTCGAGGCCTGAAATCCTCCTCATATAACACTCAAGGCCTGAAAGCCTCACTCAGTATCATAAGCCCATCGGGCATCAATAAAGTAATAGTTCTCAACCCAAACAACAGTGAAATATCATTAATGTCTAAATAATTCAATTAAAGCAGCTGAGTTTGCAAAATAGTATAATAATTAGGACTGAGTTCAAATAACGTATCACAATAGTGAGGAAATAGTGATAAAAATCCTCGAAGGATTCAAGTAATCGGCATTAAGCACAAAACATGGAAATAAGCCCAAATCATGATGATATACAAAATAGCTCTGTTAAATACACGGTAAAATATCAAACGAGATGGACTAAGTCACAATCCCCGATAGTAAATAACCTCGTGATCACCGTTAAGCGTGTGTTTCACCTCAATATAACACTATGTTGTGAAAATCTAGGGTTTCAAACCTTTAGGATATCATTTACTGTAATTACTCACCTCAAACAGGCCAAAATCCTAGCTCGCTATGCCCTTGCCTCGCAAATCGACCTCCTCGCTCGTCGATTCTGATCAAAACCACAATGAATACATTACAATAGGTTTAAGGAACATAACACAATCGAAAACACTCGAAAAATATCAAAATTCAGGAAATTTGCAAAATCCGAGCCCCGAGCCAACTTCTTGAAAGTCATAAAAATTAATATCATCAGATTCCTTATCTCGCCACGAGTCAATACATACCAAAAACTCCCAAATTCGAGACCAAATCACCCATTAAATCCCACATAGTAATATCAAATTCCAAGCCCTAGATTTTCCCCCTTTTGATGAAATTCCACAAATTTCTATGTTAATTCTACCAGTAAATCTTATATTTAGGTCATAGAACTTACCTCCAATCACACCCGGTCGAAATCCCCTTCAATTTCCGTCCCAAAACTCTCAAGGTCAATTAAAAATGGTGGAAATAAACCTTAGCTCGCAGAACAAAATGAGCTTTTAAAACCCTTCTCTGATAAGCAATTTTTGCACATGCGCTCACAATACTGCATATACGGTCACCACTTCTGGGAAAATTACCATTACGCCTATGACCACTTTTGCGATCTAAATCCGCTTCAGCGGTCAACGCATCTGCGAACTCCTTCCCGCTTCTCTGAAAAACTCCCTAGGTCCTTATCCGCTTCTGCAGTCACGGCTCCAAGCTCACACCTGTGGAAGAGAAATTTCCTCAAGAACTCGCTTCTGAAACCAAATATTCGCATCTACGGCCCCTTTTCGTAGATGCAGACATACCAGATATCAACGAACACCCGCAATCTAACAAGTCCAAAATACACTGCGATGGCCATCTAAAATCACCCAGATGCCCCTGATACCTCAACCAAAAGTGCCAACCCATCCTAAATCATCATTCAAACTTGCTCCAAGCTTCTAAACACCACATACAACCAAAACTATAAAATTACATCGGATTCAACCCTAAGTTCTTTTAAAACCTCCGAATAATACATTTGATCAAAAACCCAACCAAAATACTTCCGAATGACCTAAAACTATGCACAGACATCCATAATCACAAAACGAAGCTACAACAACTCTTGGAATTCCATTCTGACCTTCGAATCAATATCTCACCTACCAGCCAAAATTTGCCAAAATACTAATTTCGCCAATTCAAGCATAATTCTACACTGGACCTCCAAACTTAGTTTCGATCACACTCCTAAGTCACAAATCAATTCTCAAAGCTAACCGTATCATCGGAAATCACTTCCAAGCCCTCCAACTCATAAGTCAATATCTAATTGACTTTTTCAAAACAAACTTTCCTTAAAGAGACTAAGTGTCTTATTTTCTTTTAAAACCAATCCAAATCGACTCATTTATTCTAGACTATTACAATGAAACATAAGGAAGCAGAAAATGGGGAAAGCGGGGTGATAACTCATGTGATGATGGGCATGTCATCATATAAGTGCTATTGGATATAATATAAGGGGTGATCAAGGTGATGTAGTAATGGCTGTGGGAAAAGAAATTCAGGAGACTACAAACACAATAGCTAAGGTAGTGGCTATGGTACAGTACTGCACTTCTGCAGATCAAAAAAATACACACAGGTGTGCATTGAAATTGATTCGATGCTTATGTAGAAAATTGCTACTAGTGTATGGAAGCCACCTTGGTGTACAGCTGAAGAAGTAGAGGAGATCGGATAGTTATTAAAAGAATCTAATTATGAAGTATCTCACATCTTAAGGGGGGCAATAAGTTGGCAGATCAGTTGGGTGATCATGGAGCTATACAATGTCATGATTTTGGAGAACTGAGCTCAATTGGTATGATAATAGTGAATGAAGACAAGTTACAATGTCCATCTATAAGTGTAAAAGTAGCAAGGAGGAAGGGGGCAAGGTTGAGGGGAGTAAAGGAGAAACAATCTCATCGGCATGTACAAATCCTTTTGGAGGAGTACATGTGGAATATGTTTTTAACTAACAAAATGTTCTTTATTATGGGTACAGAGTTTGGATCTATGTGTTATTATTTGATGGAAGTTTATATGGTGGTATTAGTGCTTTGCACTCAACCCACTAAATGGAAATAAAAAAATATGCATAGATTTAGAGAAGGACACAATGCAGCAAAGATGCAATGCAAAAAGGAGGACAAGAAAAGCAAGAAGTTGGAGTACCTACAAGAGTACATCAATAAAAAAGAATGGCATATACAAAATAAATGATGATGCAATGCTTAGAAAGTTCAAGAGAATTAGGCTATCGATAAACTCAGGGACAAGAAAACAGTATGAGTCTCATAATGGATGTAATTGACTAGAGGGGAACAATGTTGTGCACAACCTGTTGATAGCTAAATTATTGGTGGAAGAACTCATTTGGAGTAAGCAGGCATGGTCACAGCAACAGGTAGAAGTAATAGCAACCAGTTGGAGTGCGAGGAAGTTAAGGAAGATAATGAAGGAAGCAAAAGTAAGCAGGCAAACAACATTGGAAGAAGTAATAACAGCACAATTGTCCAGATTGTCTAAGAGAATTGGGCAACATGGATTAAGATATTCAGGAGAATGGAGTGGGAGTCGATGGAATAAAGGGAGCCAGATAGAATTTATTCTCACAAGGGATCGCTGTGTGAGGTGGGGTAAAATAGAATGTTGTATAATGATGTCAAGATGGTGTAGGATTGAGGAGATATCAGTATATTATCATGTACGTGGCCTTAGAGAGGAGTACAAGGAGCCCAATTTTTACACTAACTTCTTTTTCTTTTTTGCAGAAAATGTTACTGTGGCTATGCCTCATCTTGTAAGGAACCTGTTGTCGATGCCCTTTTTTTCTCTAAAGAGAGATTGGGTTTGTGACATTCGGGAAGACAACTCTATTTTCGTTTGAAAATTGGGTTTTGGAGGTTGAAGAGTCGCCACCTAATGATTAAGTGCATTAGGACACTAAGGGTTTTGACTTTGAAAACCAAAGTTCGGGTAAGGGCTAGACATTTTCTCGAGGGGACGGTGTTAGGAACCCCTTAAGATCCATTAGTGAGGTTCCCGGCCATGTGTTCTGACTTTTATGTAAACAAGTATACAAATAAATTTGCATATAAGGGTTACAAATAAACATGTTGAAATCTATAATTTGTTGGGAATGGTATAAATGCAGAAAATTAGTCAAGCCATTGAGCAAATAAAAGGGAATTTAAAAGGGGTAATGCAATAAAATTAGGAGTTTTAAGTGGTTGAGAAGACATAATTTATTAGTACTAATCTAAGTTACATGTAGGAAAGGGGTCCTACATTTATAAATCACATGGATCATCCACACAACACCCGTAACCAATCATACACATAGTGTTATCGTGTGATCATCATCTCCATGTCTATCCTTCTAACCCTGTTAAGGTATTAAGCGCAAAATGGTGTCGTTACCTACAGCATGCTATTACTCGTTCCACCTATCAGTCCTGGAAGCTTTTAGGACTACTAATCCTAATAAGATAAAGCTTAGATTTTAGAGGTTTAAAAAGGATAAAATTCAATGGCGTCAATCAAAACACATAATGCAATTAATGGGGAGATAAAACAATTAAAGACTCAAGTATGCCTCCTCAAATCACATAAATCATGTAGTTTAGAACGTCTTACATATATTGATTGGGTTCAGATTATATATAATGTTAGGTGGGCTAGTTCATTACATATTTTCATACAAGAAAGTCCACATTAGGCTCGCCTGATTGTAACTTATCGAAGACTGATGTAGTTAATTAAATACCTACTAGCTTGCCTAAGTGATAACCTATAGGCATGGAATTCACTGGTTTCAGAAATAAAGAAGTAAACTGATTATAGAAAGTTGCCGATATTAACAGAATGATACTAGTTCTGCAGTTGATTACTACTGATAGACTAATCTTAAAACGAGTGATTCATATTTGATTTATAGTTCCTTGTCACGACCCGAATTTCCCACCATCGGGATCGTGATGGCGCCTACTCATGGTAGCTAAGCAAGCTAATTTTTACTCATTGTTTTCATAAATAAAACCATCATGTTTTCAGTTTAATAGCATGAATAACAATAATAACAATAGCTTCGGAAGTCTAATTTTATAAGTCTGAAATAAATATGAACTGCTCAACAATATCCTCTACCCAAGATGTGGAGTCACAAACTCACAAACCACTAAGAATAAACTACATATAATGGTCTAAAAGAAATATAATAGTTGTCTGTCTAGAAATAATGAGACTACAGTATAAATGAACAGCATAAGAAGAGCGTCGGGCCTACGGACACCTGCAAGCTACCTCAGTCTCGTAGTAATAGAATCGTGCTACTGCCACTGCTGCTGTCCGTAACCTGTATCTGTGCCAAAAGAGCGCAGAGTGTAATATTAGCACAACCGACCTTATGAGCTGGTAAGTGCCTGGCCTATCCCGGCAAAGTAGTGACGAGGCTAGGACCGGACTGCCTAATCAACCTGTACAGTTCTATATACATATGTACAACTAAAACAATAGAAATACTGAGCTAATCATATAAAAGGGAGGGAACATGCTATGGGGAGCACAATTGAATGTATATAATTCATCAGTGTAATTAGAAATGGAGCACAACAATAATTATCACAAAATAAGAAATTCAATAGTTGCACGGCATCACCCTTCATGCTTTTACTTTCATTCACACCCAAACAATCATATAAAAATGCACTGCATCACCCTTTGTGCTTTTACAATCAAATCAGAGAACGGAATGTACCTTCGAGCTTAAATAGTCACAACATAGCACGGAATGACCATTCGTGCAATTACGATCAGAAATAGCACGGAATGACCATTCGTGCAATATCACTCTTCCTCACCCAAATAGTAGTCACAACCAAACAGGCAAGAAGAATAAATAAATAACAAGTTCTATCCCGGCAAGGGAGTAACAACAATAACAATAAGGTCCTAGCAAGGGAACAATAACGATAACTTTCACAACCCGGCAAGGGTTCAATAATTTAACCATCCCGGCAAGGGATTAATCATATTTCCTTTCAATACTTTCAACTTTAATTTAATAATATTCATTATTCGAGCCAACGATCCAAAATATCAATATTTCACAATTTAGATCAATTAGCAACTAGCAATTTATTATACTATAATCTTATTCCCTCAAGCCAAAGTTAGATCAAAAATTTACCTCGAAGGTTTACGATCAACTTAGCCCTCAAGCAATGCTTTTCCTTTCGAATTTCGCTCCAATTCAATCGTATCTATACACGTTTTTTTTAATATCATCAATTCTACTCAACGAACCTGCCCAATTGCCTAACTAAAGTCCTTTTAATATTCTAACCAAATTGTAAAACCGACCCCCGCTTGGTCAAAACCCGAGGTTCCAACCACAATAAATTCACCCATACCCCCACGAGTGCAAACATATAATTTGTTTTAAGAATCGACCCCAAATTGGGGTTGAATTACCCAAAATTCTCAAAAACCTAACTTTACTCAAAACCCATGATTTCTACCTTGATTTCATGATCTAGGCTTAGAAACTAGTTAATTAATAAAGGAAAAGTGAAGGCAATAAGTGGGAAATTACATACTCAGAGGATCTTGAAGCTTGGGGGCATTAATGGCTTCCTAGGGCTTGGGAGAGAAGAGGGTTCGTCATAAAAGAGTGAAAAATCCCAAGCTACTGATTCTGTCCCGTTTTGTAAAAATTTAACTGGGAAAAATTACCCTTCGCGTTCACATGAAAGGGGACTTGTTCGCGAAGGGTAACTGTGCATCGAATCGCGAACGCATGGAGAAGGAACGTGAACGCGTAGAAGGAAAGGCTGGGGGGTAGGGGTCTCAGATTAGCCTATGCGAACGTGTGCGTAAGGACGCGAACGCGATAGAGACTGGGCATTGAACTACTGATCGCAACGACCGGAATGCGAACGTGATGAAGGCGAACACAAAGGCACTGCGAATGCGTGCCGAAGGCCGCATTCGTGAAGAACAAATTCATCTGCAACATCTGAAGAAAATCTGCTATGTTTTTTATGTGCAAAACCACCCCGACACACCTCCAAAATACCCCCGAGCCCTCGGGGCTCCTAACCAATCACACACACTAACTCAAAAATATCATACGAACTCGCTCGAGCGATCAAATCCCAAGAGCATCACTTGTCATTTCAAAGTTCATAAACCATAACTTTAGCTTTTTAGGTCTGAAACACGTCAAACGATGTCTGTTTTCGACCAACTTAATAGGAAATGCTTAAACAATATAAGACTTGTACTGGGCATCGGAACCAAAATACGAACCCGATACCATAGTCTTTTAATCAATTTTCATTCTAATTTTTCTTAATAATTTCATAAAAATAATTTAACAAAAAAATTCTTTTACCGAGGTTCTAGACGCCGGATTTCGACTCCGGACACATGCCCGAGTCCCATATTTTTCTATGGACTTTCTAGGATAGTCCGATCTTGGGTTCGGGTCCGTTTACTAAAAATATTGACCAAAGTCGACTATAATAATATTAATATCAAATTTCCTCAAAATATTTCACAGAACTCACATATTTCAACATAAAAAAATTTTGTCTACGTGCCCGAACTGTGCACGTAAATTAAGGCAATATAAAATAAGGTTTTCAAGGCCTCGGAAGCACGGAACAGATGAGGAAAACATATGATGACCCTTTGGGTCGTCCTCCACCTCTAAAATAACCGTTCGTCCTCGAACGGATAAAAAAAGGAAGTACTTGAGTCGGGGAACAAATGTGGATAATGGTTCCGTATATCAGACTCGGACTCGTAGGTCGATACCTTAGGAGGCTGACCTCTCCACTGAACATGCACTGAAGGAAATCTCTTCGACCTCAATTGTCGAACCTGCCGGTCAAGAATAGCTACAGGCTCCTCCTCGTAAGATAAATCCTTGTCCAATTGGATAGTGCTGAAATCTAACACATGCGTAGGATTGTCGTGATACCTCCGTAGCATAGATACGTGGAAAACTGGATGCACTATTGATAAGCTAGGTGGCAATGCAAGTTTATAAGCCACCTCTCCCACTCGATCAAGAATGAGTATCCACTACCGAGGATTGATGGTTTGTTCTACCACCTCCAGGGAGCAAGGGTGTTCTCAAAGATAGAATTGAGGTCTAGCTACCATCATTTATAGGCATGCTTTCTAGTGTAGTTAATTTTGAACATTTTTTTACAGGCGTAGCATGAGTGCAAAAATCCTACGAGCATGGTATCTAGGATGCAATTGATTATTATTTGGCCTTTAATTGTTTGCCAAATGATAGATGCAAAATTGCAGAATCTTAAAGACATGGTCTCTACATGCAGAATTCGTATGAGCAGGATATTTATATGATATACAGAGTTCTTATAAGCATGGTTTCTACATATGACAATGCAGAATTCCTATTGATTTTTATATATGAAAGTGCAGAATTCCTATGAGCATGATTTCTATATATGAAAGTGCATGATTCCTCTGAGCATGATTTTTATATATGAAAGTGGAGAAATTCAAAGAAAACTCCTATATGCAGGATATCTACCCTTAGGCCTAAATAAATAGCCCTCCCTTTTTACTAAAATCCAATAAGTTATTACAATTTTATTACAGACCAAATGAATCAAACAGAAAATAAAATTACATCAGAGTTTTTAATCTACATCCAAGGAGCATAATTTAGACCTTAAGACTAATAATATGAAATGATCCAACTGCCAGGATCAGGTTCCAAAGCCTTTCTCTTATCCGGAGTGTGTCAATGTTCCAAGGAATTTCAAAAACTTCGGGTAATGATTACACCCAGATATCATTACAAAACTGAATTAAAGTGCAGTATAGAAGGGCAATCCCTCCAATGTCCAAGTTCAGAGGGAACTCAAGGTCCCAAGACAAGGCTCATTGGAGTGGGGTAGAATATTGAATCTATGAACAAGTGTACGTGCAATAGAGGGAATTAAGGGATGCCAAGGCAGGCTGGTGGTCATGCCCATCAATATAGAATGCTGGCGCACCCATGACCTGCCTAATAGCCATACATTGGAGATTCAAGACCTATTGAAGGTCAAGTCATGGCCTGGGCATTAATTAGGATAGTATCAGGCCAAGGTTTTAACTCAATATATAGAATGGATTAGGGGTAGGAATTCATATAGGAACAGAAACAAAGAAGGAAAAATACTTAGCATAAGTTACAGAAGATGATCAAAAAACCACACAAAAGAATGAAACTACAGAATCAACACATAGGGATGAGGCAAAAGTTTAAATAAGAGACATACCAGTTTTAAAAAAACACAACCAAAAAAAAAAAGCAGAAGTCTTGCAAAGAAGCCACAGTATAAGCAGCAAGAGAGAATACTTTGTCATTGAGTGTGAGTTCAGAAAAACTCGAGTGTTGGTGGTGATTCTGTCAATGAAAAAGCAGGTATATATAGGGTGAGAAACTGGCAAAAAATAAGGTAAGAGCTGTAATTCAAACATAATTAGGGAATATGTCTTCATTAAAAATAAAATTAGTATAAAAGACTTCCTTTATTAAGGAATTAAATCAAACGGTAGCATGCAAGTGTTAAATAAGGAAGAAATCACATAGGGGCTGAGCATTTCAAATAAGGAAATATTTTCAACTCTGTACGATTACACAATAGGTAATAATAGAGGTTAGGTTCATTAGACCTTAATTAAGGAATGGTCTGTAAGAAACCCATATTAGTGTAATTAAGGTAATGGTATCAAATCAACTTAAGTAGAAATATAGGGTGGAAAGTTTAAAGGAATGTATTTCAACAAGTCCAAGAAATAAGGAAAATCAATACAATAAGGGAAGAATCAATTACAAGAGTGCAATCATAATTACACAAAGAGATTTGAAAATAGTCCACAATCAAAGGTTATTTTGAGAGGGAAATTTAACCTATAAAGAGTGCATAAATATTAAGCATGTGAGGCTAGATATAAGACAAAGAAGAGTGTCATGCAATCAAAAATCAGTGAGTAGAGGACTATAGGAACATGGTAGTCATCTCAGAGAAGAGGGGATATCAAATAGCATGCAAAAGGTCAAGTAAAGAGTCTTGTATGATTTAGCAATAGGTCAGAATCGTATGAAGAAACAAAGTTGACACAAAGATTTTGAAACTCACTCGACCAGTAGAGGAAATAAGTTTAGGAACTCAAATAGGTCCAAAGTGACTAGGGTTCTGAAATCAAACACGTTCAGGGATAAGACACAAACAAATCATGTAACCAGTAGCCTCAAACACTCGAATGAACACCAAATTCTAGGGTTTTCACCATTAATCGAGTCTAGAGAAGAAAACAAATAAGTCAGGAAAAAATATTAACGGAATAAGTCCATAAATCTAAACGAAACTATGACGTTTAACACGTGCTTCACGGAAGAAAATCAGAAAAAACATAATAAAAGAGAAATCATGCAAAATACAGTAGAAGAACTCATAAGGACAAGGTAGAAGAATCGAAGTAAACATACAAGAATCACAGTAGAGAATGTTAAAAATCAAAGAAACCCTAAATCAAAGAAGGTGAAAGGTTTAAAAAAAAATTGAAAGAACCTTTTGAGAAAATGTTTGAGACCTTAAGATAAACACATATCTAGGACAGATCTAGAGAAATTAGAAGAACCTCGAAAGGTTAGGATTTCACAAGAAACCTAGATGTGAGAAAGGCCTGGAAAACTCGTGGATCTAAGCCGGAGAAGTTAGACTTAGGCTCGAACGACCATGATACGCCAGAGTAAAGCCAAAGACGATCATGGAACCTTGAATCGAAGGAAACCTGGGTAGAGATCTTCAAGGTCGGGCCTTGAACCTTTAATAAACCAGTGTATAAGAGCACCAGGGGGTGGGTGTAATATCCCCACAGCTTTTGTGGCCATAGATTCTGGTGGATCTCCGGTCTGAGGCGGTAAGAGGCAGCTAAGGTTTGAGAACCCTCGAGAGAGTTTGTGACAGTGGAGGGTTGCAGAGGCGGTGGTTGGTGAGAAATGAGGTAGGGTAAGGGGTCGTTTGAATTAAAAAGGGAAGGGGATGAGGGGAGCCAATGATCTAAAATATCAACGGCTGGGATTAAATGGGTTAAATAGGGACCTTGTTTGGGTATGATAGGAAATGTTATGGGTTGGATTGTAATAAAATTGGGTTGTTTGATTAGGGGTGTAATTGGGGGTTAAATTGAGGCTACAATGGCAATTGAAATGGCTATGTATTAAATAACTAATTTCTCCCCTTTAATTTACATAAAAAGTTAAAATAATTTTAAAAATAAATTAAAACATGGAACTAATTAATAATATATAAACATTAGTCTAAACATACTGGAAATAATTTATAATTGTAATATTTCATTAATCATAGTAAGCTACAATTGTAATGCAATTTTAGTTTAAAAATATCAAATAAAGTTGCAAAAAAATATGCAAAAATCACCTTATCAAATTTTGCTGTAAATATGAGAATGGAAATAAATTATTCACAAAAAATGGTAATTTTAAGAATAATTAAGGGATTTTGTACTGCTAAAATAGACAATTAATCAAGTTTATGAATCTTAGAAAATTAGGAGAAAATACCAAAACTCTTGGGCATGCTTATGTATGAATACACATACTATTTTGAGAATATTTTGAGTATATAAAATACATGGGGAAAATTTGGTTCTCAATACCTGCAACTGGTGGTATTAGTACAATGTACTCAATCCAATGCAGGTGAATCAAGGACGCACATAAGTATAGCAAATTTGCTAGGAAAGGGCAACTACAAGGCCCAATTTCATACGCGGATGCAGTGTAATGTGTACGAGTTCAACTGAACTCATAATTTTTGACGCAGAGTAGAAATTTATATGTAAACATTTATTAAAATTGTAAAAATAATAGATATGAACCCATTGTTTTAAAAATATAATAGATTTAAACCCATAAAATTTAAATTCTGGATTCGCCTCTGGTTTCATATACATTTTTATGAACTCTCTGGGAGCTGGTCTAGATTGCTGGACAATATATCTGTAGTTTGGAACATAATCCAAATGCAACTCAACTACTACATAAGAGAGATGATTGGGAAACGGAAATCCACAGGGCATTCTTGGCGACAAATGAACACATATGAGAAAAAGCAGGGTTTTCTGATAGCCAATACCAACAACAATAGGTTGTGGCAATCCATCTTTCCCCCACTTAGCAGCTGCATTAGGCATAATAGAGCAGAACCATATGCAAGCACAAACGCATCACAACAGTCACATGCAGCATTCTATAACAGGTACAAGGACACAGTTGACCAAAGGAAAAGACGAAGCAACAATGTGGTGATTCAATTAGGGAGCTCAACAAACAAGCAATGGTGGAGAATACACAGCAAAACTGGAGCAAAAATGAGCTTCAAAAGAGAAATCTGGGCAGTCGTTAATAACTATGCTAGATATAGGAGTGACCAAACAGATATAAGAAGTGTTATGACAGGAATAACAATACCAATAAAGGCTAAAAATAGACAAATAATGAGCAACACGTGTACAATAAAAATGATGCAAACAGCGATTGGACAGAACGTGGCTACACATGTAATCAATATGGATCACAAAATTGGGCTGCTATGCAATCAAAATGCAACATGGACAAGGACCTATTTGAGCTAGTTTGGATGTCAATACACAAAAGTCTGCTGCTCTTCATGGGCTAGTTTTATTATTCAAAGCTTATTAGTTCTTCGATGATATCAACTTTGAGTGCATTGCTCAATTTGTATACTAAGACATATGTAGTTTACAAAGTTTATTATTTTCATTTCATTGGACATCAAGACAATTGTTTTTTCTCTTATTTTTATATAAATAAAAACTAGCCCTAGGCTCTGGCTAGTGGATTGCTAAAAACAAACCAGCATACCCCTGGTTATTCGATTACAACTTCAATGTCAGATTGTTGCGACTAGTTTTGGCTATGAGAAACCTTAAGGAGGCAAGATTTCTAAAACTTATTTGATCGGATCCTAGTCAAAGGGATCCTAATGTATGATGTGAATTCCATGGAACTCATGGCCAGAGGACTGGGGACTGCTGACAGCTTCATGAAGAGGTTGCAGTGTTACCAAAGAACAGTGCCCTCTGAGAATTTCTAAGAGATTGGGCCAAGAATAATTATGGCATAAATTGGGATATTGCCAACAAAATTGGCTGCAGGGTCACCGTACTTATGGATAAACATGATCTTTTGTAGTGATGAAGTAAACAGAGCGACATTTTCAACAACAAATAAGACAAAGATATTGATAACTCATGGAAAGAGGATCCAAGAACCATCAGATGATGATGAAATAACCTTCACAGAAAAATATGCTAATGGAATTCCTTTACCATACAACGACGCTCTAGTAATACCACATAATGTCTTAGATTAAAAAATTTAATGTGTGTTGGTTGATCCAGGTAGTTCAGCCAATATCATAAAATTTAGAGTTTTAGAGCAAGCAAGGTTAACCATAAATATAGTTCTAACAATAAAATTTCTGGTTGGGCTCAACATAACGAGTGTAATGACACAAAGATAGATCTTACTGCCTACTCATGTCCAAGGCGTAACGAAAACTACTTTGTTTTAGGTGGTAGATAGCGTATGGTAGATAGTGTAATGAAGGTTATGCCATCAACTTATCATTAGTTGCTATAGTTCTGTAACGACATTGTCGATCGTTTTTGAAATTTATGCCTTGATCCCCAATTAACTTTTCCCTCTAAGTTCATTTCTGCTATTGTGGTTTGTCGGGATGTTCGGTTTTAGTATTTGAAGTGTTTTGGGACACTTAGTCCCTAAATGAGAGCCTTATAGTTGAAAAATGGCTCGCATTTAGAATAGTGTTAAGACAAACTCGGAACGGAAATCTGATAGTTCCGTTAGCTCTTGTTAGGTGATTTCGGGGTCTGGAGTGCGCTCGCAACGTATTTTAGAGGTCCATAGCTCATTTAAGCTTGAAATGACGAAGTTTGGAATTTTTGGAAATCCGATCGATAGGTGAGATTTTGATCCGGGAGTCGTAATGGAATTCCGACATGTGCATTAGCTTCTTTAGGTGATTTTGGATATGTCTACAAATGTTCAGGTCATTCGGACGTCGTTTGGTCGGGTTTTTGATAGCATGTAGGTTTCGGAAGTTTTGGTTGAAACTTAAGCTTGAATCCGCCATAATTGGATGATTTGTGTGTTTAATGATATGTTTTTATGATTGGAAAAAGTTTGTATCGTGATTTGGAGTAGGTACTTGGTTGAGGTCCCGGAGGCCTCGGGGGTCAAACGGACCATTTCTAGTCGAAGAACAGGTCAGTTTTGATGTCATAAGTGTTGTAGACGGTTGCTCTATGCGATCGCAATGGGCTGATGCGATCGCATAGAAGGTTTGGGAGGAGGCAAAATTTTGTTCTGTGCGATCGCGGAAGGGGGTATATGATCGCATAGTTGCAGGGGTTTTGTTCTTTGCGATCGCAGAAGTGCTATGCGATCGCATAGTATTTTTGGCAGGGGTCCCAAGTCCTTTAGTTTATTCTATGCGATCGCATAGCTGGAAGTGTGATCGCATAGTGTTGTTATGCTAAGCAATGCGATCGCAGAGCTAAGTGTGCGATTGCATAGTGTAAATTGGTGGGCTGGAAAGTTTTTCCTATGCGATCGCAATAGGTGTGATATGATCGCATAGAGTATTTCACTGGGCAGACAGAATAAGTATAAAAAATTTCATCCGCGAGGGTCTCACCATTTTTGCAAAAACTCAAGCTAGGGAGCTCGATTTTGAGTGATTTTTCGCGTTCTTTTTAGAGACAATTGTTGGGTAATGATTTCGTACTCCCTTGTGATCATTGCTCACTAGTCTAAACTCAATTTCTTCCTTTAATTTTGGATTTGTGGTGTAAAATTGTGGTAGTTTCATAGAAGAAACTTTGATGATTAGGAGGGGCAAACGAACTCCGATTTTAATAAATTTTATATGGTTAGACCCGTGAGAGTATGAGGGTTCTGAAAACATAAAAATATTTTGATTCCGAGCCGATGGCTACAGGGGTATTTTGGTCATTTCACCCATTTTTGCACCGTAGCTTTAATTTTATCATTGTAATTAGTTATTTGCGATATTATTTACTCTATTTAATTGGTTTGAATAGATTTGGGCCACTCAGAGTCGGATACTCGTGGCAATGGAGTCATTTCTTAGCGGTTTTGTACCGGATTGAGGTAAGTGACTTGTCTAACCTTGCGTGGTGGATTTTCTCCCCTAGGATATATATGTGTAGATTTAAATGCCTTGTATGTGAGGTGACGGGCGTGTACTTGCGAAAATTGTTAAAAACCGCCTTATTTGAACTGCTTAATCCGTGTTATCTTTATTACTTAATTGGTTTAAATTGCAAGATTTATCCTGCGTTAGCTAGGGAAGCAAGATTAGATAGGATTATATGTCTAAATGCGTAATTGTCTTAATTGAACTCCCTGGAACCTGTTGAGACTGGATATAGTTGTTAATTCTAGCTGTGTATTTCATATTTCTCTGTGTGTCCTCTTATTAATTGTGTTTGTGTTCTGTGGACTGCGGGCTCAATTCCCGAAGATCTGGTGCTACTTAGGTAAAGGACTGCGAGTTCAATTCTCGGAGATCCTCAGATACTGATATACGGGGCTGCGGATTCAATTCCCGGAGATCCAGTGCTACTAAGGTAAAGGACTGCGAGTTCAATTCCCGAAGATCCCGTAATTCTGATATATGGACTGCGGGTTCAATTCCGGAGATCCTGTGATTTTGATATACGGACTGCGGGTTCAATTCCCGGAGATCCTGTGTTGCTGAGTATAAAAGGGACTGCGGGTTCAATTCCCAGAGATCCTAGATTTGTTGATTTGTACTTGTTGTATAGATTTTTCTTTGTTAGATTAACTGTAGACGGCTTGTAGTATTTATCTCATTCGCTATTATTTCAGACTTATTCCTACTTTGTACTGTTCAATATTATTATTATTATCATTATTTGTATTATTTCTCGGTAGGACCCTGAACTTCCTCGTCACTACTCCATCGAGGTTAGGCTTGGCACTTACTGAGTACCGCTGTGGTATACTCATGCTACTCTTTTGCACACTTTTGTTGTGCAGATCCAGGTACATCAGATCAGACACACTACGGGTGATTTAGGAGCATTTTCAGGACACTCGAGGTATGAATCTGCTACGTCCGCAGATCCGGAGGGTCTTCTTCTATTCTTCTTAGGGATGTCAGTTATTCTCTTATTTTCGTTGTGTAGACACTCTTGATGTATAGAGCCACAGTTGTACTCTTTTAGTCTGTGTTGCCCGTGAGTTTCCGGGTCTTGTTGGTTGCATTTCTTCTGGTATATGGTAAAGTATATATGCCGAGCGGCACTTATTACATTTCTTTACATTATTCCGCTGTTATCTTAACTTTTGTTCATAAGAGTTGTACTTTCCGCATTGTGTTAGTCTTACCTTGCCGCGAAGACTGGGTGCCGTCATGACATGTTCACGATTGGTGAGCTGGGGTCGTGACAAGTTGGTATCAGAGCTCTAGGTTCATAGGAGTCACGGGACACAGACCGGTTATTTAGAGTCTCACTGATCGATACGGAGACGTCTGTATTTATCTACGATGGGCTATGTAACTGTCTAGGAAAACTCTTCATTTCTTTTGAATTCCTTGTCGTGCAATATTTTGACACCAAAAATCTATACTTCTGTCTTCTATTCTCGCATAGATGGTGAGGACACGTGCTACTCGTGAGGATCAGGCACACGTGCCCCTTGCTGCCGCCGCCAGAGGCTGGGGCCGAGGTAGAGGTCGAGAACGCGCCTGAGGTGCAGCCACAGCACCCATGCGCGCAGCCGCTGAGGCACTACAGGTGGATCAGGTTGGAGCACAGGCACCTGGTACACCTACTACAGCTACCACGACTCCAGCACTCCAGGAGACCCTAGCCCAGTTTATGAGCATGTACACTACTCTAGCTTAGGCGGGGTTGCTTCCTCTCGCTGCAACTATATCTTAGGGCGGGGGAGGGGCCCAAACTCCTGCACCTGGCACACCTGAGCAGCGACTCACACCAGGTTTTGGAGGTTATTACTATACCGCCTGCCACACCAGTATAGCCCAGAGGTGGGCCAGCTGCCTCTGAGGACGAGCAGCGTAGGTTGGAGAGGTTCAAGAAATATGATCCCCAGTGTTCAGTGGCTTGGCTTCAGATGATGCATTGGGATTTCTGGAGGAGTGTCATCCTATCCTCCGTACTATAGGCTATAGTGGAGACTAGTGGGGTTTCCTTTACTGTTTTTCAGCTTCGAGGGGCCGCTTATGATTGGTGGCGCACATATGAGTTGGATGGCCCAGACGAGTCTGCCTCATTGACCTGGGCATTGTTTTCTGATATATTTTTGAGGGAGTTTGTTCTCTAGAGCCTTAGGGATGCTTGGCGATCGGAGTTTGAGCAATTGAGTCAGGGCTCCATGATAGTATCGGAGTACGCCATCAGTTTCACCAAGTTAGCCAGACATGCACCGGCCTTGGTGGCCATGGTCCGGGAGAGAGTGCGGAGGTTTATTGAGGGTCTTAATCTGCCTATATGGTCCATCAAGGCTAGAGAGTTGGAGACAGATGTACCGTATCAGCAGGCGGTGAGTATTGCCAGATCGATCGAGGGTATGCTAACTAGAGAGCAAGGAGAGAGGGAGGCAAAAGGTCTCGTGAGTCGGGTCATTTCTCCGGTGCCCGTACTTCAGCAGCCGGTCGTATTGGCAGGGGTTATTCCAATCATCCGGTTCATTCAGCATTGCCAGCAGCTGGTAGTACTCCAGCTCCTCCAGCACCTCAGGAGCCTTATTATGCTCCCCAGTTTCCAGTGCGCCTCTTGTGCGGGGTACCTTTATGGGTCAGTCCAGGGGGAGCGAGGCCGGTCAGTCACAGCCACCGCGTCCTCCTAGGGCTTGTTTTGAGTGCAGGGATACTCGCTATCTAGTTAGGGAGTGCCCCAGGTGTAGGAGAAGAGTGTCTCCACAGACTTCACAGCCTCAGCGTAGTTCCCAAAGTCAGCAGGCCATCATCCCAGCCCCAGCTGTCACCCTACCTGCCCAGCCAGCCAGGGGCGGGGATCAGGGTGCCAGAGGTCGCCCTCGAGAGAGGGGTTAGGCCAGGTTTTATGCTATTCCTGATCGCATTGCAGCTATCGCTTCCGATTCTATTATCACATGTATTATCTTGGTTAGTCATAGAGAGGCATCGGTTCTATTCGATCCTGGTTCTACTTTTTCATATGTGTCCTCTTATTTTGCTTCACATCTGGGTGTGCCTCGGGATTCTTTGAGTGCCCCCGTTTATGTTTCTACTCCGGTGGGAGATTCTTTGGTTGTGGACCATGTGTATCGATCGTGTTTGGTCACTATTTATGGTTTTGACACCAGAGCTGATCTTTTATTGCTTGGTATGGTTGATTTTGATATTATTCTGGGCATGGACTTCTTGTCGCTCCCTCATGCTATTCTTGATTGTCACGCCAAGACCGTGATACTGGCTATGCCAGGCATTCCACGTATTGAGTGGAGTGGTACTCTAGATCATACCCCTAGCCGTGTTATTTCCTTTCTCAAAGCTCGGCATATGGTTGAGATGAGATGTGCTGCTAATCTAGCTTATGTGAGGGATGTCAGTGTTAATAGTCCTTCTATTGATTTAGTCCTAGTGGTACGTGATTTCTCTGATATGTTTCCACCTGATCTCTCGGGCATGCCGCCCGACAGAGATATCGATTTTGGTATTGACTTATTGCCGGCACTCAACCCATTTCTATTCCTCCGCACTGCATGGCTCCTCCTGAATTGAAGGAGTTGAAAGATCAGTTACAAGAGTTGTTGGGTAAGGGTTTAATTCAACCCATGTTTCGCCTTGGAGTGCTCATGTGTTGTTTGTGAAGAAGAAGATGGTTCTATGCGTATGTGTATTGACTATCGCCAGTTGAATAAAGTTACAGTGAAGAACTGGTATCCTTTGCCTCGTATTGATGATTTATTTGTCCAGCTACATGGCGCACAGGTGTTCTCTAAGATTGATTTGCGCTCTAGTTATCATCAGCTGAAGATTCGGGAGCCAGATATCCCAAAGACTTCCTTCAAGACCCGGTATGGTCACTACGAGTTCCTCGTGATGTCTTTTGGGCTGACTAATGCCCTAGCAGCCTTTATGCATTTGATGCACAGTGTGTTCAGGCCATATCTGGACTCGTTCGTGATTGTTTTCATTGATGATATTTTGGTATATTCCCGAAGTCGGGAAGAGCATGAGCAGCACCTGAGGATAGTGCTTCAGACTCTGAGGGAGAAGCAATTATATGCAAAGTTCTCTAAATGTGAATTTTGGCTAAGTTCGGTGGCATTTATAGGCCACGTGGTGTCGAGCGAGGGTATTCGAGTGGATCCGAGGAAGGTGGAGGCCGTGCAGGGTTGTCCCAAGCCCTTCTCAGCCACTAAGATTCGTAGCTTCCTTAGTTTGGCGAGTTATTACCGTCATTTTGTAAAGGGGTTCTCTTCGATTGCAACGCCTATGACCAGATTGACCCAAAAGGGTGCCCATTTTCAGTGGACAGATGAGTGTGAGGTGAGCTTTCAAAAGCTCAAGACAGCTTTGACTTTGGCCCCTATATTGATGTTGCCTACTGGTTCAGGGTCCTATACGGTATATTATGATGCCTCACGAGTTGGACTTGGAGCAGTGTTGATGTAGGATGGTAGGGTGATTACCTATGCGTCCCGACAGCTGAAAGTGCATGAAAAGAACTACCCTATCCATGATCTTGAGCTAGCTGCCATTGTTCACGCCTTGAAGATTTGGCGTCATTATTTGTGTGGGGTTCCTTGTGAGATTTACACTGATCATCGGAGTTTGCAACACTTGCTTAAGTAGAAGGATCTGAACATGCGTCAGAGGAGATTGTTGGAGCTGTTGAAGGACTATGATATTACTATTCTTTATCATCCGGGAAAGGCCAATGTGGTTGCCGATACCTTGAGTCGCCGGGCGGAGAGTTTGGGGAGTTTGGCATACCTACCAGCTTCGGAGAGACCTATGGCGATGGATGTTCAGGCTTTGGCCAGGCAGTTTCTTAGATTGGACCTTTTAAAGCTTAGCCGGGTTTTGGCCTGTATGGTTTCTCGGTCTTCTCTATTTGATCGCATCAGAGAGCAACAGTTTGATGACCCCCATTTGTTTATCCTTCACGATAGAGTTCGGCGTGGTGATTCTAGAGGTGTTACCATCGGCGATGATGGAGTGATGAGGATGCAAGGGCGTATTTGTGTGCCCAATATAGATGATCTTTGAGAGTTGATTCTAGCTGAGGCCCATAGCTCGCGGTATTCCATCCATTCTGGTGCCGCGAAGATGTATCAAGACTTGAGGCAGCATTATTGGTGGAGGCGGACGAAGAAGGATATAGTTGACTATGTTTCTAGGTGCCTCAACTGCCAGCAGGTGAAGTATGAGCATTAGCGTCCGGGTGGATTAATGCAGCAGATTGAGATCCTAGAGTGGAAATGGGAGCGCATCACCATGGACTTCGTATATGGACTTCCACGGACTGTAAAGAAGTTTGATTCCATTTGGGTCATCGTGGATCGGCTAACCAAGTCCACCCATTTCATACCTGTGTGCACCACTTACTCATCGGAGCGGTTGGCGGAGATCTACATCAGGGAGATAGTCCGGTTGTATGGTACTATTGCAGTTTCCATCATTTCAGATAGAGGCATTCAGTTCACTTCACGGTTCTGGAGATCCGTGCAGCAAGAATTAGGTACTCGAGTGGAGCTGAGCACAGCATTTCACCCCCAGACGGATGGACAGTCCGAGCGCGCTATTCAGATTTTGGAGGATATGCTCCGTGCGTGCGTGATTGAGTTTGGAGGTTCATGGGACCATTTCTTGCCACTGGCGGAGTTTGCTTATGATAACAGCTATCAGTACAGCATTCAGATGGCACCGTATGAGGTCCTATAAGGTAGGAGGTGCAGGTCTCCCGTGGGTTGGTTCGAGCCGGGTGAGGCCAGGCTGTTAGGTATCGAGATGGTCCAGGATGCAATGGACAAGGTCAAGGTGATTTAGGACAGACTCCGTGCAGCCCAGTCTAGGAAGAAGAGTTATGCGGACAAGAAGGTTCGCGATGTGGCTGTAACAACTAAATTTCGCTCCTGAAAAATAATAATCAAAACAAGAAAAATAGCGACAAATATTATATTTAAATTCAAGTGATGGGGTTAAAATCTCCAGAATATCTCTAAATCTAAAGAGATGTAGTCCTCTGATTCTTCTCGTCACGGATGATGGTTCAAGAGCTTGAAAGCTTGATCTTGGACTTGACGAATTTCAGATTTGTAGTACGTCATGAACAATTTGAAGCTCATCACGAACTAGGATTTGATGTTGCAGTTATCACGAACGGAAGATTTCAAGCCGCCCGCTTATGACTTGAATTCGCCTTTGGAATTTGACCACAGACGATGATTGCAGATATGGATGGAGACCTTGATGCTATCCTTAAGAGCTTCTTTAGCCTTTCCTTCTACTTACTTGCTTGTTTTAGCCTTCTCCTTTGACCCCTTTATATAGGTGTGGGGTGGAGTAGTCTTCAAGAAAACCTTAGTGGATCATTGGGCTTGAGGCTTATGGGCCGGTCCATTTGATAGAAGACTAATTGACGGGCTAGCCCAATAATATATTAATGGACATTTATTTAAATCAATTTGATTGGATTTAAATAACAAACCCAATTACACCAGTCCATGTTGCTTAATTGGACCAATATATATTTAATTTATGGTAAAATCCAAATTTTTTATGGATTTAAATTTGACAAAATTTTAATTGCCTACAGTGGCTTTTATGGTTGGCGAGCAGGTTCTACTACGGGTCTCACCCATGAAGGGCGTCATGTGGTTTGGGAAGAAGGGGAAGCTGAGTCCAAGACATAGGCCCTTTTGAGATTTTGAGGCGTGTTGGGGAGGTTGCTTATGAGCTGGCCTTACCTCCCAGCCTAGCTGGAGTCCATCCAGTATTTCATGTATCTATGCTCCGGAGATACCATGGTGACCCGTCGCATGTGTTGGATTTCACTTTTGTTCAGCTAGACGAGGATCTGTCTTATGTTGAGGAGCCAGTGGCCATTCTGAACAGCAAATCAGGCAGCTAAAGTCAAATAACACCGCTTCAGTAAAGGTCCAGTGGCGAGGTCGGCCGGCCGAGGAGGCGACTTGGGAGACCGAGTAGGATATGCGCAACCAGTACCCTCATCTCTTCACCACTCCAGGTATGTTTTCTATACTCGTTCGAGGATGAACGAATGTTTAAGTGTGGGAAGATGTAACGACCCGGCCGGTCATTTTTTAAATTTACGCCCTGATCCTCAATTAATTGTTCCCCCTAAGTTCATTTCTGCTATTGTGGTTTATCGGGATGTTCGGTTTAATAATTTGAAGTGTTTTGGGACACTTAGTCCCTAAATGAGAGCCTTATAGTTGAAAATTGGCCCGTATTTAGAGCAGTATTAAGACGACCTCGGAATGGAAATCTGATGGTTTCGTTAGCTTCGTTAGGTGATTTCGGGGTTGGGAGCGCGCTCGGAACGTATTTTGGAGGTTCGTAGCTCATTTAGGCTTGAAATGCCGAAGTTTGGAATTTTTAGAAATCTGATCGATAGGTGAGATTTTCATCCGGGAGTCGAATTGGAATTTCGACAGCTGCAGTATCTTCGTTAGGTGATTTTGGATATGTCTGCAAATTTTCAGGTCATTCGGACATCGTTTGGTCGGGTTTTTGATAGCATGTAGGTTTCGAAAGTTTTGGTTGAAACTTAGGCTTGAATCCGCCTATAATTGGATGATTTTGTGTGTTTAATGATATGTTTTTATGATTGGAACAAGTTTGTACCATGACTTGGAGTAGGTTGGTGGCTTTGGTTGAGGTCCCGAGGGCCTCGGGGGTGTTCTGTGGGTCAAACGGACCATTTGTAGTTGAAGAACAGGTCAGTTTTGCTGTCGTAAGTGTTGCAGATGGTTGCTCTATGCGATCGCAATGGGCTGATGCGATCGCATAGAAGGTTTGGGAGAAGGCAAAATTTTGTTCTATGCGATCGCGGAAGGGGGTATGCGATCGCATAGTTGTAGGAGTTTAGTTCTCTGCGATCGCAGAAGTGTTATGTGATCGCATAGTGTTTTTGGCAGGGGTCCCAGGTCCTTTAGTTTGTTCTATGCGATCGCGTAGCTGGGAGTGCGATCGCATAGTGTTGTTATGCCAAGCAATGCGATCGCAGAGCTAAGTGTGCAATCGCATAGTGTAAATTGGTGGGCTGGAAAGTTTGTTCTATGCGATCGCAATAGGTGTGATGCGATCGCATAGAGTAATTCACTGGGCAGACAGAATCAGTATACAAAATTTCATCCGCGAGGGTTTCACCATTTTTGCAAAAACTCAAGCTAGGGAGCTCGGTTTTGAGTGATTTTTCGCGTGTTTTTCAGAGACAATGGTTGTGTAACGATTTCTTACTCCCTTGTGATCATTGTTCACGAGTCTAAACTCAATTTCTTCCTTTAATTTCAGATTTGAGGTGTAAAATTGGAGTAGTTTCATAGAAGAAACTTTGATGATTTGGATGGGAAAACGAACTCCGATTTCGATAAATTTTTATATGGTTAGACTCGTGAGAGTACAAGGGTTCTGAAAACATAAAAATATTTTGATTCCGAGCCGATGGCTGTAGGAGTATTTTGGTCATTTCACCTATTTTTGCGTTGTAGCTTTAATCTTATCACTGTAATTAGTTACTTGTAATGTTATTTACACTATGTAATTGGTTTGAATAGATTTGGGCCACTCGGAGTCGGATACTCGTGGCAATGGAGTCATTTCTTAGTGATTTTGTACCAGATTGAGGTAAGTGACATGTCTAACCTTGCGTGCGGGATTTTCTCCCCTAGGATACATATGTGTTGATTTAAATGCCTTGTACGCGAGGTGATGGGCGTGTACTTGCACAAATTGTTGAAAACCACCTTATTTGAACTGCTTAATCCGTGTTATCTTTGTTACTTAATTGGTTTAAATTGCAAGATTTATCCTGTGTTAGCTAGAGAAGCATGATTAGATAGGATTATCTGTCTAAATGACTACTTCTCTTAATTAAACTCCCTGGAACCTGTTGAGACTGGATTTAGCTGTTAATTGTAGCTGTATATTTCATATTTCTCTATGTTTCCTCTTATTGATTATGTTTGTGTTCTGTGGACTGCGGGTTCAATTCCCGGAGATCCGGTGCTACTGAGGTAAAGGACTGCGGGTTCAATTCCCAAAGATCCTGAGATACTTATATACGGATTGCGGGTTCAATTCTCGGAGATCTTATGATACTGATATAAAGGACTGCGGGTTCAATTCCTGGAGATCCTGTGATACTGATATAAAGGACTGCGGGTTCAATTCCTGGAGATCCTGTGATACTGATATATGGACTGCGGGTTCGATTCCCGGAGATCCTGAATTGCTGAGTATAAAAGGGACTGCGGGTTCATTTCCCGGAGATCCTGGATTTGTTGATTTGTACTTGTTGTGTAGATTTCTCTTTGTTATGTTAACTATAGACGGCTTGTAGTATTTATCTCATTTGCTGTTATTTCAGACTTATTCCTATTTTGTACTGTTCAGTATTATTATTATCATTATTTTTATTATTTCTCGGTAGGGCCCTGACTTTCCTCGTCACTACTCCGTCGAGGACTGGAATCATTTACTATTGCGCCCATCGGTCCTCTCCTAAAGTTGAAACGACTTCTAGAAGGTCTCCGAATTGCATCAAAATCATTTTGGAATCTATCTAGACTCTGATCATGATTTCGTCCTTTAGAGGACATCTAGGAACCGAGTTGATATTTGTATATCTCGCATCTTGAAACTTTTTGGGATCAACTCAGGTGCCGCACTTGGTTTGAACACAATTACGTATACTTTTTTTAATCTGGACCCTTTAACACCGGCTATGCGCCGTTATCTAAACCATTCAAGCATGAAACTCCTTTGCATTTTGATCCACCCATTTGTTCATTTCTCTCATGAACCTCATGAGCTACGTTTTTTAAAATGTTTTCCAAGTTATTGTTGCTAGATACAATACTAGTCCTTATGGCCTCGTCGAAACCAGCTCCATCGTGAGTGTTGTTTTCAGTTCTTTGAGTTGTTTGATTTGAAAGACCGGAAACCTTCTATTGGCATAATTGGAAGCACTTCATAACACTTGTTTCAATTTCTTCATCACGCGATTTTGCCTTGAGGGATGATCCATAATCGCTTTTGTTGTTCTCTCAAGATTTTTACTATTTCAACAACATGCTCATCCTCCGCATTATTAGGAGTTGGGCCTCGCATATGCCGAGGACACTAACCTTCACGATTTGGTTTTTCTTCGGCCCCTTCATTGCGCGTTTCACGGGTCAAATTATCACACTGGAACACATCATTCCGTTTAGCTTGTGCTCCAACATTGCAAATATCATTATCATCATTAGCTGCCATATCAGATTTTCCTTTCACTATGGAAAGAATCAAAATTTATTAGTAACAAATGAATGGATCAAAGCAATTATGCAATTTTTTATTCCCTGCAGTGGGAGCTATGTTGAATTTATAGCGTGATTTATATACAAGCGAATTGATTTGACCAAAAAATAGTAAATGAATAAGAACAAAAGTAAGATTGTCAAATGAAATTAAAGAAAATTACAATCCTGACTAAGAACTTAGCCTTCTTCAAATGGCAAGAGTGAAAGCAATATTTAAAAACTAAAACTGAGCGTGATATGAAAGTAGATTATAGATTTTTGCGTGCCAAGTGTTTCATGTCGTACAATGGTTGATAATCCTTGTATTTATATCCCTATTTAGGGATACGATATCCCTAAATCAAGCCTCTCTTGAATGAGAATAAAATTATCATTGATGGATACATAATGGTTGGTTATAAATGTAGATATTCTTTGTAACATATTGCCAGTGGGCTATCGAACATTCTCCTGAACAAGGTTCCATCCTCAGACAAACAAAATTGTGTTGCCTTTGCATGGAGGGCCTTGAATTCTTTTGGATCCGAGGGCAGTTTTCTGGTCTTAAGATATCCTGCGTAATTGTTTATCCAATCCCAAATCAGGCTTCTAGAGTTTATCTCGGCATGACCTTCTTCCACCACTAATCTCATGAGTTGCACTACTACCCCCGAATTAAGCTCATTGTCTTCTATCGATGACCCTAAGTTAGCAAGGGCATTGGCCTCACTGTTTTGATCTCGAGTTACGTGTTTAAGGTCCACTCCGTGAACCGATGTAATGCTACCTGCAACTTATCCATGTACATTTGCATGCGTTCTTCTCTAACCTCGAATGCTCCATTAACTTGGTTTACCACGAGGAGGGAATCGCATTTAGCTTCTATCGCCTCCGCCCCCAAGCTTTTGGCTAGGTCGAGACCTACAATCATGACCTCATATTTGAACTCGTTGTTAGTCAATTTTACAATCTTGATATATTATGTAACTACATTGCATGTTGGTGGCTCCAAAATGATGATGAATCCGCACTCGTTCGTGTTCGAGGCACCGTCTATAAAAAGGGTCCACATTCTCGAGCATATCCCGAGTTTACCAACAACTCTCGTTCAACCTCGAGTATTAGGGCAGGCGTAAAGTCAGGCCACAAAATCTACCAAAATTGAGATTTGATGGATGTTTAGGGTCGATACCCAATATCATACCCACTAAATTCCACGACCCATTTGGCCAATCGTCCCGAGAGCTCGGGTTTGTGAATAATATTTCACAACGGGTAAGTTGTTACAACAAATATGGAGTGGCACTGAATATAAGGTTTTATTTTCCTAGAGACGCTTAGCAAAGCGGGCACCAATATTTCCAGGTGAGGGTACCTAGTCTTGGCCTCACCTAGGGTGCTTCTAAATTAGTAAATCGAAAATTGTGTACCTTGTTCTTCTCGGACCAGGATCCCACTTAACGCTATTTGCAATATTGCCAAGTACAAGTACAGTTGTTCATTTGCTTTCGGTGTATGAAGCACCGGTGGGCTCAATAAATATCGTTTGAGTTCCTCAATGGCCCGTTGACACTCTAGAGTCCACAAAACGTTGGTTCTTCTTTTTGAGTAGCAAGAAGAATCGGTGACACTTATTCGAAGACCTCAATAGGATTAGATGTAGGGCGGCTATGCGCCGGTTAATCATTGCACGACCTTCACGTTGTCCACGACCATGATATTTTTGATGGCTTTGATTTTGTCGGGGCTAACCTCGATTATTTGGTTGAATACCATAAATCCGAGGCTTTTACCTGATCCGATTCTGAACACACATTTATCCGGGTTCAGCTTCATATTGTACTTCTTCAAAATGCTCAAAGTTTCCTGCAAATGTTTTAAATGGTTCTCTGCTCGCAGGGACATAACCAACATGTCGTCAATATAAACCTCCATTGATTTTTCTATTTGTTCCTCAAACATCTAGCTTATTAGGCGTTGATAAGTGGCACCGGCGTTTTTAATTCTAAATAGCATCACGTTATAGCAGTATGTGATGTACTTAGTAATGAAGGAGGTTTCTCCTAATCATCTGTGTCCATCTGTATTTGGTTGTACCCGGAATAGGCATCGAGAAAGCTGAGCCAGTTGTGGCATCGATCACTCGAACGATGTTGGGCAGAGGGGAGGAGTCTTTCGGGCATGCTTTGTTCAAATCCTCATAGTATACACGTATTCTTAGTTAGTTCCCCTTTTTAGAGGCTACCACTATGTTTGCTGCCAATTTGGGTATCTAACCTTCCAAATGAACCCTATTTTAAGGAGTTTAGATACCTCGTCCTTGATGAAAGTGTGCTTGACATTGGACTAGGATCTCCTTTTTCGCTTGACCGGAGGGACTTTCGAGTCCATGCTTAGCTTGCGAGTGGTTATCTCCAGGGGGATCTCTGTCATGTCGAGATGGGACCAAGGGAAACAATCCATGTTAGCTATAAGAAAATTAAACGAGTCTTTTCCTGAGCTAGGAAGTTAACCTCGTGCCCAAGTATACATTGCGATCGGGTAGATGTTCGACTAATATGACATGTTCCAGCTCTTCGGCCATTGATTTATTATTGTCGGAGTCATCGGGGACAATAAAAAAATGGGGAACCCGAAAATCATTGTCTTCGTCAGTCCCCTGCTTGTCCAGTTGGGTCGTGGCCGATATCGTTGATTGCTATTTGGCTTCTTGCTTTGCTTCCGAACTTGGTTCCTTTGACGTTGCGAGTGTTAATATCAGAAACACTTCATCGACTGCAAGCATCTCTTTCGCGGCTAGTTATTCTCCGTAGATCGCCTTAATCCCGGCGTTAGGAATTTGAGAACTTGGTGAAGAGTTGAGGGCACTGCCCTCATGTTGTGGATTAATGGCCTCCGAAACAGGGCGTTGTACCTCGTGCCACCTTTGATCACATAACATTTGGCCTCCTGGATGGTTCCAGGGGCGTTAACTGGTAATATTATCTCCCTTTAGTGGTTTCACATGCCATGTTAAACTCGTTCAGAACTCGGACCGTAAGTACAATATGATCCTGAAGACCGAGTAGTTCCACGACACTTGATCGGATGATGTTGGCCGAGCTACCTGGATCAATTAACACGCTTAACTCGAGATTCATTTATGAGTACAGATATTGCCAGAGTATCGTTGTGAGGTTGCATGATCCCCTCTACATCATCATCACTGAAAGACAAGGTTCCTTCCGGTCTGTGTCTCTCTTGTGATAGACACTTTGGTGTGTTTCAACGTCGATCCTTGAGGGACAACGACCCCACCAATAATCATGTTGATAATGTGTTGAGGTTCTTCCGGTTCGATCTGTTTGTTAGAATCCCTATTTCTGAAATGATTCTTGGCTCAGTCGCTCAGAAATTCTCGAAGGTGCCTGTTTTTGAATAATCGGGCTACTTCCTCTCTTAACTGTCGGCAATCCTCCATTTTGTGGCCATGAGTGTCATGATATTTGCACATCTGGTTGGGATCTCTTTGGGTTGGATCGAATTGTATAGGTTGAGGCCATTTGGTATCTTTGATGCATCTGATAGCCGATACGATGGCACCCGCATCAACATTAAGTTATATTCCAATAAGCGTGGTGCTTCTTTAGGTCTAATAGACATGTTCAAGACATTCTTGCTCGTCAGTCCTCGAGAGTTATGACCCCGATCACTTCACCTTTCATTTCACATAGAACTTCGCCCGGGCACATCACTTTTACGATCTCCATTATATGGCTGGTTCCAATCTCTATTTGACCTTGGTTCACGGTCAATATCTCTTTTGATTATGTCGACGGGTCTGACAAGATAAACAGGCATGGAAGGAGTCCTAGTTGATCGTCTTCGACCCTGATATTTGATTGATACCGGTTATGCACATCGGCTCAAGTAACATTCGGGTACTATATCAAATTCGAGTCCTCGGGTGAAGGTTTGGATGGCATAATCATCAACGACTGACGGTAGATTCATCCGTTCCATTTGGAACCGAGACACAAACTCTCTGGGTATTTCATTGTCCTTCTGCCTTACTTTGAAAAGGTCTGACTTCCTGGCCTCGACTTTGATAGCCTCGGCATGTGCCTTCACGAAAAAGTTGCAAGCATAGCAAATGAGTCAATAGAATTAGGTGCTAAATTGTGATACCATATCATAGCTTCCTTCGACAGGGTCACTCCGAATTTCTTTAGCAAGACTGCTTCGATCTCATCACATTCCTTTGATGGCACAAGTGTAATAGGTAACATGCTCGTGCAAGTCGGTCATTCCATTGTATATAGGAATTTCGGGCATGCAAAACATCTTCGAGATCGGCTTGGGAGTCGCGCTCGGGGGAAAAGGTTCTTGCAAGAACTTTTTGGAGTCCAGGCCTTTCAATATTGGTGGTGCTCCTAGGATTTGATCGACCCTAGAATTGTATTTCCACCTTGTTGTTTGCCTCGATTTCTTCTCTCCTGGCTCAATTTGTTTTGTCAGTTTCTCGAGCATCTTCTTGATTATCGGATTGGTTTGCAGTTCCTTCTCATTCGACCTCTTTGAGGCCGATAACTCTACGAACAACTTCCTGGGATGGCTCGGGCTCAATCATACTTGGCGGGCGACTCTGGTTCCGGAGTGGGCTATCGCTGCCTGTTAAGCCTGTAACATTTTGAAGATCACCACACAAGTTGATTCCACCATCTTCGCAATGTGTATGCTCTGAACGCCGATCGAACATCCCTACGAACAATGTCCTCAAGGTTGAAAGGCAAATTTGCAGATGGCCACAGGTGAGCTGGCATTGACTAGATATGTCGTTGGGACTCCATCGAGATCGACCGGGTGTACATTCCCAAGAGCTACATTATCATTTTCATCGTGGTGGTTATTATTGTCAAGTGTAGGGTTACTGATTAAGAGTTCTAACATTTTGATCCTGGAATCAAACACTGCAAAGAACAAGTATCAAATAATGTGTTATATGAAAATTTGTATTAAATAACCACTATTATCCTTAACCCTACATTGGGTGCCAAACCATTTACCTTCAAAAAACTAACAATTGAATTTATAAGTGATTTTAAGAACACGTAGATTAAACTGATACAAACCGATAAGTTCTTTTATAATTACAAATAACAAATGGCAAAATAAGTTCAAACCACACAAATTGGACAGTAACAACCTTGAAAAATACATTTGAAACGGAGTTTTAAAGAGAATAACAGTATATTGCTTCTAAGTAAATGTTACCGTAGCTTACATATTATCAGACCCCCTTTATATAGTAGGGGAGTTCTAGTTTAGGTACACTACTATAAAAGCTAAGAAATCTCATATTTGCTAATTAATTTCTCTCACTGATACGTGCCAAGATTCCCGCCGTGACATATGTGAGGGTAAGCACTTCGAAAAAGGAAACTACAGCTCTTAGCAGATCCAATTCCACTGCTATACTAAATCCTCCAAACATAGGTATATAAAGTAGGAACTTCTCTGTAGAAACATAGTCATAACGCATACTTAAAAGCCAAACTTCTGTTTGGTGAAGGTAAAGATTTAATTGTCAAATACTCTGCCCTGCAATCTCCTAAGGAGTTGAAGATAATCCATCTTGAATTATGAAATAGGATTCTTCAATCTAGCATTTCTAGCTCTGCATTATAGAAATCTGTTTTCCTGTCGTCACGGTTGACAGTAAAATTTCGTTGTATCTGCATAATTCATGTAAAATAATTACATGGCTGAATTAATCAGTGGTTCAAACTTACACTTCTTTCTTTTTACTACCTAGAATTTCCCATCACAGATGGCACTCCCTCTGCAAAATTATACATCCAGATGACAATTTTACATTGGAAAAATTCCGATGTTACATACCTTGACTATGGAAGAACATAAGAGCGGAATATGAGGGGATAGGTACAGCAAAATCCACTGCTCCAACACTGCACAAAATCCTAATTTAGTTTAGAACAAAATCTTCTGTAAGCTATGAAGCAAACTGAATCTCCCTTAGAATCATCTGGTTATGGCGTTGAGGAGATCTATAGCAATTGCAGTGGTGGAAGGACCACAATGACACTATTGAATATTAAACAAAGAGCAGTATTATAACGAAGAACTCAAGAGTTTTGGAACTAACCACAGAAAGCAATGGTCCCTGCTTAAACTTGTCATGAAATGAAAAAGCTATTGGCTTGGGGTCATCTCCAGGACCCCTAACGAACCCACTGGATTTTGTATATAAATAAAAGTTATAAGAAACATTAAGGATAATATTAAGTACATACACAATCCAGTAAAACGTGAAGAGGTTTATCTCCATCAGAACCACCACAAATGTGAAACCAATAACTAATTAATAGTACAAATTTTAATAGACACGCATGCATAAACAGAGATAATTCCAACTTACACCAAAGACGCTGAAATCAGTGGACTTCTTCTAACATCAAATATTGCTATAAGACCCCTGTACAAGTCATCCCCACCTCGATAAGATAAGGCTAGACGCTCTCCTGACGCATCCCATGCCATCTTATCAATTCCTTGACTGCATAAAGGAGAAAACTTCAGCGACAAATCATGCATTAGATATAAAAACGGGCATCCTCCTTTTCACATATACAGTCAGTTTGTCCAAGTAGTCCAAAGAGAAAATATACTCAGACTCATTTAAATTAGGTCTATTGGAACCAGCTTTTGCTTCGATAACCAAAGCATCTTAAGTCTCAATTCATAAGCTAGTGATAAAATGCCCCGATGAGAGGTGTGAGAGACTAACTATGGTGGGGCTAAGAAGTATTGGGGAGAATATGGCGCACTTCAGCTTACTAAGGACATAAGCCTTCATAGGAGGGTGTAGAGGTCAAGAATTAGGGTAGTAGGTAGTCGTGCGTGTCTCCTTTTCACCAACATAGCTTTAGTACTAGTCTTGTATTTTCATTTTTCCTTATTTGCAATTTTTCGTTCACTATATATTGCTTCTTTCTCTTCGGGTATTATCATCTTCTCTTGTTGCTACTACTTATTGTCTATGCTTCTTTTCATCTTTACTTGTTTTGCAAAAACTATCAAACAAACACAATTGGATCAGAAATTGGAATAGATTTTGGCCGAAAACTTTTTCATTCATTTTTTCCTTTAAATACCATTAGACAAAGAATTGGGCCTCCAAATTTTTAAAATATTCAAAGCGAACCAACAAAAGAAATTGCCTCACATAAGCTCTCTAACGGCTTGAACATCAAATATCGAGTAAATTCATGCACCAAATTAAGAAGCTTCAGTTATACGACACTTATATTTCAATACTGTGAGAAGAACAGGAGAAAATATTATTATTGATGTATTGACATATGTTACAATGAGCCTTATATACACACATAACATGTCCTACTCCTAATATATATTGGATTAGGATTATTTATTTACTCCTATTTACATGACTATTCTAACACTCCCTCTCAAGCTGCTGCATATAAATCATATGTACCGAGCTTGTTACATGTAGTTAATATGAGGACCACTGAGGGACTTGATGAAAATATCTGCAAGCTGATCATTCGACTTCACAAACTTTGTAGCAATATCTCCCGAGAGTATCTTTTCTTTAACAAAGTGACATTCAATTCAATCTGTTTAGTTCTCTCAAGGAACACTGGATTTGACGCAATATGAAGAGCAGCTTGATTATCACAAACAAGTCTCATCTGACTAGTCTCCCTAAATTTTAACTCCTTGAGCAATTGTTTGATCCAAATTAGCTCACATGTCGCTATAGCCATCGCTCGATATTCTGCTTCTGCACTAGACCGAGCAACCACATTTCGTTTCTTGCTCTTCCAAGACACCAAATTTTCTCATATCAAGACACAATATCCAGACGTAGAATGTCTATCAGTAAGTGATCCTGCCCAATCAGCATCTGAGTATCCAACAATCTGCTCATGACCTCTATCCTCAAACAATAAACCTTTGCCTGGAGCTGATTTTATATACCGAAGAATGCGAACAACCGCATCCCAATGACTATCACACAGAGAATCCATAAACTGACTCACAAAACTCACAGAAAAGGAAATGTCAGGTCTTGTCACTATAAGGTAATTTAATTTTCCAACCAACCACCTATATCTTGCAGGATCGCTAAGAGCCTCCCCCTGTCCTGGCATAAGTTTAGAATTCGGATCCATCAGAGTGTCAATAGGTCTACAACATGTCATTCTTGTCTCTTCAAGAATATCTAAGGCATACTTTCGTTGTGAGATCACAACACCTGAGCTAGACTGACAACAACAACAACCCAATATAATCCCACTTAGTGGGGTCTGGGGAGGGTAGTGTGTACGCAGACCTTACACCTACCCTGGGGTAGAGAGGTTGTTTCCAACATCCTTTCCTTCAAGAACTTCCCACCTTGCTCTTGGGGAGACACGAACTCACAACCTCTCGGTTGGAAGTGGGGGTTGCTTACCATCAGAGCAACCCCATCTAAGCTAGACTGAGCGACCTCAATACCCAAAAAATACTTTAGTTTGCCCAGATCCTTAGTCTGAAAGTGTAACAAGAGATGTTGCTTCAATTTAGTAATACCATCCTGGCCATTGCCGGTAATAACAATGTCGTCAACATAGACCACCAAATAAATACAAAGACTCGAAGCAGAACGCCGATAGAATACAGAGTGATCAGCTTCACTCTGAATCATGCCAAATTCCCGGATAATTGTGCTGAACTTACCAAACCAGGCTCGAGGAGACTGCTTTAGACCATAAAGTGACCGACGCAAGCGACATACAAGGCCACGAGACTCCCCCGAGCAACAAACCCAGGTGGTTGCTCCATATAAACTTCATCTTCAAGGTCACCGTGTAAAAAGGCATTCTTAATGTCCAGCTGATAGAAGGGCCAATGGCGAACAGCAGCCATGTATAGAAAAAGGCAGACTGATGCTATCTTAGCCACAGGAGAGAAGGTATCACTCTAATCGAGCCCAAATATCTGAGTATATCCTTTGGCAACAAGACGAGCCTTAAGACGATCAACCTTACCATCCGGACCAACCTTGATTGCATACACCCAATGACAACCAACAGTAGATTTACCTGAAGGAAGAGGGACGAGCTCCCAAGTGTCACTCGTATGTAAAGCAGACATCTCGTCAATCATAGCATTTCGCCATCCTGGATGAGACAATGCTTCACCGGTAGACTTGGGGATGGAAACAGAGGACAAAGAAGATAGAAAAGCGTAATAAGGTGATGACAAACGATGATAACTCAAACCGACATAATAGGGATTAGGATTAAGGGTGGTTCGTATACCTTTCCGAAGTGCAATCGATTGATTAAGAAGAAACAAGCCCGCAGTATTAGCAGGGTCAAATGCACGACGTGACTCAGCTGGGCCTGATGTTGGGCGCGGACGGCGATGATATGTCAAAAGTGGTGTTCCTGTGGGAGGGAGTCGAGGAGCCACACTAGACTCCTCAACGGTTGGAATGCATAAGACTTCTATAGCGGAAAGTGAAGGAGGAGCTATAGGAGACCCGGATAAGACTTAAGTGGCGAAAGGTGAAGGAGGAGCTATAGTAGGCTCCTTAAAGGTTGATATAGGTAAGACCTCAGATATATCAAGGGGGTTAGAATGGTCAGAAGAGGTAAAGAAAGGTCTAGACTCAAAAAATGTGACGTTAGATGACATAAAGTACATACGAAGATCAAGTGAGTAACAACGATATCCCTTCTTAACACGATAATAACCAAGGAAGACACACTTGAGAGCACGAAGAGCTAACTTATCTTTCGCAGGGGCTATGTTATGAACGAAACGAGTGCTCCCAAAAACACAAGGCGGAACAGAGTATATGGGTGATTGGGGAAACAATACTGCATACGGTATCTGATTCTGGATGGGAGAGGAAGGCATCCGATTAACTAAATAACAAGCTGTGAGAACTGCATCGCCCCAAAAACGCAGCGGAACATGAGATTCAATGAGAAGTGTGCGAGCAATCTCAATGATGTGCCTATTCTTTCTCTCTGCAACCCCATTTTGCTGAGGGGTATACGGACAAGAGGTCTGATGAATAATTCCTCGAGAAGTCATAAATTGCTGAAATTGAGTGGATAAATATTCTAAGGCATTATCACTGCGAAAAGTGAGAATAGAGACACCAAATTGATTTTTAATTTCATCACAAAAATTCTAGAATATAGAAAACAACTCAGAACGATCTTTCATTAAGAAAATCCAAGTACATCTTGAATGATCATCAATGAAACTAATAAAATAATGAAATCCCAAGGTTAAACCAACTCTACTAGAACCTCATAAATTAGAATGAACTAAAGAAAAAATAGACTCTGCGTGACTCTCAATACTACGAGGATAGGAGGCTCGAGTATGTTTCCCGAGCTGACATGACTCACACTCTAATGTGGATAAACTGGACAAACTAGGCACCATCTTCTGAAGCTTGGATAAGCTTGGATGTCCTAAACGTCTGTGAATTAGGTCCGGAGGATATGTAACTAGACATGCTGTTAGCGGAAATGTAAAAGAAAGAACACAAGATTTAACGTGGTTCAGGTCAAAATAATCCTACGCCCACCAGAGAACAATTGTGTTTCTATTATTTAGAAAGGAATGGAAGATTTCCCAATTACACTTAAGAGAATTTCTCTCTTAACTCTCTACTCACTAATGTATTGTATTGTTTTTGCGATGGTTTCTACAAATGAAAGGGTGCATTTATTTATAGAGGTAAGGACCTCCTCTTGATGTCATTGGTGACATCAAATTACCTCATCTTGATGTGATGGGTGACATCAAAGGAGGAAGCTTCCTCCTAGCAAAAGAAGTTGACCTTCTTCTGCTTCCCTATAACGTAGTGCTCACAGAAGTCGAGTGTGCTGATTTTCTCACCTTCCAAAAGGTTACGATTGCTCAACATCTCCAGTCCACGTGCGCTCATATGACCTAGTCTCATGTGCCATAGTCTTGCTTTGTCATCATTAGATAACTGCACTGTAGATGCATTTGTAGAGCCAGCAATGGTGCTTCCGGCCAATGTGCAAAGTCCGTTCTCCAACTTGCCTTTCAGAATGACTAAAGAACCTTTAGTCACCTTCATAGTTCCTGTTTCGCTCATGTATGTGTAGCCTTGTCCATCCAGAGCCCCAAGGAGATGTGAGATCTCTAAGCTGCAATTCCGTCTGTTAGATACCTTGAAACCCTTGATCCAACCATTTGCCATTACGATGTTCAACATATGATTCAGCCCCTCCATTGCCATCATGAACAAAAAGGGAGATACAGGATCCCCTTGCCTTAGCGCTCTTTGTGAAGAGAAAAAGCCTTGGGGTGAGCCACTTATCAGGATAGAGAACTTTACAGTGCTAAGACGGAAATGAATCCAGTTAATCCATTTAGATCCAAAAGCCATATCACCCATTAGTCTTAGAAGGAAATTCCGGTTGATAATGTATATCCAACTTGCATAAGACTCCTGGCACTTTGCTTTTGAGCCTAGAATTGACCACCTGATTTGCTATTAGAGAAGCATCCATGATTTGTCTTCCTTTTACGAAGGTCATTTGATGACCACCAATGAGTTTGTTAATGACACAATTCAACCCCTCGGTTAGCACTTTGGCTATAATTTTGTAAACACTTCCAATCAAACTAATTGACCTAAAATCATTAAGCTCTCTCGCTTCATTCTTTTTTGGGATGAGAGCCACATAGGATGCATTAAAACTCTTCTCGAAGAATTCATTGGAGTGGAAATTCTTCAAACTTGATATGACATTTTCCTTGACTGTTGGGCAGCATTTCTAGAAAAAAACCATGGTGAAGCCATCGGGTGTCTGACGCACAGGACTTAAGGCATTCCACCACTTCCTGTTCTTCAAACCCTCTTTGTAACCAAGTGCTCTCCTCCCTTGATAAGAAATTTCCCTTAACCAGATTGAAATTTGGCCACCATGATTCAGTTTCTGCATACAGTTTCTAGTAGAAATCTATGATTTCTTTCCTGATTACTTCCCAAGTTTGTTGAAGTCTGCCCTTGCACCTCCGACTTATCAATATGATTGTATCTACTATTAGTGTCGTCAAAGGCGCGTTGACCTAAAGCGAGGATCAAAACACGTTGAGTGCTTCGCCTCGCTGTGGGCACTTTAGTGTCGCATCAAAGCTCGAACGCATTCTTTCGTTACCAATGATTGTAATCCTAAAAAATGCGACCTTAAACAATTGATATTTCACTTTATCAGAATTTGTTTTTCAATTTCTTTGTCCATATATTTGTTATTCGTGCTTATAATGATTAGTCTTGGACTATTATGCATATTTTACTTCTCTCCTATTGCGCCTTTTTTCATTAAAGCCCACGCTTTATTTGCGCTTTGCGCTTAAAGCCCCAACGGAACTTAGAGCTTTTTTGCGCTTTTTGCCTTTGATAACATTGTCTCCTATGTGCATTAGCCATTATGTGAAGGAACTTTGTATTCGTGTCCCCTTATTTCAACCCTTATTTCAAGTTGAGCAGGACTAAGACGGAATACCTAGAGTGCAAGTTCGGTGTCAGGTCGAGGGAAGCGGTAGTGGACGTGAGGCTTGACTCTCAAGTTATTCCCAAGAGGGGTAGTTTCAAGTACCTTGGGTCGGTTATTCAGGGGATTGAGGAGATCGATGAGAATGTCACACACTGTAGTGGGGTAGGGTGGATGAAGTGGAGGTTAGCATCGAATGTCTTGTGTGACAAGAAAGTGCCAACGTTACTAAAAGATAAGTTCTATAGAGCAGTGGTTAGGCCTGCCTTATTGTACGGGACTGAGTGTTGGCCGGTTAATAAATCACACATCCAGAGGATAAAAGTAGCAGAGATAAGAATGTTGAGATGGATGTGCGGGCACACTAAGATGGATATGATTAGGAATGAAGATATTCAGGAGAAGGTGGGCATGGCCCCATGAAGGACAAGATGCGGGAAGCAAGATTCAGATTGTTCGGGCACATTCAGAGCAGGAGCATTGATGCACCGGTGAGGAGGTGTGAGCAACTGGCTGTGGTGGGCACAAGGAGAGGTAGAGGGCGGCCCAAGAAGTATTGGGGAGAGGTGATCAGGCAAGGCATGGCGACTTAGGATTGCTGAGGACGCCCTTGACAGGGTATTGTAAAGGTCGAGCATTAAGGTTGTAGGTTAGGAGGAAGTTGCGAATATTTCTACGGCACACCCGAGTAGGACTAGATAGTTAAGATTTAGTTTTAGAATGCTAGTGGTTATCTATTGATGCATGGCTTTATCTACTGGTTATTATTATACTTTCCATCTATTTCGTATTTCTTATAATTGTTATTTTATTATGATTTTATTGACGGTACTAATATATTGCCTCTTGTCTCCTTTTTGAGCCGAGGGTTTCCTGGAAACAGACTCTTTGCCCCTTAGGGTAGGTTAAGGTCTACGTACACATTACCCTCCCTAGACCCTACTAGTGGGATTGCACTGGGCAAGTGTTGTTGTTGTTTCAGCCATAAGGATCTAGACCTTTGTCTCCTTGCAGTCTCTTCATGCTTGCTAAATCCTGAATCTCTAACATGAGGCTATCATTTTCTAATAACTCTCCTTCAGTGAGCCTTCTGCTTTCTTGAATCTGATCAAAGTTTGAGATGCTATTGAGGATTGTCTTCTTCCTTGCCTCTAGACTACCATACTCCTCCTTATGCCACTCTTTCAACTTAGATTTAAGAAGCTTTAATTTGGAGGCTAACACAAAATCAGTCCTACCAACAATCTCAAATAAATCCACACTTTAGCAGGAAACTCTTGAAAATCTAATCATCAGTTTTCAAATTTAAAATAGGATTTGTTGAATTCCCATTCCCCGCATTTCAAAGAGATTGGTGAGCGATCAGAAATATCTTTTGGAAAGAGACTTTGTCTGATAAAACTGAATTCTTTATCCCACTCCAAGAGAAGAGAAACATGTCTATTCTAGTAGCACACTCAGAGTTGTCACCTTGGCTCCACGTGAATTGGCCCCCCAGTAGAGGAGGATCAATCAATTCCAGCTCTTCCACTGTTTCTGGAAAGTAAGCCATTGCTCTAATGTATGAGGTCCTGTTTTTCCTTTCGTCAGCAAATCTGGTGTTGTTCACGTCGCCATATACCACCCACTTTCTGTTAAATAACCCTTTCATCACACCCAGTGACCCAACTCTAGCCAAAGTTCATTTCTTTCCACTCTCTTGCACGGAGCATACACCCCAATCAAAGCCCAAAGGAAGTTGTCTATCACAGACCTAAAGTTGTAAGTGACAGAGTATCTTCCCTTTTCAACTAAATCCCCCTTCCATTCTCTTATCCCACATAATTAAGATCCATTTCCTTGTACCCTCAATACCATCACAATCCCCCTCTAACTTCGGTTCTAGCAGACAGTAAATATTTGCACTCCACTCTTTGAAAGCTGATTTTCTCAACATCCTCCCCCCCCCCCCAACCCCCAAAGACCCCTAATATTCTAAGAGATTAGGTGTATATTCATTAACTTTTGATGAGAAGTTGCTTCCCTATGATCCTTGGGATTCCGTCATTGATTTCACTCCAATCTTCAAGTTTTCCTTTCATACACTCCTTTTCATTTTGGCGAAGCCCCTGTGCTTTTATTTTTTGATCGCACCATTGCCTTCATCTCCTTTTTCCTGTTGTCTATCTTCAAAAATAAAGTCATAGCTTCCCATTTGCGCCCTTCGAAGCTCACACCATATGTTTTTCTCATCTTCCCAATGTTTCTTTTGATCCATGCAGGAACATTTAGGGCACAGTTATGAGGGTGTTCCTCTTGTTGCTCCTATTACAGAGCATTTGAAGGGAACTCATTTAAATGGATGGATGATGCCCAAAAGAGTTTTGAACGGATTAAGACAAAAATGACTCAAGCACCGGTGCTTTTTTTGTGCAACTTTGATATAATCTTTGAAGTTAAATGTGATGCTTCCGAAGTTGGGATTGGAGTTGTTCTTGGTCAAGAAGGTAGACAATTGAGAAGCGGAACAATGCAAAAGTTCAAGTATTCTACTTATGACAATGAGTTCTACGCCATTGTTAGAGCTCTTTCTCATTGGAGTCATTATCTTTTACCTCGAGAAGTTGTGCTTTATTCTTAATACGAGGCCTTGAAGCATGTGAATAGCCAACAGAAGCTCAACATTAGGCATGCCAAGTGGGAAGAATTTTTGTAAGTCTTTCACTTGGTTATTAAACACAACGCTGGAAAGGTCAATTAAGTAGCTAATGCATTTAAGTCACAAGCCTTGTTTTGTTTCTGCCATGCAAAACACTTGCGCGTTTTGAACACATAAAGGAATTATATGCAACAAATCTAGACTTCGGAGCTATCTGGGGTCAATAATGAAGGGTCCTCAACGTATGTTTGTGCTTAGGGATGGCTATCTTTATCATGGTAAGCAACTTTGTGTTTCACAAGGAAGTTTGCCTGAATTTATAATCAGTGAGTCCCACGAGGAAGGGTTAGCTGGCCACTTTGGGCAAACAAAAACTCTACGCCTAGTTCAAGAAAACTTCTAATGGCCTAAGATGGTTCGGGATGTCAATAAGCTGATTGCAAAATGTGAAACTTGTATAAAGGCAAAATGCACAAAAGCAATTCGGGTCTTTACATTACTCTGCCAGTTCCTACTCAACCTTGGGAAGACATTAGCATAGACTTTGTGTTGGGCTTTCCAAAAACTCAAAAAGGTAAGGATTCCATCTTCGTGGTTGTCAATCAATTTTCGAAGACGGCTCACTTTACTCCTTGCGATAAGACTTCGGATGCAACAAATATTGCTGGTCTCTTCTTCGATCATAATGTGAAATTGCATCAAATTCCCAGAACTATGTTTCAGATAGGGATTCGAGGTTCCTAAGTTATTTTTAGAGGATGTAATGGGCTAAACTTGGTACGAAGCTATCACCTAGCACTTCTCATCATACCCAAATTGATGGGCAACCGAAGTTGTCAATGGAAGTTTATGTGCTTTGCTTCGTGGGTTTAAAAGTAAAGTCTCAAATAGTGGGAATCGTTTCTTCCTACTACTGAGTTTGCCTTCAACAAGCCAACCAACTGCAATACAAGAAAGAGTCCATTCAAAGTTGTCTATGGTAAGAATCCTCTTAGACCACTTGAGCTTTTCCCTCTTCTAGTTTACTCATCTTTTAGTGGAGATGTTGTTGATCAAGTCAAGCAACTCAAGAAACATGAGATAGTTCGGGCACATATCGAGAAGCAAAAAGCTAAACATAATGAAAAAGCTGATACACGTAGGAAACATGTGGTGTTCAAGGAAGGCGGCCCGGTTTAGGTTCAATTGAGTAAAGAGAGATTTCCAAACCGCAAGTTTTCTAAATTACAAAAGCGAGTTGATGGACCTTTTAAGGTACTGCAAAAGATTGGTGATAATGCTCATCACTTGGAGCTTCCCAATTACTTTGAAATATCACTTATCTTCAATGTAAAAGATCTTGCTCCCTAACATTCCGATGACTCGAGGGCAAGTCCTTTTAAACCAGGGGAGAATGATGAACATATAGAGACCACGTTTTTTACAACAATGGAGGCTTATTAGGATCATGAAGGTGTCAATGGATATGGAGAATTGGGCCACGAATTTAAAATGCTTACGCTAATTAGCTTTAAAAGGAGCAAATGCCAGGTAATATCGAAATATGGAAGATGTGTGCAGCACTCAAAATGTGAATAAGTACTCTTAAAGATGCCATATAGCTACAAACAATTTGGGGAGGTTAATAAATTGCTCGATTGAAAGATCAGTTTGATTACAATCACTTAAAATTGATGGAGAAGATTCGAGGCTATATGGAAGCCCTCGTAGAAAAAGAAAGGCACCCGAGAAAGTGGCTTTTTTGAAATAGTGTGCAACTTGGGGTGCCATATGGATCCCACGTAGTTAAAGAAAGATGATGATGCATAAGCTAGAACGTACTGCTTACAAAAGACAATAGGTAATTTATTCCCATCTTCCTAAGTCTCGGGGGGCAAAGTTAGTCGATACATGTACTGCTAGGAGGTATAAAATACCTAATGGAATAGTTGAGGTGCACGCAAACTGATCTGAACATCACTGTTATAAAAAAATATGTAAAGAGCATGTGGGTTATCTCCTACTACATTTAGGAAGTAGAAAATCTTTCTAAATAAGAAGAAGCTGATCGTAATGTTTCCATATTCAACATTCACCGGGTGGTTCCTAGAACAGCCGAGAAACAATGGAAAATTCAAAGGAATTGGATGCTCAAAAGAAAAGGACAGCTAATGTAACTTTTGAGTGATATGGAGAGAAAGGAATAGCAGAAATTTTTAGAGTGTTGAAAATCCAATGTCAAGATTCAAAAGTTATTTCTCATTTCTTTTGTGTTGTTGGTGTGAAGAGGACATACCAATTTGTACAACTAGTCAGATTTTTATATGCCTAAACATGCACTTTTGTATAATATACGCAGTTTTACTCATCATCAATGGAATATATTGGATCTATCGAAAAAACATAAGGTTTGGTTTTAATGAGAAAACAGGTCAAGAACAGGATAACCATTACAGATTTCTTAAATGGAGAAAGAAAAACAAGATAAAAAACCAAGCACAGAATTTGACATATGAGGGCAGATTATGTATGATAGTACATAGTAGTAACTTCACCTTATGTTATTTAGCGAAATGCTATGTGCATATTAGTTTTCCAAGATAGAGATAACAAGAGCACGAGCACTATATTTCTAAATAATAAAAGATGGAGACAAAAATATCTGCAGAACCATCAACATCGCTAGTTGAGGATACACATCATTCACAATTAAAACATCCAAGATGAGAGTCTAAGCTAAATATTAACACAACAAGCTGACACGCCATTGACAAATTGAGTAATCATTAGAAGAAATATGCACCATACTGGAAGATGAGCATAAGAAAACAAAAAAGATGAACATCTCTGGCAGTCAAGGTCAGTACCTGCCAGTCAAGGTCTGTATCTCTGGCAAATCAACAGGTATAAGATGAGCATCTGCACAGAATAACAAAAAAGACAACAAGAGTCAAGCTTGTGAAAAGCTAATCAGCATCTAACAGATTGGGCAAATTCCTCAAATTACTATTACCCTAAATGTCAAAGAAGGGAGAAACAGAAATACCGAACATCTAACAGGTGGGGACCTTGTTAGATTGATGCTTGAAATAAACTACTACAGAGAACCAAAATTCATAGAACAAGAACTATCAGAAAAAATTTTAGGAGAGCACCATGGCTTATTAGACACTATATTAGAAGCCAAAAGAGACGTTGATCACAGCAAGATGTTAGGAATAATATGAAAGACTGAAATAGGAATAGGGCCTAAAGTCCTGAAAAGCGACAGAGACTATATAATGAATAACTTTGTAAGAAAAAAATGATTCTGCACGCATTCTTCATACCAAGGTATGTTTTTCTAATGTTATCAAGCAAACAGAGGAACCACCCGATTTAAACAAAACTGTTGATGCAATTGACACACAGAAGGAGTACTAACAGTTGAGCAATATCCAACCACATTGCAGTTAGCTAGCTTAATTATGATCCTCCAGAACATAGCACATCTACTTCTGATTAGCATGTTTATTCTAGTCTTCCTAGTTTCCAACCTCAGCCTTGATGAACAGTATATTACTAAACAAATTTTTCATACTGGTTTTTCTACCCAATCCTTTTCAGCTTAAGCTACTAACCATACAAATATGTCTTAATCGAGATATCACATTTCTTATCATCTTAAAAGTAATGTTGGACATCCCAAGTTGCTTTGACTTTGGATAAGAAATATTCCAGATTTAAGAAGAAACTTACAGCAGAGTATACATCAAACAAGAAACACAGTAGAAAATCAGCAATAAAGGGAATGAACGATATGTATGAAGGGAATGAACGATATGTATGAAGAAGATGTGTAATGTCAGCAGAAGAGTCAGCCAGAAACTAACCTTTAACAGTTGAGGCCAAAATTAATATGGTCAGTAAAATAGAAAAACTGAAAGGAACTGAATCAGCCAAAGTACATAAAATACAGGACATAATTTAGGCTCTACTTCACGTCCTAACCACAAAACAGAAGGGCCGACCCAGTTCAATACCCACTTCGTGGGTGTCTGGGGAAGGGAATACTCTAGGCAGCCTTCCCCCTGCTTTGCAGAGAGGCTGATTCGAACCCGCGACCTGACACACCACGGCAAGCAAGCTTACCGCTGAGCCAAGCCGGCCCTTCAAAAAGAGAATATCCTAATTTTGGTGGTACTTTCTAGTATAGCCAGCATGATAACTACCATGTTCCAGCAAGCTATATCCCTAGTATTATTGTTTAATCTGAGACCGTACGCACTACCAGATTCTTTTGTAAAACTAAGTACAACACTAGCGAGGTATCTAGAAATATTATGTGAGATGGACAATTTCATCACCTAAAGATCTAAATAATCTCTTCTCATCTTAAGAATTACAATGTTGGTGATGCACAGTTAATTACTTCAAGGACGGCAAAGCCGCTTATCAGTATGAACCAGATTCTGTCTGAGAAGTAATAACAAGTGACATTAGTAACCTTCTTTCAATTTACACACAGCATAATAACATTCTTCCTTATTTTTGTGGGATGTTTCCTGGGGATGGGGGATTTTCCAGTCTCCTATATCCAGCATTGTCACAATGTTAACAATGTTAGCCATCTACATTTATCAGAATATAAAATGGGAAAGCATTTATAAGGATAAATGAATTCTTATCTTTATTTTTCTCAAATCTCAATTTTCCTTCTTTTCTGTTATTTCTTCTTCATAAAGCAGATAAATTGAAAAGGTCCCCCATTTACTCTCACTACTATAAACCAAAAGAAACATCCAGTAAGAAAAACTGGAAACAGGAAGAAAACACTAATATTGTCATTGGCCATATAATCAAGTTTCTGGTACATCTCTGAATTTCCTTTTTGGATAGGCTTAGTTCTTATAGATAAGGAGTTTCTTCAGGGAATATCTCTCCTTGGCTCTATCATTGAGTCTCCACAACTGGCACTCTCTTACATGTTCACGATCCCATGCCTCCTGATCACACAGCGCTAGTAGTGTAATAATAGCCAGAAGGCCAAACACATATGGAAACTTGAACTTGTCAAGATATTTCATCTAGCCACCCAAGCTAAACCTACGACCACTGGAACACTTAACCTCTACTCGAATCCTGAAACTTAGAAGTCGCATAGTGTGGGCCGCGGGATCACAAATGTTAGCGTGAATGTTAAAAAAGGACTGATATGGATTAACTAATATACAATATCTATCCTTCATCTTCTCTGGTGCCACCACCATTTATCATAGTCACTGCCTCCACCACCGTAGCTCCTCCCACCTACGCATGCACCTTCAACATATCCATCACCATGTGGTCCCCCTATAGCGGCTCCACCGCCACCACTGCCTCCACCAGATCACCACCATCTCCACCCATATTAATTTAAAACCAACCAGCATTCGTCCATAAAAATACCACCAAGCCGTCATCATCGTCCTCTATAAATTAAATTGCCTCTGTTATTCCAGCCATTATTCATCCATCTCTGTTGAGTTCCGGAGGAAAAACACATAACTTTCAGTTGGAAGCACCAGTCAAAGTGAAATGGAGGTGGGGCGTAATGATGGAAACTGTGGAAATCTTGGAGTTCGATGCTGAGGTGAAATGGTCGAGCTTTTAGGGTCTGTGTCCATGAAGTTGCTTTTCAGATGGGTTTTTGCCAGGGAGTGGAGAAGTGCTCTGTTTTGGATTTGACATTTGTGAAGGTGTAAGGATGTGGTGATGATGGAGATGAAAAAGGGGAGCTTAGAGGGATTATAGCAACAAATAGGAGAAGGTGGTGTACAGGTTATTTGTGAGTGAAAGTTGGAGGATATGAATAATGATATTTTTTGGGTAGGGAAGATGATGAGTTGACAGGTGAAGGAGATGAATTTTTTTTCTGATTCAAAAGATCTTTTAAAATTTATTTGGGATCAAAAGCCGAGGCGTTCTTTAATTGGTGTTTTTGCCAAGTCACCATGTGTGAACTACACTCATTTTACTTGGTTAATTGTTTGAGCGAGATGTGTCTAAGTGGCTCAGTTTCAGTAGAGGTCAACTGTTCAAATGTTCAAAGGCTAAACGAAATATCCGGACAATTTAGTCTACGTATTCAGCCTATCGCAAGAATTTCTTTCTGCTATAGCTTTGAAAAATCTAAAACAAAACATAGATTAACAGCAAGGAAGCTGGAAAACATGTCACACACCTAGAGATGGTGGCCTGGTTGCAAAGTGAATGGAACCCAACGTTGAAGATTCGGAGAAGGCAACAATTATTCTACTGCCATCAGGATCCCAAGCAGCTCCCTGGTAATGAAAAACATGATTAAAGTTAAATTGTGTAAAAATATCAACGGACCAGCAATAGTATGTAAAACAGTCCACAACACTGTCTAGCAAATCAACATACAATGCGCCAAACCAGGGCCTCTGTAGCCTAATAACAGGGCATAAATTGCAAAACAAGAGCATCAACCAATTAGGTTTCGCATCTTATCCAAAAAAACACCAATCATATCATCTATCCACGGACCATTACTAAGAAACAGAATGAAGAGAGGGAAGAGTGCATCTCTAACTATGAAGATTAAACCGAACTTCACTATATTACCATGCCTCTATTCACTCTCTAACCATCTTATTTTGCCTTCTGAATAAGCATAATTCAAAAGGAGAATCCATGTATATCCATGCACAAAAACACAATGACTTTACCAAATTTCATAGTTATGTCAATTGACAAATCCTAAGACCCAAAATGAGCACAAAACAATAAAAGTAAAGAGCTCTCTCAATTAACAATATAGTACAAAGTGGAGATAAAAAGATAATATCTGCTTCAACTAACCGTGACAAAGCCATTTGTTGAGGACCATGGTTCTGATGTCCATGTGTTAGTCTCCCAGAGATAGAATGTCCCATCACTGTGAAAAGAGAGGAATAATCAGCAACAAAGTAATATTTTGTAAGCTTCATTCATGTGCATACGGGATTCAGAAATTTAATAAAGTCGCATTACAATTTTGCAGAGAAGAAATAGTCTCCTGACGGGGACCATCTCAACAAAGATATGCCCCCTAAGCCACGTCGAATAGGCGTCCCCACTCCTGTAGCATACATTAATGCTTATAACAAAATTAGAACTGCAAATTTGCAACATAGTATACTCATAAACACACACACACACACACACACACACACACATACATATATATATAGATAGATAGACCCTAAACCACAAAACTGTAACAAATACACATAATACATATAAAACTGTAATAATTTTTATACACAAACAGTACATCTTAAAAAGAAATGGGATAAGAGAAGTTCGATAAATATGCATAGGCAAACATCTAAGGTAAGGCTCGCATAGGCAAACATATATAGACTGGCTAACTTATAAGCTCTTTCACTGCTCCACTTTAACAGCCCCAAGACGAAGTCACTATCCACTAGCTCTCGTTCTGGTTTATCTAGGACAATTACAAGCATATTTGCACTGAAAGCGAAGTATTCAAAGAAATTTGTTCCTGCCGTGGCCAAAGCTTTATGGAGATACAGGAAATAAGAACAGGAGGCTTGTCTTTCCAGCATAAAAGTGGGAAGCCTTCCAAGAAAACAAAACCCTCTTGATAAAACTTCTCATAGTCCCAAGAGAGATTTTAGGTTGTGCAGAATGAAGATTTGTTAGAATGTAACGATGTAAAAAGATATTGTTCCTTCTCTTCTTTCAATACCCAACACGGGAAAAACGATACTATTCTTCTTTTAGAAAGAAAAAGTGATACTACTCTCCTTCCCCCCTCATTTCCTTTCTTCTTTCTAATGCAGCTAGTTTCTTTATATCCAGATATGCCACAAAGTGAGGGTGGATAACTTGATTTAATATTTTTTTTTACACTTCAGGAAGAACATTTTTACATACTGTCAATGTCACAATTAATGTCACAATTACTGGGAGGATGAAGTACCATTGACCTCTTGATTTGGCAATACAATGATTATTGAAGTGAAAAAGAGATTCAAACTTGAAAGAGCATCTCTCATACACTGCTTAATTTTAAGAAAATTCCAATAGAGCAACGCGATCATGCAGAACTCATATTGACATGGCAAACTGTGATGTCCTCACGTACATTGAATCAGAGTTCTCAAAGGTACATTGAATCAGAGTTCTCAAAGGTTATTAGTTTTGGGTTTCCTAGCAGACTACTCCCTAGAAACCTTTTCCACTTTGCATATCTTCTGGACACTTGTCTAATGATTATAATATTCAGGAATCTTCAATTCGTCATGGGCTGAATTCCACTGTCAAGAAGATTTTCTCTGAAGTCACAGTATGCCTTGATGTTGTCATCTTGATCATCAAAATTAAAAGATCATTCCGAGCCTCATGAATTTCAGAGAGACCACGAATTTTGAAAGTGGAGCACAGAAAACTAAAGAATTAAAAAATAAAAGGGCTTGCATACATTTCACCTGAGAGAGCTGTAAATGCTAGCATTAGCACCATCACTGCAGGCATCAAACTTAAAGTGATGCCCATAAATCAAGAGGTTGAGAAAAAAGGAACAGAGAGAAAAGGCAGGAAGAATATTTTAATGGTGAAGAAACTAATCATGATGTGCTCTGAGCGAACTAAGAACTGCGCAGAATAAGTTACCAACCTGTTGCAGGTACAAAGGAAACAGTGCCTGGCACTTAAACAGGTAGAAAAAGTTGCATACCTTGAGCAACATCCCATATGATGAATGAAGAGCTCTCAAATGAAGCTGATGCCAAATATGTAAAAAGGTCAAGGAAATTTTCCAATCATCAGAAGTTCCATTCTCAAACAAGTAATTGTCAGGCCCTTTGCTAACCATCTAAAGTAAACTTAATATTCCAAATACTGTTCGACCAGCTTATATCTATCCGTTTATACGACGGTCATATCACTTTCGCATAATGACAATCAGCAAGAGGAAAACAACTAAATGAAACAGAAATCACATGGTTTATGAGAGAAATTTTAATCACTTCAGAGTTAAAATGCACAACACAACAATTCAAATAAACAGAATATGGAAGTATCGCAATGGAAGCATAATTTGGTTAGATTTGGAAACAAAGTATTAAAAGAATGTGAGCAAAGAAGCTTCATGCTACAAGAGAGCAGATTGGACAATGGCTTTGCCATGATCATGTACTTCACCATACTCATAAGATAATATATAACAACAAACCCAATATAATCCCGAAGGTGGAATCTAGGGAGGGTAGAGTGTAGGCAGACCTTGCCCCTACCTTAAGAAGGTAGAGAGGTTGTTTCTGGTAGACCCTCGGCTCAGATAATATGCATTTGAAAAATTAACACAAGGAAGAGATGGGAAAATTTGAGAGATTGAGGCTCGCAAAATACTGTTAGTTGCTGTGAATTAAAACAGAAAATACCCAGAATGCTCTAGCAGTAAGGATATACTTCTAGTAGATGCAAATGCATCCTAAACCATATGTATAGATTTTAAATTACTTTGGATAAAGGAGTCCTAACTTTTAGTTCGCAAAGTTCATCCTATTATTGCCTTATTTATCATCCAAATGAAAATTTATCCGTGCATTCTCTTTATGGTGCAATTATTTTACAGGTAGTGGTTACCATAAAATCTACTCATCAAATAAAATCGAATATCCCACTTAGGTCCATCAACGAGGTAAAATTTGCAAGAACAAGAAAATAAATGTTTGGCAACCATTTAGGATATCTTCCATTTGGGCTCCACGAAAGTGCAGTAATTTGTTCATGTTCAGGACTTTGAAGAAAATCCACAAGAGTCCATTTAGTTCCTGAGCCTCTAGAGAGAGTGCCCAATGTGACTCCTGATCTCACTGAAGCTGCGTTGCCTGGATATGAAGCAGCCCAAATGCAAATGCCACCCCTATACAGAGAAGCAGTTGGAAACAAGCACCAGATAAATGAACACACGAGGTATGTATCAAACGAATATGAGAGATTCAGGAAATCTAAGATATGAAAAACGAAAGATACTAACTTGCAGGCCACATAGAGTGACCTCCCACCATTTGGCCGCCATGCTAGACTTCTAACATCTTTTTGGGATTCATTGATCAAAGTACAGGGACTCTTTCCTTCTGGCACAGATAAAAAGGTTTTCAAAACATGAAAAATTTCAAATGTCACTTGAGAACAGCATATAAAGATGAAAGATTAACACTACCAGACAAAAGCAATAGAGTCCAATAACCAATATGAAGTAGGATTATCTTGGCTTGAACTAAAAATAGAACCAAGTAAATGCACGAAGGACCATACAAGTACTAACCAGAATCTTCATAGTCATGAATTGTCACCTGATGCAACCCTGAAATAAAGGCTAAAATATGCTTGTGCTGGTGCCAACCAAGGCCATGGAAATCAACATCTTGTAATAATTTTACCTACAAAACACATTTTAAGAAAAATGAAAACAGATTGGAGATTTACTTCCTTTACAGTTTTGAATTAACCAGCAGAGTAGGTAAATGCATAAATATATCTATTTGAAAAGGTAAAAATTACTGTATCTACTGTCATTTACCCCCCGCCCCCCTCTCCCACGATACTTTAAGGCAGACACTTTCAGTCATAAGCATAAAAAATTTCACAAGATAAAATCAGAGACCATCTAAATCACTAGGTTATTGGGTTTAGCGCAATGCTGAGAAATCTTCAAGGAGTACAAGTTTATGATTTAGAATAGTCTAATGGGCTATATTCAGCTAACTTCCTTTGTTTCTATGAATTAATGTTCTTCTCAGCAAGAGAATTTCATCAATAACAGGCATACTCATATAATCAAGGAGCACCAGAAAGGAAGGGGAAGAAACATTATGGAAATTCTATAACAGGATGGTTGAAGTTGCTAACTCTGTGTAAACGTGCTCATGTTCTTGGTCCTAAACCGGGATAAAGGAGGAGGATTGAGGTAGTCAATTTATGATAATCTTCACAATACTTACATCGTTGGAACGTGCTCACCTAGGCACAAATTACATGGCACCCTAATGTGATAAAAACTAGGCTAGGGGTTGCTAGAGTTCCTACATCATTGAAGAATGTGGGTATAGAAGTTAGTCCTGCCAGATCAGTGCCCACATGTGGAGCTAAATTAGAAAGGATTCCCACATAATGGACGACTATGAGTAAAGAAGTCAGTTTCGCCACATTAAACATCTGTACGTAGTGTAAAATAAGAAAGGTTTCCTGCATTATAGATGATTGGGGAAAAACTAGTCCAAGAGAATCGGATTTGGGCAGAATTTTAGCTCTTTAACTGGAAAATCGATTGGATTGATGGATACCTTAAAAAAGAGAGATTACAAGTAACCAAATGGCTAGGGCCAAAGGCTGGAGAGATAGGCAACACGAGTTATAAATTAGAGTTTAGCCTTACCCGACGGCAATATAGAAGTATAGAGCCAAGGGATTGTAAGATTATATTAAGAGAATCACTGACCACCCAACATATGTTGGTGGTCTTGGATGTATAGTCTAAGAGTAGAGCGATAACGCCTGTAAGTAACTAAAAATTCTGTGGTGAGCATTAAAAGGAACAAACCAGTTAGCTTTTCAAGAAAAACTATGCGATGAGGGAGCATGGCACTGCAGATGGGATGAAGACATCCTGCAAAAGGAAATGTTAGGTAGCATTAAGAAACTAGCGAGTGTTAGGTGTCTCTAAAGGCTTAGGACCTGGTTGACCATAAGAATCTTGGCAGTGGAATGAGTTATTAAAGCAAAAAGAGTATTGTAAGATATTGTCAAAAACAAAAGGCGGAGAAGTCTTTGAAGACTACAAAAGAGTTAAGATATAAACAAGAGTGTTAGCAGTGCCCGTAGGAGAAGCCACAAATGGCATGTACCAAAGGTTAGAGACACAAGAAGACGAAAAATAAATGTGTAAACAAGCAGTGCAGGAGAGAGAACAGGAGTAAGAATTTAAACCAAGTGAAATATATTAAAGACGATTTTCAATAAGTGTTGACATGAGATGATGAGATCAAGAAGAAATGGAGAGTCTACTTTGACTAAATGTTCAACTCGAACCACGAGATAACCTTTTAGGTCTCCATACATCTGTGCGATGGAAACTTTAGATACACTAATAGTAGATACACTAATAGAATTCGGCCGGCAGAAATAGAGGATGTAATGAAAAATATAAGGCTTAGAAAAGACTGGTTAGATAGTATCCTCATAGAAGTCTGGAACATCATGGAGACATTGTATTAGGATGGCTTATTAAGCTATTTTGATGATATACTAATAAATGGTAGGATGCCTGACGAGTGGACTGTGGAGAGAGTACCATGATTCTAATAGTAATATATAAGAACAAAGGAATTCAAAGTGTAAAATTATGAGTAATAGATAAAATTTAGGGAAAAAGTGATACAGCGTGAACTTAGGGTCACTGTGAAAGTGACAAGAACCCATTAGGATTTATGCCCAGTGAATTTACAAAGGAGACTATATTCTTGATAAAAAGATTAATGAAAATTTATTGCAAAAGGAAGAAAGAACACACATGGTGTTCATTCAAGAAAGGTCGGTTGGCAGGTGTTTGAGAAAAAAGAATTCATATTAATGAAATATATAAATACCATAAAGGATATGTATGGAGGAGTCGTCACAAGTGTAAGAATAGTCCAGGGAGATACAATAGGAATTTCCCATAATCGTGCGTTTACATTAAAGAACGATACTGAGCTCATACTTCATTACCGTAATCTTGCATTAGCTAACTAACATAATACAAGATTAAGTCACATGGTGTATGTTATTTGGTAACAATAGTGTGCTAATTAAAGTAACCAACAAGATTATCAACCAAAAGCTTTCACTATGGAGAAGTACGGTAGAAAGTAAGAGTTTTAGGATAAGATTAGTCAACATAAGAAGCATGAAATTGAGGCGAGAGTAGATTGGATTACGGTACGTATATGCAAACAATTCAAATATCCATCCACACTCAAATATCTGCTAGAGTTACTAATGCTCTTTTGTTTTTGTTGTTGTTTTCCCTTTCCTTCCCTGAGCCGAGGGTCGATTGGAAACAGCCTCTTCGCCCTTTTGGGTAGGGGTAAGGCCTGTCTACATATTCCCTCCCCAGACCCCACCTCATGAGACTATACTGGGTAGTTGTTGTTGGTATGACGGATGAATATGTTACACCTAGAATCAAAATACGATGGTTGAAATGGATACTAAAGTCCAACACAACCACAAGATAAATGTCACACACATGTAGATGCTAAGGTGAATGTGTGGCCTTACAAGATTAGACAAGATTAAACATGACTACATTCGACAAAAAGTGCAATTAGCACAAATCAAAGATAAAATGAGATAAGATCACTTGAGATGGCTTAGTCGCGTCCGGTGTCGACCTCCAAATGCATTGGTCTATATGCATAATGCATGAAATCATGATAAGTGAAGATGTTAAAAGAGAAGTTAGACCCAAAATCACATAGAAGGAAATTGTCTTGAAAGACCTACAATCTTTTAGACTCCGTGTAGGTTCAGAAAAAGTAGAGTACAATGGAAGAAAATGATCTATACAAGCGACGCCAATTAGTTTGGGATGTGTTTTAGTCATGTTAGTATGGTTACTTCATGTTAGATGAGCTTAAATAGAGCGTCATGGCAAATGAGAATTTTTAAAGTTGATCCCAACTTTGGGATTGATGCATAGTTGCAGTTGTAGAGTGTCATGGCAAATGAGAATTCTTAAAGTTGATCCCAACTTTGGGATTGATGCATAGTTGTAGTTGGAGTGTAATTGAGTTTGCTAGGGTGCTATGCCAAAGAAGATACACAGTAAAGTAAATGATGAGTTCTATAATATGGATGTGATAACATTAATATGTGGGTGTGAATGCGTAGCCACTATGGCCCAATAGATCCACATAATGATGTCTTACAGAATATAGACATTAAGATTGATGTACGGCCATATAATATAAGCAAACATTATAAATGATCTCATGAGATAGAGTGTGCAATTAACATAGAAAGGATAATATAAAACAAGGTTGCCTGAAATGATTTGTCATGTCTAGGTAATTCTAGGCAATGAATGCAATATTATGAAAATTGAAGGTGATAAAAAGGAACGAGGTAAACCTAAAATCACATGAAAGTATATTCTTTTGAATGACCTACAACCTCTCAAAACTAATGGACCAAAATACCAATTAGTTGAGAATACTGGTGTTTGCAAAGAGTCTAATTATTTACATGTAAATGTAAGGATAAGTGAAGATTCAGAGGAACTCCATTTTTAGAGAACCTCTAATTTACTTTGAAAGAAAAAATACTTGAAGTTTGAACAAGATAAGCCTCAATAAAGCATAATAGATATAGAGGATTCATATAGCCAACCTTAGCTAGTTTGGGCCAACGGCACAATTGGTTGATTGGTTGATTTATGTGGTATAATTACCTTTAGTTTCTGCATTATCACCTTATTTAAAACCTTGACTTTTCTTTTCTTTCTTCATTCTTTTTCCTTTTTTTCCTTTTGTGAGAGGGGCTACTGACTGATGTTATGGTTTTACTTTTACCTTTTGTTTCCCTCTTCAACAACTCAGTATAATCTTACTTAGTGGGATCTGGGGAGGGTAATGTGTACGCAGACCTTACCCCTACCCTAGGGTAGAGAGGTTGTTTCCAAATAGACCCCCGGCATCCTTCCCTCCAACAATTTTCCACCTTATTCTTGGGGAGACTCGAACTCACAACCTCTTGGTTGGAAGTGGAGGTAACTTACTATCAGAGCAACCCCTCTTGTATAAAGATAGAGTGTGCAACTTTGGGATAGTTGGGATCAACTTTATTCTTCAATTAATTTTTTTTTAAGCAACTAGAATTAATTTCTATTTATTTGTGTAGAAGTGAAAGCATACCCATATTGAGCAGTATTATCCATGTGAATAACCTTTGTAAAGCAACTTCCATTTCAAAAAGGATAGTATGAAGTCATATACAAAAGGCAGCTCAAACTAGTGGGTAGCAATTAACAGTAATCCCTTTTTCCCTCTTCCGATTAGTCTATCTTTTTAGAAATTTGTTCCAATTGAGTTGTTATGTGGACCTACGGAATATAGTTGAAATACTACTAATCCAACGTTGTTGATGTCATTTATCGACTATAGGCTTCTCAGTCAAAATAACTTCTTTATAACACTCTAGACACAACATCCTCCGTCAAGCATCTCAAGCTTAATCGTATTTACCTGTATGTTTCCAAAGAAAGTTTTAGAAAATTGAAACTGTAAATTGATTACAAAGTTGTAAAAGATGTTCAGCACATTGAAAAGTTTTTGCATGAAGGACTCGTACATGCAACGGGAAGCTGCATCATATTGATTAAGAAATCAATTGTTCCTTTTTCTATTTGAACAAAAATTAAGAAATGGATGTTTACATCAACGGGGCGAAAAAAGCAGCTTGGTGAACCAGTAGAGACTGCCTGCAATGCTGCCCAAAGTAAACCACTCTTCCTCTGGTCGGGACCTTGTTCACGGCTCAGTGCACTCGACAAATTTTCTGATTGAAAAGGAACGGGACTGAATACAATTCCCTGCAATTACTAACAGAACCACAGTTAATATGGACCATGACAATTAATTCTACAGTCAACCTATAAACTAAAACTAAAAGACATAACATTGGTGTAAGTTCAAGTATACATTGGTGTAAGTTCAAGTAGAACCTCTTATACGAAGAGTCAATAATTATTCGCAACAAATCTAGAGAATATCGCAGACAATTTGATACGATATGCTACTGCTACAAGTTCGGAAGATGCTAATCTTGTGAAGTTGCTGATATTATTAATTACACCATAGTTCTTTTTATTCCACATTAGTCTAATTAATTATGTTATTTACATTTTAGCTTGTAAGTTATGTTTTATTAGTATTAGTCCCTCCATTACCTATGCATTATTTAACTTAAAAATCAGCAGAAGAAAGTTATGAATGAAAATCTTTACCTCATTTTTGCCCTAGTTTTCTTCTCTTTTTAGCTTTAGCTTAGACCTAGTTAGCTTATTCTTCCTCTAAAATTCAGTAATCAAAGCATCGGACATCTGACCTCTTTTGTAATGGACATTGAAAGATTTTTCTCACAATGTCATTACTATACTGATCTACGTGCTACATAGCTATGGTTGAACGATGTATTGAATACTTCAGCTATTGCATCAGGACATGGGGCTCACTACTCTGGGTATCGGCAACAATTCAATCAAATATACCCTTCTATGCCCATGTTTTGAAAAGCGTGAGGCGATAAATAGCGATGAGGGCCTGCTTCACTTAGGAGAAAGGCGAAAAGCAAAGCACTCGCCTTTTTTTATATGACGCGACAATATATATAAAAAATAAAATATTAAATTTGCATATATATATATATATATATATATATATATATATCAATTAAAAGCTTAGGTTTTGAAGAAGCTCTCTGCCTCTGCCTGTGAAGGAATTGAAAAGGCCAAACTCATAAGCGGCCCCTTTAAGTTGGCTCCGCTTTTTATTTTGGCACCTCTACTTAGACCTTTTCCATTTTGACACTCCCACCGCTTATCTCATGTGTCATTTAAACACAAAACACTGACATGTGCTTATAACTTCGGCGCGTGTTCATAACCGTTGCCAACATGTAAAGGTAACGAATTATTTACTGCCACTTGGATTTATTATCCACGTAATTCCCTACCAAAAAATATGAACCCGCACCCGCTCCCGTGAAAAATAACCCGCACCCGATAAAATTAAATTTTTTTTATTGTGTTCGTCGTTTGGCTCTGCCGGATTTTACCATTGATGAACCATTATTTTACTATATGGGTCTTTGATTTTTTTTTTTTGACTCTCTATGCTATATTTATCATTTCTTTCGTCGGGGTTACATGAATAGTTTGGTGTTGTTTTGTTTTCGATTTTTGGTGATCTTTTTTCATTTCTGCTTTGAGGCTAGGTTGGAACCTCTTTGAAGCTCCTTTTCACAGTCCAGTCGCTTATGTGACTTCGTCAAATACTAATCGAGTTGCGTTTAGTGCAAAACAACAACAACAGATATCCAATCCCTTTTGAGAACTCTCTGCTCTTTCTGACATGATTACAATAGTTATGGAGTTAGAGTTAAAAATGGGGGAAGAAGAAGAAGCAACTAACAAATTAGGGCTATGGGATTCGAATTAAAAATCAAGGAAGAAGAAATTTTAACGGACCAACCTAAATCCTAAAATCAAGATACCACACGTCTCTTGAAATTCTAGAAGTCTACTAGGGTTGCTTGGAGGCCACTACCAAAATCCTAACTTATGCTACTCTACCCTAACCCTAGGTCATTCCTATAAAAAGGGTTACATATTCTCTTAAAAATGATCTAAAAAAGTGGAGATCATCTCGAATAACCCATCAACTCGCAAGATACTCACAAAGAGATCAAGATGTAGCCAGATAATTCTTGATAATCAAACAATTTAAGAAGATCCACAAGATACTTTCATGGATATCATATACATCCAAGCAAGTGCATCATTCTACATTGAACATTGAAGAAACACGCTGCTCTAGCTCCCGAATCACAGAGATAATCATGAGAAGAATCAAGGGAGAAATAGAATTGTACTCACAATTGATTAACAAAATTACTTGTACTCTTTTGTGATTGCAATTATATTTCGTATTGTTGAAAACTTGTTGCAAACAAATTGGCACGCACAGTGGGACCAATTCTGTCCTTCATCTCTTCCTCCAACAAATCGAAAACTGCAAGTTTCAAAAATATTTTTTACGGTGACAGGGTACTTCAAGTGTTGTCTTCAAGTTTTGGCAAAGTCTATACACCGACAAGCCTTGAAGTAGGGGGCATTTGTAGAATCAAAATTTTAACGGATTAACCTAAATCCTAAATTCAAGATACTACAAGACGTCTCTTGAAATTCTAGGAGTCTATTAGAGTTGCTTAGAGGCTACTCTACCGAAACCCTAGCTTGGAGGCTACTCTATCCTAACCCTAGGTCATTTCTATAAAAAGGTTTACATATTCCCTTAAAAAGGGAACTCAAAAAGTGGAGATCATCTCGAATATCCCATGAAATTGCAGGATACTCACAAAGAGATCAAAATATGGCCGAATAATTCTCGATAATCAAACACTTCAAGAAGATCCACAACATACTTTCATGGATATCATATACATCCAATTAAGTGCATCATCTTACATTCGAGAAACACGCAGCTCCAGCCATTAAATCACAGAGATAATCCAGAGAGAATAATCAAGGGAGAAACAGAATTGTACTCACAATTGATTAATAAAATTACTCTATTGTTTTGTGATTGCAATTATATTTCGTATTGTTGAAAATTTGTTGCAAACAGAACTATTGATGACTATGAAAAAACAGAATGATGATATCCACTCACTGAAGAAAGATGAAGATGGTATTCTCTGTTTGCTTGCTCTACATTGGGTCAGAAAAAAAAAAGATGGACTTTGCAAGCACTTTTATGTAGTCAAGCTTCCTCTAATTTTGTTTGTGTAGTATGGGGTTATAAACATGAAAATTCTTAAATGCCTCCACACACTTCCAATGGAGTGCGTGGAGACATCAAATGGAGTAATTTTAACGTTCAGTTAAGCAGTGTTTAGAAAAGCACGTGCTTCGTCGCTTTAAGCTCAAAGACGAGACGCGACCTACCGTCGCTTCCAGCACCCTGAGGCGACTCGATCTGAGGAAGCGCGTGCTTCACTGGAAAAAGTGTTGAAGCGATGAAGCGGAAAAAGCGATGAAACGATCGCTTCTGTGCAAAAAGGGCAGGGGGTCTTTTTTTTTAAAAAAAAAACAAAGCTTGGGTCTGTTATTCTATTAGACAAAATAGACCCTAAATCGAATTTTGTTACCCCTTCTCTTTCGACAAAAGTCTTCGACAAAACAGAGTCTCACAAAACCTAGGAATTTTTACCTACTGAAGCTAAAATCGAAAAACAAAGACGCCATTGCTGACCATTTCTCTCTCGCTCGAGATCGACCCATTCACCTTTCTCGCTCGCGACTCGGCCAATCCAAGACCCAGGTAATTTCTTCTTCACATTTCTTCTTATGGTCTTCAGTTCTTCTCGTTTTTTTTCTTTCTTCTTCTTCTTTCTTTCTTTGTTTCTCCGGTCCGGAACAGAGTAAGTAGCCATTTTTTCTTTCTTTTTCCTTTTTGTTTGTGTATATTTCACCACATATATTTAATTCTTTTATGTATTTCATATTATTATTATATTTCAACATATAAAATTAATTATATATATGTTATTATATATATAATAACATATATATAAAGCCCAAGAGTTGGAGTGTTAGTTGTCGGTTATGGGAGCTTGGAGGAGCAGTGGGGACGCGAACACTATATGGTCAGCGACAGCAGACTGTATAAAGGAATCTGCGAGAGAGGCGTTAGGGGTCTCAACAGATGTTTCTAGCGTGCACAAAGGAGATTGGTGGTGGAATGAAGTGGTCCAAGGCAAATTAGAAGTTAGTGGAGAGCATAGGTGAGGACGAGAGGAAAGCGTGCATGGAGAGATATAAGGTAGCTAGGAAAGAAGCTAAATTATCAGTCACGGAGGCTAAAATGCGGCTTATGGTAGCATGTATGAGGAACGGGGGAAAGGCTGAGAGAAGAAGTTATTCCGGTTGGCCAAATTGAGAGAGAGAAAGGCTCGAGATTTGGACCAAGTGAGATGTATTAAGAACGAAGATGGTAGATTAAGAAAAGATTCAAACTTACTTTCATAAACTTCTTAATGAAAAAGAGGATCGTGATATTGTGCTAGGCGAATTGGAGCACTCCGAAAGCCATCGTGACCTCGGGCCCTGCAGGCGTATCGATGTCGAGGAGGTCGTGGGGGCTATGCGTAAGATGAGCAGGGGCAGAGCGACTGGGTCGGACGAGATTCCGATAGAATTTTGGAAATGTGTAGCGAGAGCAGGTGTGGAGTGGTGGACTGGGTTGTTTAATGTTATTTTTAAGGCGAAGAGGATGCCGGATGAGTGGAGGTGGAGTACGGTGGTTCCATTGTATAAGAACAAAGGTGATATCCAGAGTTGTAACAATTATAAGGGTATCAAATTACTGAGTCATACCATGAAAGTATGGGAGAGGGTGGTTGAAGCAAGAGCGAGGATGACAGTGTGTATCCGACAACCAGTTCGGGTTAATGCCAAGTCGTTCCACCATATAAGCTATACACCTTGTTAGGAGGTTGGTGGAACTGTACAGAGAGAGAGATTTGCACATGGTATTTATTGACCTAGAGAAAGCATATGACAAGGTTCCTAGAGAAGTTCCTTGGAGATGCTTGGAGGCAAAAGGTGTGTTTGTTCCTTATGTTATGGCAATTAAGGACATGTATGACGGGGCTAAGACTCGGGTTAGGACAATAGGAGGGGACTGTGAGCCTTTTCCGGCTAAAATGGGATTACACCAAGGCTTTGCGCTCAGCCCGTTCTTATTCGCCCTGGTGACGGATGCGATATCCAACCATATTCAAGGGGAGGTGCCATGGTGCATGCTATTCGCCGATGACATAGTTCTGATTGACGATTCACGAGTCGGTGTTAACGAGAGATTGAAAGTTTGGAGACAGACTCTTGAGTCCAAGGGCTTCAAGCAAAGTAGAACGAAGACGGAATACCTCGAGTGTAAGTTCAGCGTCGGTCCGGGGAAGTGGGCGTGGATGTGAGGCTTGAGTCACAGATTATCCCAAATAGAGGCAGCTTCAAGTACCTTAGGTCGGTTATCCACGGGGGAGGGGAGATCGACGAGGATGTCACACACCGTATTGGTGTAGGATGGATAAAGTGGAGGTTAGCATTTGGAGTCTTGTATGATAAGAGAGTGCCAACGATACTCAAAGGTAAGTTCTACAAAGCAGTGGTTAGACCGGCCATGAAGTATGGGGCTGAGTGTTGGCCTATTAAGAACTCACATATCCAAAAGATGAAAATAGCAGAAATGAGGATGTTGAAGTAAGATATGTGGGCACACTCGAAAGGATAAGATTAGGAATGATGACATTCGGGAGAACATGCACGTAGTCCCTACTGATGATAAGATGCGGGAAGCGAGACTCAGATGGTTCGGGCATGTACAAAGGAGAAGCCAAGATGCTCCAGTAAGGAGGTGTTAGTGGCCGGTCGCGAAAGGCACGAGAAGAGGTAGAAGACGGCCTAAGAAGTATTGGGGAGAGGTGATCAGGCAGGATATGGCGAGGCTTCAGATATCCGAGTACATGGCACTTGATAGGAAGTTATGGAAGTCACGTATTACGGTTGTAGGCTAGGGGGTAGTTGAGTCTTGCGTTACTACTTTGTACCTTAGTAAGCCTAGTTCAGTGGGGTTTTGTCTAACATACCTAATGGCAATGTTGTGTTTTACCATTTTCTATTTTCGATGCAGGATCCATTTACAGACCATCGTTTTTGCTTTGATTTTTTTTCTTTCTTGTTTTTGCGTTCCTTTTTCTCTATGATTTCCATAGCGAATCTAATACTCTTTCTTTTGTCTTTTTATTATCTTGAGCCAAGGGTCTTTCGGAAACAGCCTCTCTACTCCTTTCGGGGTAGGGGTATGGTCTGCGTACACAGTAACCTCCAGACCCCACTTGTGGGATTTTACTGGGTTGTTATTGTTGTTGTTATATGTTATTATTATATTTCAGCATATAAAATTAATTATATATATGTTATATTTTCAGTTTATTTGATTAATTTTATATGTATTTCATTTTAGAAATTCATTATTATTTATATACATTATATGTATTTTCAGTTTATTGATTATGTTTTTTCTTATACCTTAATAGGGATATTAAAATATCTCAAAGTTCTAAAGAGAAAGACCCGGCTTGGCAATATGGCGAGAGAGTTAATGAGAAGAATACAAATGTTGTGTGCAAGTTTTGCAACAAGATTACAATGGGTGGAATTATCGCTTCAAATACCATCTAATTGGTGATGATAGAAACGTCACAAGTTGTCCGAAATGTCCACTGGAAGTGAGGGAAGAAATAAAGAATTTTTTGAGAAGAAGAAGAAGCAAAAAAATCAAATGAGTCATCAATTAATGGTGACCCATCTTGATGATGATGATATTGAAAAAGTGTCATTTCCAACAAAACGGGGAAGAGATGGGTCAAGCCATGGATCATCGACTAAAGGTCCTTTAGATTGCTACTTCCCAAAGAAGTCGGAAGCAAAGGTTGGTGTAAAAGATGTACAAAAAATTGCTAAAGACATTTTGAGGGATCGTGCAGTTAGAGCTTTTGCACGATGGGTCTATGATGCTGGACTCCCCTTCAATTGTGTCAACTATGACACTTTTGGAGACTTTATTGAAATCGTTGGTCAACACGGGACTGGGATAAAGCCTCCCACTTATCATGAATTAAGAGGTCCTTATCTACATAAGGAAGTGGATGAGACTAATAAAATTGTTAGAGGAGCATAAAGTGGGGTGGAACAAGTATGGCTGCTCCATTGTGATGGATAAGTGGAGGCAAAAAGGGGCAAAAATGATTATTAATGTGTTGGTGAATTCTCCTCGGGAAAGTTTGTTTCTTGAGTCCATTGATGCTAGCAACTCGTCCACTAACCACATCAAAATGTTCACCTTGTTTCAGAACATCATCGAAAAGACTGGCCCAAGCAAAGTTGTTCAAGTGGTCACTGATAATGCAAGTGAAAATGTGAAAACGGGTGACATGATTGAAGAAGCAAACAAGAATTTCTATTGGACTCCATATGCGGCTTATTGTATCAACTTGATGTTCGGGGACATTTTCAAGGAAAAAACCTTCTCTACAGTTTATAACCGGGGTGTTAGGGTACATTCTTATATTTCCCAACGGCCCTTGCTATTGAATATGATGAGAAGATTCACCATGCAAAAAAATTGGAGAAACCGGGCTACACAAGGTTCGCTACTGCTTTCTTCACTTTGCATAGTATCCACTTGCAAAAAAGCAATTTGAGAAAGTTGTTCGCTTCATAGGAATGGAGCAAGAGTAAATTTGCAAAGGGAAGTGCGGGGAAAGAGGTTGCACGCATTATTCTTTCTTATTCTTTTTGGAAAAATATCCTTCATGCTCTTAAAATTGGTGACACGTTGGTTAAAGTACTCCAATTGGTGGACGGAGAGCAAAAACCACCAATGAGCTAGCTCTATGAAGCTATGGATAGGGCCAAAAAGTTCACTGATGAGCAGAAATATGCAAAGGTCTTTCAAATCAATAATGCAAGATGGAATGAGCAACTTCATAGACCTTTGCATACAGCTGGACTTATTCTGAACTCGTCGCTCTTTTATGATCAGTATGAGAATAATTCATTGGCTAAAGAAGTGTGGATAAGATTTCAGTAGGTTGTTATCAAGTTTGACCTCAAAAGAAGACTTGCACGAAAAGATAGTAGATCAGGTTGCTACTTACAAGGTAGTTGAAGGACTTTTTAAGCCCAACTTGCAATTAAACAAAGAAAGACTAAGTAGCCAGGTGACCAAGTGTTTCTATATTTTATAGCTATATATTTCTTAAACTTATTAACTCTTGAACATTTTTTTTTTGACTTCTATAGTTTTTGCCTCTCTCACCCCATTAAAGCTTCCCATAGATGATTAGTTTGTGTTCTCTTGTGGTAGTCATTTCTGGTAGTTACTGTTTTAATATCATTGCATGCATACCTGATTATTTATGGTATTTATGCCTCTTATGTTTAGACAATTTTTTGCGATGTATGTTGGTATAACTAATGCGGTTTTTGTTTTTGTTTGCCTTTCTTTTCCCTACACTGAGGGTCGATTGGAAACAGCCTCTCTGCCCTCTCGGGTAGAGGTAAGGCCTGTCTACATATTACCCTCCCAGACCCCACCTTGTGGGAATATACTGGGTTGTTGTTGTTGTTGTATAGTTGAGTGGTGGGACCAATATGGTGTAAGAGATTCCGGATTTACAAACTTTCACCATCAAAGTTCTAAGTTTAACTTGTAGCTCATCCGAATGTGAAAGGAACGGGAGTGTTTTTAAACACATGAGAAATAAAAAGAATTATTTAGTGTTTTGAGATAAAGTAAATTATATCTCAATTGTCCAAACTCCTCCTAATTAGTTGACACATCTTATTTGCAGATTCATACAAAGAAGAGGAATCAACTAACCTTGAAGTGCCTCTATAATCTTGTGTTCAGAAAATACAATAGAGCATTGAGACGTCGCTACAACCACCGCAATATAATTGATCCAATTCTTTTGGACAATATTGATGAGGCTAATGAGTGGCTAATCGGAGTCCCCGAAAATTGTGAAGATGAAGAAGTATTGGAAGGCGACTCCGATTTCACTTGGGTGATATTGCGGTTGGTAGTGGAGTTGGGGAGAATCCTTATGGTTTAAGGAGATATACTCCAAGTTCAAGCTCTATTAGAAAGGAAAAAAGTGTGGCTACTACAAGTCGATCCCTATCCCTAATTGATGAAGATGAAAATGATCATGAAGAGGAGGGGAAGAAGAAGAAGACTAGCAATATGAAGATAATAGAGGAATTCAAGATTTTTACAATCTTGAAGAAGAAGAAGAGTAGAAGAATAAGATGTTGATTCTAGTAATTTATTAGCTTTGATTTTGCTGGTCCTATGATTTGTGGATGATTTGGTGGTACCTAGTACCTACTTTTAAATTTAAATTGAAGAGGTTTTGATTATTTATAATTTTACATTATGTTTTTTAAGAATTGCGCTTCGCTTTTGAAGCAAAGCGAGTCCTTGCCGCTTTTTTGCGCTTCGCACTCTCAAAAACACTGCAGTTAACACATTGAGAAGTGCAAGCTAATGGAGGAAGGAATATTAATGGTTGGAAAGTGATTAGTTTTTGATAATTGTAGATATAACATCAAGATTGGACCTGGTTGTTTGCATGAGCTAATGAAGAAGCGGCAGCTGTTTGAGAAGCAACAAATGCTCTTGAACAAGTAGTAACTGTGGGAATGGAGGTGCATTTCATCGTAGCCACCTGAGAATATAAAATTTCAGTTTCTTGGACGTCATCACTATCAAAAGCACCAGCCTACAATTGTTTTGATCAATACTCAAGTCATCGGTAATCTTGCTGAGCTGTTTCATGACAATAACACTGAAATTACAATTGATAACGCCAGTACCAAGACGCTGAGGTTGCTTCTCTCGTTGCTGAAGCAAGTCAAAATTATGAGAAATCTTGTACCCCAGCTGGTATTGAAACATAGCTGAAAAGGAATTAAACACAATTTTGCCAACTTTCCACTAGTGCCTTTTGAAAGACTGTTGTTGTCTATTGCAGCTAAGGATCAAAGTCTTCCAGTTTTTTATGATTCTTCAAAATTTCCATTTGATTCTGGTGGAATTACCACCCTTGAGGACAAGGGTTATTTAAGGGGAGGGATCTCACAGACATGCTACTGCTACAAGTTTGGAAGATGCTAATATTGTGAAGTTGATGATATTATTAAATACACCATAGTTCTTTTTATTCCACATTAGTCTAATTACTTATGTTGTTTACATGTTAGCTTCTCAGTTTTCTTTTAGTTTTAGTCACTCCACTACCTATGCCAGGAAAGTATGTTATTGTTGCCCTAGTTTTCTTCTCTTCTTAGCTTTAACTGAGACTTAGTTAGCTTTTTCTTACTCTGAAATTCAGTATCTCCAGCACTTCACAACTATTTCTTGTACCAACTATAGGAAAATACTCATAATATGAGCACCGCCAAATAGAGAGAATAAGCACTGTCTAGCATAAACAATAGCAGTAAATCAGTCCAATACCAATTCTACGGAAAATAAACAAACCAAAAGAAAAAAGAAAAAGAACTGAAAACCAACCCTAATTGGATGAATTTTTAACAATATTTTAACTCACTTCCACTTTAACTAATTGGGTATTGATCGTAGTAAGCCATTCATCTTTCAGAACTCTTTTACAAGTTCAAGAACTTACCAGAATCTTGCCGTAGGTTTCCTTAGCTCCATCATCAGAGAGTTCATCCGCAGTGACTGAAATTTAATCAGAAGAAAACTCAAATGGAAAGTTGAACAAACATGGAATTTCTAAAGCAAAATACAGCAATTGGGCCATGTATGTTTGTTTGAAATAAATAGTAATAAAGGAAAAACAAGCCAAATAACCGAACGTGAAAGGGATTCCATACTGAGGTCTCGGTTGATCTCACAGATAGTAACTGAGCCTGCTCGAGGAAATGACGGCATTTTTCTTTATTGGGAGAGGGACAGAGAAATAGGTTTTATGGTTTCTGTTTTGTGGGTTTATACCCTTTTCCGCCAGCGCTTTTAATTTGTTTGAACTGAATGCACGTCTCTCTTTATCTTTCAAAGTTCAAATATTAATTGTGTTTGTTTTAAAACAATAAATTTTAATCATATAGAACTCATATTAAGTGTTTTATTTTGTTTACTTTATAACCATTTAACAGATTTTATGATTAAGATCTATAACAGCAACTTAATTTTATTAAAATATTATCACATATTTATTACTTATATTTATTGATAATATATTAGACTAGTTAGTATTTCATTTGAATTTTATGTTTATTAATTTTGAAATAAAAATAAATTTTTACATTCAGATATTAAAAATCAAACAGTCTTAATTCTTTCTATTCATATTTTAATATACGTCATAATATATTGAGACGTGTATTCAAATTTAGATGTCTTAATCTCATCTTGATATTCATATGTGTATTCAGATTTAGACGTCTATACACGGTGAAACTAAAGGACTTAATTTTCCGTTGTCAAGGTATTCCGGAAGCGTGCCTCACGATTTCGTGGGTAGGAGCTCGTGATCTCGTCCTCGGCCTCGGGGGTTCATCGAAACCCGACCCGACGGAAGCAAAGAACAAAGCCAGGACAAAGGAAGAAACCCCCTAGGCACACAGCTATATCTGACAGGCTCGGCCTATCTAGAGCCTATGTTGTGGCACAATGTCAATCCATCCCATCACCGTATTTTGCATTTATTCTCCATGTACTTGTAACCGAGATTTCCCTCGTATATGAAGGGGACTCGCCCCTCCTTGCATAGGGTTGGTTGTTGCTCTATTTTCTCTCTCTCTCTCTTCTTCTAATTCATTTGTTCTCATTGGCCCGAGGCCACCTCGCGTTCATTATTTTCTTACTTATTCTACGCATGTCTAGCTATGCAATGACCATAAGGAGCCTTACTAAATCGTATCTTTGCTTGTTATACTTTCACCGACTGTCCCAGATAGCACGATCCCAGTTCGAGTCCCGGCCTTGAGGCCTTCATCGATCTGCTCCGCTCTCGAGCAACAGGCCCCTTCGGTTTGCTTACTACCTCGATTTAACTAGCATTTTATCGCTACACTTAACACTTTTAGCATCAACTTCCCTAACAAGTAGTTTGAGAATAGATCACGTATTTTTAGAATCTCATTTACAAATTCAATTGTTGTTACCATTTTCACGGTAAACAGTTTGGCACCCACCGTGGGGCTAAAAATAATAGTAATTATTTTCTTGCTGGTTTCATCACATAAACGCATGTTATCCTTCACTTTTTTCTTGTCCAAGATCTTTTGATTTTAGGTTAATGTCTAGCCCGGTGAGAAAATTCGAGAATGACTACCCCGGGAAACACGGCGGAAGCAGTATGGTTGTTCCGGCAATTGAAGTGACACCACATGACCCTAATAATGCATTTGGGTCAAGTCAAGTGGATGCGGACTTGTGAGGTGCACGTCAAGTCGACGAAGCCTCGCGCACCGACGATAGCATACAGCCCGATGACCAATAGAAAGCTCAAAAAACCCCGACCCGAATGGAATGGAAAATTAATTTTCATATTATCCTTAAAATGTTGCACGAACAACAACTGGCCATCGCTCTGCTGCGAGATCGCCCGGAGACTTCCGACGTAGCCGCAACAAGGACACATTCTTACGATGAACCGGAATCCGAGAGGTCAAATGAAGACGAACAGGCATCCGACCCCGGCACGGAGAGATACTGTGGAATCTTCTCATAAAGATCAGATCAGGTTCGTAGGAGTTTTCGCAACAATCCCCTATCGGGGGAACATCTCCGGAATTCACCCCCGAAAAACACGGAACACCAGTACTCCCCATATGCGACAGGACGTTGGCTCCATATGGGTACTCCACCACCCTCTCATGCTCGTTTAAAGGAAGCAAACCCCGAGACAACGGGTAAAAGCCTTTCTCTCTAAGGAACCTTGAAGACGCTCTCTCGGAGGAAACTGTGACACCGTACCACCAGCTGGCATCTGGTCTCACGGGCTCGCTCGCCATGGTAGCGTGGTCTCCCGCGGAAGCACATACCTGTATCGACAAAACAATACCAAAAAGGCCTGACATACCAAGGGTCGAACAAGGATGGAATAAAATATCGCGAAGGGCCACAACCCATCCCCCGATAGGACGAATGAGATCGCTCCCAATTTTAAATGGTTAGACAACACAAGCCTTCGCCCGAAGCCTAAACAAGGCATACCTAATGACTCCAGGACATTTCAAGCAAAGACAGATCAGTTGTCCCAGCGAGGGTTGGTTGAGTGACCGTACCCGGTGTCAGCCTCAAATCAGAATCATGGGGGACTATCCCAGAACCTCATCGGGCTCAGTATATCGGAGTAGACCCCCAGCAAAGAAGTTGATGCAAAGTAGATGGAGATATCACCCATGTGCAGCAAGTGAAATGAATGTCTCGAGGTACAACCTAACTCACAATGGTAGGGAGATGGCCCGAGGGCAGCATCCTCAAGTAACAGAAACTAGGTTCAACAAAGCGCATTAGGTAAGGAAACCCCGCCAAGCCAGGCACAATTTCCATATCGCTGCATCAAATATCGTGATCACCATAATCGAATCCGGAAGCGTCGGATGGCTCGGACCTGTTCGACCAAAAACCTTGCAAAAGAAATACGGCTCAGCGCGGGAACCACAGGGCGCACGAGGCCGCCAGCTTAAGAGAATGCCGATCGTGCTATCCGACGGGGGATCACTGCCATGTATCATTGAGCGGTCAGGAAGGAGGGAGACCAAGAAAAGTAAAGACAACAAACTACAACATATTGCCACAATAGTAAATAAAAATAGGGCGATGGCACCCTTCAAAGGTCCGAAAATGCAAGAAGAAAGTATCCACCGCCGGTGCAGCGAATACGGGGAATGTACCCAAAGAATACCCCTAAATCCAAAGGAAGGGACGCCTAGACTCTACCTCAACCTCGTATTAACATGATGGTAACATCCTCTTTTTTCCTCATTTATCTCATAAAAATTGAAGCATGACCATGAATGCGGGCGATTCGACTAATCACGCCAGTGGCGTCATGTAAGGCCCCGTGAAATTTTGCTAAGTAACTTAGGATCTCGTGGTGCCACGTAGGCTTATTATAATATTTTTATGTGCTATTAACATGGTGTACATCAATTTGATTTGGTAAATAAGTGTATAAGTCTTATGGTAAGTATTTGAGGCCCAAGGAAAGGCCTAAGTCTAAGAAAAATTGGAAAAGTTCATAATAGGCTAAAATTTGAAATGAGCTTGCACTAGTTCATACATTGAACGAGCATATCTAAATATGTATAAGTTCTATATGATGAATAATCTATCAAATGAAAGGCCCTCGAGTCTAGTTTCCAACTCTTCAAACCGTTCGTCATTTGGACATTCCTACACAAGGTTATGATCAAATTACCAAAGGCTAGAAAAATGCTATCCTATGTCAAATCTGCGACCGCAAAACCTGTCGCATTTTTTGACTTTGCGGTCACATTTTGTCGCAAACTGGGCTAGTGTAGCCTAGTTTGGGGCGCCAATTTTGTTGTGCATTATGCGGCCAGCATTCCCATTTTGCAATCCGTTCTGCTATAGCAGACCCGACATTGGAAGGTTAATTTGCTAATTCGGTGCTATATCTCATTTTGAGCATTTTTCTGAGCAATTATAGAGTGAGAGAGAGGAGTTTTAGAGAGGGAAAGTTCTCCCATCAAATTACTACATAAAAATCTTGCTAAATCCTTGAAGATAATCAAGTGAAGTCCCATAGATCTTCATCCCAAGAGATCGAAGTGCTAAGAGTTCCGGAATTTGTAAAGAGTATGGAAAGCTATATTGAGGTATGTATGGCTAAAACCCCGTCTTTTAGAAATTGAGCTCTATCGATGCTTGTGTAAATGTGGTAAAATTGAACTTTGGATTCTTGCTTTGATTGATACTTTACATGAATTGGTGTTGTGACCTTATATTTGTGAAAGATGCATTCCAATATGATCAATGTGCTATTTTTGATAATATGAAAAGGTGAAAGAAATATGAGTCGTGCATTGAAATGCTTAAACAATAAATTGAGATTGAATAATTTGAAGTATATGCTAAATGGCATAGATTTCAAGTCAAGTTTAAATTGTGATTATTGTGCTAAATCGTGAGAATTCGTCTCTATGCTTATAACTTGAATTTATCATGTGTACTTGACATCTTGAATTTAATGGATTATTGTTTAGATTGATATTGATGTGAAATATGTGGGAATGATATGAAATGTGGGAAAAAAGAAAGTGAGTTATGATCTATGGCCTAGTGCCAAGTATGATATGATAATTGAGGCCTCAAGTACCTATGAGTTGATAAATGTGTAATAAAGAATGAAATGAGATGATTGATGAGAAATGAACAATGCCTAGGTATGGCGGCCTAGCCGAGCGGGCCATGATCGGACACCATGCCGCACACATGGTGGTATTATGCTGATATTGAATTTCAGAAATTGAGAATGAGATTATGATTGGGGTACATATCTCAAATGACGCAACCTAGCCGATCGGGTCATGATCGGACTTCGCTCAAGAATGTGGTGGTATTATAAATGATGATGAACAATATCAAGTGCCCCAAACTAAGTTACGAAAATTATGTGAAAGATTATATGGTTCGTTTATTTGATTATGTGATGATTGTTAAAGCATTTAATTGACCTTTATGATTTCTCTATTCTTGTATGATAGTTCTTTCTAACTAGATGGTGTTTAGTTATACATACTAGTGCTACTTGATGGCATTAACGTCCCCTTTGTCGGGGGCGCTACGTCTTTAAATGGATATAGGTGTTCTATAGCAGGAAGTGTTGGTCGCAGCTAGTGCCGCATCATCCTTTCAGCTGACTTGGTGAGCTCCACTTTATTTTGGAGATCTGTTTCATCTATTTGTCTTGTACGTTGTATTTGAGGTATAGCTAGAGCCTTGTTACCACATTTCCATATTACATTACTCTTGAGTTATGTTTAGAGGCTTCGTAGACAAGTCGTGGGTAGGGGTATTGGAAATAAAGTAGAAACATTGATGTTTGGGAAAGATTTATAAGACTTGTAATATTTTGATAATTATGATTTAAGTTACTAATGGAAATGATATGAAAGTTGTTAATAAAACACTTACTAAGTATGATTAATGGAGCCCATCTCCTATTTATTTGTGAATCAGTTTGCGTAGAATGAAACCTAGCAGGCTTGCTCAGTTGGGTTCTCTTAGTTGAGCGTCGGTCGCGCTCCTCAGTTTTTGAGGTGTGACAAACTTGGTATCAGAGTCATTTTAAAGTGTCATAGGATGTCTCGGAGTTGTGTCTGGTAGAGTACTTCTTATCGGTGTGAAGTAAACCACATTTATAGGTTGGAGGCTATTCATACATTTAGGAATTTCACCCTTCTTTGATACTCCAATCATGCGATCGAGCTCAAGTTAGGGAGATGATTTCCTCCCTAGGTCTTATTCTCAAGATTAGTAAACTTGATACCATGATCCACGAATTTGGAGCTTTTAAGGAGGGATTGATCCCACCTTGAGTCTAGGTGGATTTCCCAAAGACTTGTTAAGAGAATGTATTGAGATGTGGATGTATTGGTAAAGCATATCGCTAAGACGTGAGTGTCCTTATCCCTATTGATGTCTCTTTACCATCGCATCATGTAGTATATCAGTATGTTGCCTACGTATGTTAGGGATGTGGAGTCGAGGGGTATCGATTAAGCTATTTCCCTATCAACCTAACGTCATTAAGTGAGTCAAATGAGAATTTCTACTCATTGTATATGTACATCCATATTGAAAAGTTCCCATAAACAATGGTCTTAACAAGATGTTGAATTACAAAACATTGCATGTATCGACTCTTTGAACGAGACACATTATTCGTGAATCCACTCTATTATGAATTATCTTATTTATATTCTTGCAGAATTAAGTTCTATAATTATGTCCTTGAATTGAGAAATAACTCTAGGATTGATACTTCCTACTTGCTTTTCCTAAATTCTCACCAAGGGACTATATCCCATAAATTTCTTACAGAATATTTCTATTTAAATAGACAAAATCTACTTGCATGTGCCTATACATGCACCATTGTAAAGTTTACCTATGTAGCGTCAAATTTCATGCAAAGCATACCAACGTTGCGATCCTTCTCGAGTCACTATTCTACTCGGTTGTGTATATGGCTTAAATGGTTTGAACAGTCAATCTACTCTCTTGTGAATATCATCATGAAAGGTTCTCACTGCCTAATAACATAAGAGCATACCTTACACCTATTACATGAGTGCATGTCAATCGAAATGGCCACCGTGTGCATAAAGTCTCTCTAGAAATTGGGATCCTCAAATCCACGTCATAGGAAGACGTTGTGTCTCCATAACTTTCGTGTCCACTTGGGACATCCCGCAGTAAGTAGCTCACTTTGTCCTAGTATTATGGTTACTCGTGGCATGTCATATATTGTAGTTAGGAGTTAATATAGCAGAAGCATGTCCAACCCATAACAAATATTTACTTTCTCTTTACACCTCCATAATAGGTGTTCATTGTGTTCATTAGTTAGTGAATTCATTGTGCTAGTTTTCCCACACTTGTTCGATAACCATGAGAGAACATATCTTTCTATAAGTCATTGTAACACTTTCTGTCCGTAAGGACCCTTGCTAGGCTCTCTGTCAAGACCAAGCACACCTTTGGGGGTTATTATAACACGCATGTTTCTCATATTCTTATGTATTTCATTAGCATCTGGGTAGTTCTCAAGTTAAAATCCATGAAGAACTCATTATGAACATCTGCAAACCCTCCATGATTATTCTATACTATCTCATTGGGTTCTCATATCACTTCGAATTCATCAACGGTTGATAGCATGCCGCAATTATTGAACTTGAAAGATCTTTTTCCAATAATGGATTATCTACACTTGTGCTAGTCCAATGATCTGTGTGTCAGTCTAACTCTTGCCTAGGTTTTGGGTTGACAAAGGAGAAATACACCTAGTAACACATTCATATGTCAAAGCCTTTCTCTCTGTTAAGTCTTATAGCATCTCCCAATGTGGTTTGCAATAGCTGGTTGTGTAGAAGTGTGTTGTAATGCTTTATTATGAAGTAGAGTTTCTAAACATAATTGGATATTAAAATTTCGGAGCTATACATCACGTGACTTTATACAAAGATCTTCTTTAAAAAACGTAGCTTCATGTAATTGCTTTATATTACCACCCTTCCTAGTGTATACAATGTAAAGGTTACTTCTCCTCGATAAATGCATTAAGACGTCTCTTTCTTTCAAACTTATCCATTTGGGCACTGCAAATATGTGAATTGAACTATATTAAGCCTCAAAAGAATCATTTCTTGTAGAGTTTTTATTGTAAAAGTAATAGCAAAATGCTCTTATTAGTGCTTTTCATGTTACTTACAGTAGAAGAAGGATGTGGAGTGGTTTTGGATCATTTATGGAAGAAAAAAAAAGCCAATCGCACAAAATTCGCCAAATGAACCATGTAAAATACACAAACTACACATGGAGGTGAACACGTCGCGGTCCCGGCGTAACCGCGGTCGGACCGCAGCGAGCAGTTATGTGAGATTCAGATAGGCCTTTTGGTCGCGATCCTAGCGTGGACGTGGTAGGAACGTGGCAGGGAGGCATGTAAGATTATTAGAGAGTACTTTGGCAAGAAAAACAAGTGTGAGAGATCACCCAAAACATCACTATTTCCATTCTTCTTTATTTTCTTGTAATTTATGATTATGAATCTTTTATTATTTTTTTTCCCCATTGTCATGAGTAGCTAAAAACATTAATCTAAGGTTTTGGTGGAACCCATTGGGAATAACTTGGTTGTTTTATCAATATAATTAGATTTGGTTGTTAATATCTAATTGTTCATTTATGGTTTGATTGTGGATTTGTTGAAAGAGCCATCAATTATCCGTTACTATTTATTATATATCTTATTGAGAAAGAGTGCATATTTAGGTGATTATATGAACAACACCACTCCCGGAGTATAGACGAGAGTCATAATCGAGGGTTTATGGGTTGGATTAGAGATAACATAACTCCGGCTGTAATCTTAGTGAACTGTATTGTGAAATTAGCTAGCGTAGCTTGAGAAAGTTCGTCTAGTAGATTATTATAATTACTTGATAAAGAATTATGATAGATGGAGAGTTCATGATTGTTAGTGATAGGTAAATCAAAGTTATAAAATATATACAACCAAGGAAAGTACCAACGGGGAAAATCATTGCCTTAGACTTTCTTTATACTATTTACACATCAAGTTTAGTTAATATTAAGTTATTCATTACTTTCAGTATTTAGTTGTTAGAAAATCAACCATTGTAAATAAAAAAGTTTGTAAAACAGGTTGTGTGAATTTAGTAACTCCGACAGTGGTAATTGATAGGTTAATTCTCTATGGTTCGACTTTGGGCAATAATACTCAAATTATATTTCCAACGCCCGCGTAGCCTTTCGTGAGACTCAGTTGAGTGTGATCAAATTTTGTCTTACATAGGGGAAAAATAAAAGAAAAAAAAGTGTCAGAAAAATGCCCTGACCGCGGTCCCGACGTAACTGCGGCCAGACCACGGTCAAACAAGCCCTCTAAAATTTTCTCACCGCGGTCCAAGCGTGACCGCATTGGGACTGCGGTCAAACACCCTCTTTGATTTTTTTCTACCGCGGTCCAAGCATGACCACGGTAGGACCACGGTCAAACATGCTCTCTAAACCTGGTCTACCGCGGTAGGACCGCGGTAGCCCATCGACGGGCCCAGTCATGTAAGTTTTCTGAGTTTTTCCTTTGTTTTTGTTCTTTTTTATTTTTATTTTTCCCCTCCTTAATTAAATTCCCCCCCCCCCCACCTACCCCAACCACACAACAATTACCCTATTTTCTCTCTATTCTCTCATCTTTTTCTCCTTCTTCTTCTTCTTCCTCACAAAACTCTAACCCCCATTCTTCCCTAAATTTCTTCTTCTTCAACTCTCTCATCTCATCTACAAGGTAAGCTTTCTTCCCTTCTCTTTTCTTTTCTTCAAATAGTTAGTGTCAATTAGTTTTCCTAACCCTAGATTGTGTTGTATTGTATAAAATTGTATCTTTTTCTTTGTTTTCTTTTTTTATTTACTTCTTTTAGCTATGGTTGATGATTAGATGTTGGGTTTCATGGTGCTTAACTTGTGGGGGATATTTGTAGTGTGTTTGGAGACTTAACAACAATTTTTAGGGCGAAGTTTGGTGTTTGGGCCTATATGGCCGAAAATTTAGGTATGTGTTGTACATTTTGTAGCACTTTGTGCTCATCTTATTATGTTGTGGTGGTGGTGGTTGACATATTTCACCGATGAAAGGTTGTTTGGGATATTATGGAAGAATTTGACATGTTGATAGTAGTGTGAAGTAATCGTAGTAAGGGTTGGCCAATTGAGGCCACTTAGCAATTGGGTGTTTTGGCATTGTTGGCCAATGATACTTGTTTAGTGCCAGCGGGTGGCGAAGTCTACGTAACCATTCGCATGGCCCAGTTTAGGATGCATTTGATAGTTGCCATGTCTTGTTGCAAGTACTATGGCACGAAAGAGGCAAAGAAGCTCAGCTAGTACTTCCCACAGGCCTACATATGATGAAACTAGATTCCAGTGTACGGAGGCGGAGGACGCAGTTCATACGAAAGCCACAAAAACCATTGTCGTGGAGATTGTTGTGGATAGGGCTGGCCTCCGTATGGAAAACCCAGACATGTATGATGAGATACGGTGGATGGAGATGGAATTTTTGTTTGACGAGCCCATAACAGCGAATCCGATTCTAGTCCGGGAATTCTATGAAAATTGCCCAGAACATTTTAACCGGGAGGTAATTGTGCGTGGCAAGGTGGTGGATACTTCCATTCCCAGGTTTTGCAGTTGCCCCAATTCAAAGGTGATGTTGATCATTACCACGATGCCCATGGGATAATTTGGGATACCATGATTGAAGCAATATGCGCAAATGGTCAACCAACTTGGATACAAGAAAACATCACCCTCCACTCCAAGCCCTTCACTCACGAGGCCAAGTGCTGGTTTTCCATCATTTGCAGCCACTTCCTGCCCACAAACAACTCTACCGATGTCAACTACTTACGGGCTCTACTAGTATGGTTCTTTGTCACCAAGCGTGACTTTGATGCGGCACGACTTATTGGTGATGAAATGATCCTCCGATCCCCGCTGCAGCCTATGAGGTTTTATTTCCCCTCATTGGTGACAAGATTGTGTTTGCTTAAGGGCGTCCCCGCTAGTCCCGCTAATAGCACATTGCCCACAAAGATACCTTTACGGACTTCTAGGATCTTAGTAGGCAGAGATGCGCCCACGACCATAGAGATTGATGATGAGGATGAAGCCCCAACACCAATGGCACTCTCTAGGAGGTCGTTTGATGGGGCATACCCACACTAGGGCAGGACTCTCTAGATCACAGTCTACCCGACCTATGCTACGTTCTGTGGAGGAGGAGCTCGAGGATCTTCGATCCTTGGAGGATGGACTGCATGTGCGGATGGATGCTATGTCGCATTGACAGGCCAGGTCTGAGAACTACATTATGGCGTGGTTTCGTACATTGGTAAGAACTTATCATGTGGACCCCAGCTTGGTTTTTGACTCCGAGTCCGACTGATACTCAGGGAAGTCTTCTTACCCTACTGTTCTTTATTTATGTTAGGACACGGGACATGCCAAGATTTTAAGTGTGAGTGGGAGACTTGTTGTTGTGTTGTTTTGTAGTGTACATATATATTGAGCATGTTGTAATTCTATAGTTGTATTGTTGTATCATATTAGACATAACTGACTTGGCCCAATGATGGACACTTGTCAACGGGTCTCTTGAGGGTCAAAGTCGGTTGTTAAAAACATACAAAAAAAGGGTAAAGGATTCTTCACGAGGACGGATCACTTGGACAATACTCTTGAGGGAAGTAGTCCATGTAGATTTTTTTTCTTTTCTCTTTTCAGGTATTGTAGTAATTCCCTATTAGTTTTTCTTTTGACCATGGTTCTTTTCCAAGGGATTTTTCTTGAAACGGGTTAGGTAAAATTTTTTTAGGACTCTGAACACTCTCTTGGATTAGGATGGGTTAGGGCAGGACTGCACCCTTTTGATGTATACACCTGCTAACAATTAAACAAACTTGAGAGTGTGACGTCTAGGCTTATGTGTAGACTCATAATTATGCCTTAATTGTGCACACCTTGTCTTGCTTGAATGCTCATGTGAGTGTGTTGATGACTTATTTGGAATAAGTTACTTGCCAAGTGTATGTGACAATTAGCTGTATTCTATGTTGCATGTGATACCTAGAACTTGCCATGTGTGTTTGCAAAGTGAAATAGAAGTTGTTTGGTTTTAGAGATGATTGAGGCATTTCTTTGTGTAGCCAGTCTAATTATAAATCCACCTGGAGGTATTACTATAGTTAACCCCTTTGAGCTTAAGCATGATTCTTTGATAACCTTGTTATAACTTGCATCCATGTGTTAAATAGCTTGACCCTTTGCCTCCTATAAGCACTTGAGTTGTTAAAAATTATGTAAAAGTTGAAGTGTGAGGTGATAGGGGAGTAGAAAAAAAAGGAAACCAGGAAAATACTTGAAGGGTGCAATGGTTGTAAAAAAATGTGTGTCTTGAAATATAGAAGAATGACCTTGTAACTAAGTGGTCCTACAATAGTGCATAGCAAGAGAAAAAAAAAACCAATTCCACCTAGAAAAGTGGGGGTAGCTTATGACATGAGTGTGAGAGAATGACTGGACTGAGCACGGAAAATGGATTATAGGGAAGAATGTATTAAAAGTGATTAGGGAGGTTAGTCACTATATCCAAATATATCCAACCCGTCCCTTAGTCTACATTACAACCAAATAAAGACCTCTTGATCTTAGACTAAAATAACTCGATTAGTAGAGTATTACACAAAGGACAAGCTTATGGTATATCTGTGTGGCATATGAATGTTCTTCGCTAAGAGTGAGTGAATTATTTCTATCTAAATTTCTTTGTGCTTGATTCTATATGTGTGGAACTTCTCTCAATTTATTGATGCGAGGGCATGTGACTTAGGAAAAAACAACAAGTTTTCACCTCTTTAGAGTAACTAGAGTGAGCATGTGTGTGGCATGGCATTAGAGTCTGCATCTGAGGTGTGACAGTTGCACGACTTAGGTTGTTCTTTCATAATGGCGGGTGTGGCATAAAATTGGGTAATTCGTTGAGAGATTAGGCCTAGAAGTGTGGTTCAACTTGCTCGAGGACGAGCAAAGCTTTAAGTGTGGGGTGTTGATAATATGTGAATTAAACTATGATTAAACCTCAAAAGAACCACTTTCTTGTAGAATTTTTATTGTAAAGGTGATAACAAAATGCTCTTATTAGTGCTTTTCATGTTTTGCAGGTTACATACAGTAGAAGAAGGCTATGGGGTGGTTTTAGATCATTTATGGAAGAAAAAGAAGCCAATCACACAAAAGTCGCCAAATAAACCATGTAAAATATACAAACTACATCTGGAGGTGAACGTCTGCGGTCCTAGTGTAACCGCGGTCGGACTGCGACTAGCAGCTATGTGAGATTCAGAGAGGTCTTTTAGCCGCGGTCTTAGCGTAGCCTCGGTAGGACCGCGACATGCGACACAAAACTGAAGGACCTAAGTGTAAATTTCGGAATTCTTAGCCCAAAACCCTATTTAAATACTAGAACTCGCCCAAGGGAGGCATTTAAGATTATTAGAGAGTACTTTGGCAAGAAAAACAAGTGTGAGACATCGCCCAAAACATCAATATTTCTATTCTTATTTATTTTCTTATAGTTTATGCTTATGAATCTTTTAGTATTTGATTTCCCCATTGTCATGAGTAGCTAAAAACCTTAATCTAAGTTTTGGTGGAACCCGTTGGGAATTACTTGGTTGTTTTATCAATATAATTTGATTTGGTTGTTAATCTCTAATTGTTCATCTATGTTTTGATTGTGGATTAGTTGAAAGGCCCCTCAATTATCCGTTCTTATTTATTATGTATCTTCTTGATAAAGAGTGTATATTTAAGTGATTGTATGAACAACATCACTCCCGGAATATAGACGAGAGTCATAACCGAGGGTTTAGGGGTTGTATTAGAGATAACAAAACTCCGGGTGCAATCTAAGTGAACCGTATTGTGAAATTAGCTAGTCTAGCTCTAAAAAGTGCGTCTAGTAGATTATTATAATTACTTGAGAGAGAATTATGGTAGATGGATAGTTCATGATTGTTAGAGATAGCTAAATCACAGTTATAAAACATATACAACCAAGGAAAGTACCAATGGGGAAACCATTGCCTTAGACTTTCTTTATATTGTTTACGCATCAAGTTTTATTAATATTCATTACTTTCAGCATTTAGTTGTTAGAAAATCAACCATTGTGAATTAAAAAATTTGGGAAAATAGGTTTTGTGAATTTAGGAAATTTGATAGTGGTAGTTGATAGGTTAATTCTCTGTGGTTCGACTCTGGGCAATAATACTAAGATTATCTTTGCAACTCCCGAGTAGTCTTTTGTGAGACTCAGTTGAGCGTGATCAAATTTTGGCATCGTTGCCGAGGAATTAACGGTGTTATCAATTACAATCAAAAGATATATAAGAATTCCAAGTGTAATCTATTTTCTCTAGACCAGTCTTTACAATGAAATTCTAATGGTTGAAATCCTATGGAAGACAGGTGTATGCCTAGAAATTATTCGAGGACTGGAGAACTAATAGAAGGACTCTCAGACCCCGAGAAAATATTTAGGGCATTTAATCGTGCCAACAAAGGACTTCAACAAACTCAACCAACAAACCAACTCGAATTTGACATGGATGACGTGAACAATGCCAACGGAAACAATAGGAATGAGCAAGTTGACTTAGAAGTCAAGGGAGTGGCACCTCTTGTGCCAGAGGCTGCACTTTATGGCTGGGAACAACCTGCAACTGACAATCTGGCTACTGCAATAGTTGTGCCTACAATTCAAGTGGAGACATTACAAATTACCAACAACATGCTGCATCTGTTGCAGAATAAAAGATTGTTATCTGGGTCAAGCATTGAAGATCCACAACAGCACTTGAAAAATTTCATATCAATTTACATGACCCAAAGGCATGTGATTCCTGAAGCTATCAAGTTGCTCCTACTCCCATTCGAATTAACCGGGGTAGCTTAGACTTGTTTAAATTCGCTCTCGATCAACTCTATCACCATTTGGGAGGAATTAGTCAAGTAGTTCTTGAACAAGCTCTATCCGCCTAACAAGACTGCACAACAAATCGATGACATATTGCAGTACAGGCAGCATGCCACTGAGTCCTTGCAAGAAACTTGGGAAAGATTTAAAGGGATGCAATTGAAGTGTCCTCATCATGGAATTCCTAACCAGATGCTTGGCCAAAGATTCTACATGGGTCTAACTGACAACTTGAAGGTTAATGTGGATGCTTTAGCTGGAGGTGCATTCTTAAGCAAAACGTTCACCGAGCGCAAAATTCTCTTAGATAAGATGTCACAAAATGCGGGGTGGATGTAGAGGTGCAACACTGGCACCCATAGTACATTCCGTTCCATTGGATCCTAATAATTTGCAGGAAGAGAAAATGGCAACACTCCTGACCCAAATGAGCTTACTGACAAAGAAGATTGATGATATGGGTACAAAACAGGTGCACATTGTTGATACAACAAATGAAGGACTATGTACACTGTGTATTAATCAGTCCTATATTTGTTCGTGGAGCGAAAAAGGTAAAAACCAAGGGGTCCTGGAAGATATGAACTATGTCAAAAACTATGGGGGTCGGAGACAAGGAGCACAATAGTGGAGACCGCAACAAAATCAGCAGTACAAGCCTAATATGCAGCAGCCTGGGGGTATGCACCCTCAAAATCAATTAGTGCTTGTGCCATATCAGAAACCACAGGGTTATCCATAGCAAAATCAACAATAATTGGTTTATCAACCACCCCTTCAGCAGCAAGAAAAGAACATGGTGGAGATTAGAGGTATGCTTCAACAACTTATGGGGACAAATAACAAAGTGCAAGAAAAATTAGCAGTCCATGATTCAGCCATAAAGAATAATAAAATGCAGTTGGGTCTGCTATCCATGGCATTGAACAACAACCCTCGAGGAACTTTACCTGCATATACAAACGTTAATCCCAAGGAGTAAAACTTGAATCAGCTAATGGCAGTTAGTGTCAGAAATGGTAGAGATTTGGATAGAGAGCAGGAAAACTGCACAGGCCAGAAAGAACACTACACCAGCTACTCCAGTGCCATTAGAGGAAGAACAACCAGCGGAACTCACTGAAGTAGTGGTTGAGCAGAGTCATGAAGGAAAAGGCAGAAAAAGGAGACCAAGCAAGTGGCAGAATAGGTGGCACCTCTTGTGCCAGAAACTCCTAACAAAGAGAAACTAACAAGTAATGCACAAAGGGAGATCCCTGCACCCTTTCCTCAGAGAGTGGTCAAGCAAAAGAAGGTAGACCAATACAAAAAGTTCATGGAGATGCTGCGTCAAATCCAGTTGAATATTCCATTGATGGATGCCTTGAGTGAGATGCCCGGTTATGCCAAGATGATGAAAGATTTAATGTTAAGAAAGTTTGATTTTCAGGATATATCCATCGTAACTATGACTCAAACATGCAGCACAGTGGTGGCAAAACCGATAGCCCAAAAGATGTCCGATCCAGGTAGGTTTACTATTCTATGCACCATTGGAAGTTATGCCTTTGCAAAGGCATTATGTGATTTTGGAGCCAACATAAATTTGATGCCGCTGGCAATATACACCAAATTGGGAATCGGCAGGGACATGCCAACTTTTATGCTACTCCAGCTGGTGGATCGCACTGTGAAAAGGCCTACTGGTATTCTTGACGATATGTTGGTGCAAGTGGGGAAGTTCGTGTTCCCTGCAAACTTTGTGATTCTGGATTGTCAGGTGAAGGAGGATATACCCCTTATTTTGGGGAGACCATTTTTAACCATTGGGAGAGCATTGATAGATTGTGAAACTGGGGAGATTAAAATGAGATTGAACGATGAAGAAGTCATATTCAATGTTCAACAATCTATGAGGAGACCCAGCGAATATACAAATTGCTCTCTAGTGGAAGTAGTGGATGTAGTTCTGCAAGAGGATGATATGGCCTATCTGTGAGGGACCCATTGGAGGCATGCCTGACAAATTTAGAAGAAATAGATGAAGAGGAGGGTTTTGGTTAAGGGAACCTCAGTTCGAGTCCCTTGAGCTGATGAAAATGGTCACTCCTCCAGTCAAGCATTCAATAGAGGAACCACCCAAGCTAGAGCTGAAACTACTCCCAGATCATCTCAGGTATGTATTTCTAGGCCCTGATTTGACTTTACCTGTTATTATATCATCCTATTAGTTAGATATGCGGGTAGAGCAGATTTTATAGGTGCTGAAGGATAACAAAACTGCTATTGGTCGGACCATGGCAGATATAAAAGGTATCAGCCTAGCTTTCTGCATGCTTAAGATTCTCTTGGAAGAAGGTCACAGACCTTCTAGGAAACACCAGCGAAGGCTGAACCCTAACATGAAAGAGGTTGTAAATAAAGAGGTGATCAAATGGTTAGATATGCAACCTCCTTGAAAAGGATCACCCCTTTATGTTTTCTAATGATTGCAGGTTGGTATTTGAGAAACTAAAAAAAAGTTGACCATTGCACCCATCATCGTTGGCCCAACTGGGAGCAACCATTTGAGCTCATGTGTGTTGCTAGCAACTATGCTATAGGAGCAGTCTTGGGGCATAGAAAAGACAAGCTGATGCACCCGATTTACTATGCAAGCAGAATGCTAAGCGGTGCTCAGCTCAACTACACAGTGACAGAGAAGGAGATGTTGGCAATCATGTTTTCTTTTGACAAGTTCTGATCATATCTGATTGGTTCCAAGGTAATTGTATATACTGACCATGCATATCTCAGGTACCTTATTGTGAAAAAAGAGTCTAAGCCGCGCCTAATTTGTTGGGTGCTGTTGTTGCAAGAATTCCACCTCAAAATCCGTGATCATAAGGGCACAGAAAATCAAGTCGTTGATCATCTGTCATGACTTGAAGGAGCTAAAAAACCAGTCGAGGTCGAAGAAATTCTGGAAACTTTTCCAGACTAGCAGCTGCTCGCTGCCAGTCTTGAGGATGCACCATGGTATGCAGGATTTTGCAAACTACCTGTCTTGTGGTATAGTTCCTGATGACCTTTCTTCTGTCCAAAAGAAAACGTTTTGCCGTGATAGCCGCATGTATTATTGGGGTGAACCTCATTTGTTTCGAATTTGTGTTGATAACATTATCTAGAGGTACATCCCCGAGATAGAACAATCTTCAATTTTGCAGGCATGTCACGCTTCAGCATATGGAGGGCATTTTGGAGAGGTCAGAACAATTGCAAAGGTGTTGGAGGCCGGTTTTTTCTAGCCAATTGTATTTAGAGATGCACACCTCTAGGTAAAAGGTTGTAATGAATACCAAAGGACAGGAAACATTTCCCGTCACCATGAGATGCCAATGAAACAAATTCAAGAAGTAGAGGTGTTTGACGTGTGGGGGATAGACATCATGGGTCCCTTTATCATCTCATTTGGTAATAAGTACATACTCATGGAGGTGGATTATGTGTCTAAATGGGTGGAAGTTGCAGCCTTGACCACCATGGATGCACGAGTGGTGGTCGGATTTTTGAAGAAGCACATATTCACCCGATTTGGGGTACCAAGGGCGATCATCAATGACGGAGGCACTCTTTTTTGCAATAGAGCCTTTGAGAAATTGCTTACTAAATATGATGTGCACCACAAAGTGGCTACTCCTTACCATCCACCAACCAGTGGGCAAGTTAAAGTGTCAAACAAAGGGATTAAGAGTGTGCTAACAAAGACTATGAATGCAACATGAACAGATTGGGCAAAGAAGGTGGATGACGCACTCTGGGCATATAAAACTACATTCAAAATGCCAATAGTTATGTCACCATACAAGTTGGTATTTGGGAAGGCTTGTCATTTACCTGTGGAGCTAGAACACCGTGCTTGGTGGGCATTAAAACAATTGAACATTGATCCCGAAGCAGCTGGACAAAATCGACTAATGGAGCGGCATGAGCTAGAGGAATTTTGCTATCACACCTTTGAGAGCAGGCAACTTTACAAGGAACGGATGAAGAAAATGCATGATAAGCACATAATGTACAGAGACTTCAAACCTGATGATATGGTGTTATTGTACAACTCAAGACTGATATTGTTTCCGGGTAAGTTAAAATCCCGATGGTCTGGGCCATTCAAAGTGGTGCAAATGTTTGCTAGTGGAGCTGTGGAGATTAAATCAACAGAGGGGACGAACAAATTCTCTGTCAATGGACAATGGTTGAAACATTGCCTTGGATCAGCTGATGAATAAAATGATACAGTGATGTCATATTTCAAAGAACCCCAGTACGTAAACGAGGAGTGGGAACTCCACTATTTTGCGTCGTGCCGCGATGTTAAATCAGGCACTGCTTGGGAGGCAACCTACTAAATTGTTATAATGTAACATGTAACTCTTGTAACTATTGTAAGCTAAAAAAGAGGGGGGGGGGGGGGGTCCGCGACCGTGGTCATAACTTGGTTTTTAAAAAAATTACCGCGACTGTGGCGTGGACCGCGGCTCGAACGCAGAAGGGTCTTCCCTAAATCGCGATGTGCACCGCGGACATGACCATAGTTGGGAAAACAGGTAAGTTAATTTTTTTCTTTTTTCTTTTTTCCCTTATTAACCCCCCATAATTCTAATAACATAAAACAAAAAATATCCCCAAAACCCTTCCCATCATATCAAAACATAGGAAATACTTCTCCCACCTCTTCCCAACTCATATTTTTCCCTCAAACCCTAACTCCTCTCATCTTCTCCATCTTCCTCCTTCACAAGTCTTTCCTCTTCTTCCCTCTAAGGTTTGCTTCCGCCCCCTTCTCTCTTCTTTCTATTGTTGTTGTATTATATGCTAATGTACATTGTTTTTAAGGAGTATAGTGGTAAATTTTAGTTTGTATTTTTGTATTAGAGTAGTTGTTCATTTTTCTTAACATATGTTTGGTGAAGGGGCAATGTAGTTACTGATTCGTATGGTATTAATTGATGGGTGATGGATTTGAACAAGTGTGGGGTGTGTGGGTGTGTGAATAATTGAATTGGGGAAGTTGTTCTTGGCTCCATTGGGCTATAAAGATGAATAACAAATGTTTGCCCACAATGTGTTTGTCAAATTGCCTCAATGAGGGAGTTATAAGGAGATCTGTGACATGGTTGGGGTGAAGTATGAGTAACCTCCCATAGTCACCATTTTAGGATCATACTAATACTTGTTTATCGGTTTTGTAGGTATTCTGAGTTCCTCACGTAAGCGCCATAACATTGGGGCCTCTGTCAGGGGTGTTGGCTCTTCTTCACAAGCAAGGGGCCAATCTAGTACGACGGATTTTGATAACTCTAGGTTTATCTTCAAAGTAGCGGAGATGTGATACAATCAGAAGCTAGCAAGAAATTACAACATGAAGTCCATAAGACAGGTTTGCACTGGGGCTAGATTGCCCGGATATGTTTAACGAGCTACAGAGGTGTCACCTTGACATCTTCTGGCCCCGAAGAAGCCAATATTGAGCTTGTACGGGAATTTTATGCCAACCTCCCCGAACATAAGAATGGGGTGGTGACTGTATGGAATACTAAGGTCAGTGCTACTCCTGAGGTCATCCGCCAGGCCTATCGCATCCCAGCCTTCACAGGTATGGATCACTACCTCCTAAACAGTCGGCCACCAGTTGATTGGGATAGACTTATGGGAGTCATCGGTATTACGGGAAAACAAGCGAAATAGATTGCAAAATCAACGACTCTACATTCTCAGTCACTCTCTTGGTTGTCCAAGTGTTGGCTCACTATCATAAACACTCGGTTGTTGTCTTCCAGCAATACAACCGATGTAAATGGGGCACGGGAGTCATGATTTATTGCTTTATGACCCATCAAGGGTTTGATGTTACACGGGTGCTATCTGAGGAAATGTTCATTAGATCGCCAGAATTGGGCAAAGGCCACTATTTCCCATCACTTGTCACCTGTCTCTACCGCATGGCCAATGTCTCTGAGAATGCTCGAACTGACGACAAATTACCTTTAAAAACACCGTTCCAAGCTAGCAAAATTGGACAAGAGGGACGTGAGCCCGTTCACAATTTCGAGAACTCGTCTGATGAGTCTGAGTTAGAAAATGCTCATGATGATGAATATGTTATTGAGGTCACCGCCCTTCTTCGTGGGGGCGAAGTAGGGTCCTCCCAGCCATGTCGTAGCACTTGCCTGGCTGATTTGGAGCGGCAGATGACAGGACTGCAGACATCCCTCACTGACTTGGGCAATCATATTGATGCTATAACTGATAGACAGGTGAAGACTGAGAAGAAATTTATGGGTTGGTTGAGAGCTTTGGGTTGTGCCTGTAGCGTGAATCCCGACACTGTGTTTGATCAGGAGTGATGCCTCAGGGAAGTTCCTTTACCTCACTGTTTATTATATTGTTAAGCCATTGGGACATGTCTTATTTTTAAGTGTAGGGTGGGGGAATTTCATTGTATGTATGTTGTAATTGTACTATTTTCTTGTGTATGTTAGATGTTTAGGATTGGAGTAGTAATTATTCTGTTATAGGAAGTAAAAATTAAAAATGACTTGTCCCGACGATGGATCTCTGTCAACGAGTTCTTGAGGGACTAAGTCGAGAAGAAACAAAAAAACAGTATACAGACTCTTCCTAATGATGGATTGTTTAGGCAATTTTCTTGAAGGAAGTTACTCTACAGAAAACACCAAAAAGATTTTTTTAGGTAGTGTAGTAATTCCCCCTTGGTTTTTCTTTGGGCCACGGTTCTTTTCCATGGGTTTTTACTTGTATCGGGTATAGGTAGATTTTTTTTAGATTAGGATTAATGGGTTAAGTAATGAAATTTGCAACCTTTAGAGTTCTTACACCTGAACACGATAGATGCTAGAGTGTAGCGTTTAGTTTCAAAGTTGAATCTTGTTTGAGTGCCTTAAAAATTATATATTTGTGCTTAACTTGAACACTCGAAATATAGTATCTTGATAAACCAATCTGGAGTGAGTCATATGCCAAGTGTGTGTGAGTATTGTTTGTGTTCCATGCTTTACAATTGATGCCTAGAACTTGCCCTGTGTGTTTGCAAAGCAAAATAGTAACTTCATGTGGTTTTAGAAGTGATATAGGCATTTTCTTGTTGATCCATAAATATTTTCTTTACCCACCTGAATGCATTACATCTTAGTTAACCCCGTTGAGCCTATAAGCCTGTTCTTTGGTAACCACAATGTGAATCTTAACCAACTGTATGAATAGATTGCTTTTTGAACAAATTTTCCTTCCGCTCCCTAAGCACTTGAAGGTTATTGAGATTATGTACAAACAAAGTGTGGGGTGGTAGTTTGGTTTACAAAGTGGAACTATGAAAATTTAAAAAGGTGTGAATGTGAAGCATATAAAGAGGGTTGTAGTAATAAATAAGTGGTATCTAGTTAAAGTGCACCTAAAGTACGAGGACGTGTAAATATGGTAGAATGTTGGCTTACAAATAACGAGCTTGAAGTTCAATGTAATTGTATGAAAAGTACTTAGGAGAGTTAGTCACTACATCTAAATGTATCCTACCTAACTCTTAGCCTACATTACAACCAAATAAAGTCCTATTGATCTTAGACTGAATGAGGTTCAATTAGTCGAGTATTACACTAAGGGCAAGCCTATGGTGCGTCTTTGTTGCATGTGAAAGTTCTTTGGAGAGTGAGTGAATTTTGTCTATTTGAGTTCCGAGTTGTATCATTATCATTATTTACAAGGAACTACTCTCTTGTGTGATGTGAGTGCATGTGATTCACAAAGGAAAGGTACATTTTGACTATTTTATAGAGTGGTTTGAGTAAGTATAGATGTGCAGAGTGCGAAAAACTTGATTGTTGAGGTAAGAGCTGCTCACTACTAGGTATAACTCTTGTATAATGTTCATGGTTTGAGTCGTTGAAGAAAAAATATAAGGAATGAATTTTATGAGTGTGGTGAATTGCTCGAGGACTAGCAATGATTTAGGTCTGGGGTGTTGATAATAGGCTACGTAGTTGCTATTTATGTTACAGATAGCTATGCTTTGTTGTCATTTTTGTCATGAAAGTTGTCGATTAAATGTTTGAATTGATGCTATTTGGTTTCACAGGAAATGCAAGATAGACAGAGAACAAAATGAAGCGCGTGGAGGAAAGAACATATAGAAATCACCCACTTGAGAAGTACCCGAGTGAAAAAAAAACAGTTAAGAGAATTAAAGCGAAAAGGGAAAAAATTTCAGTGATCCCCGCGGTCAATGCCGCGGTTCTTTACAGGGAGCTCCGCGGTCGGTTCGCGGTAGACGCCGCGGTCGCGGGAGGCATAGTACAACTCAATACTTTAGGGGTTAAAGTGTAAATTGGGGAAAGTTTGTAAAAATCTTTATATAATGTACGAAATTCGCCCGAAGCTAGTTTAGGCTTAATTTTGGAGTTTATTGGCAAGAGAAACAAGTGTGAGAGATCACCAAAACCTCATTACTTTTATTCTTCTTAATTTCTTGCAATTTTATGATTATGAATTCTTTAGATATTGATTTACCCATTATCATGAGTAGCTAAATATCTTAATCTAAGGTTTTGATGGAACCCATTGGGAATTAGTTGGCTGTTTTATCAATATAATAAGATTTGGTTGTTAATCTCTAATTGTTCATATACGTTTTGATTGTGGAATAGTTGAAAGGGCCCTCAATTATCCGTTCCTATTTATTGTGTATCTTCTTGAGAGAGAGTGCATATTTAGGTGATTGTATGAACAACATCACTCCCGGAGTATAGACGATAGTCAAAACCGAGGGTTTAGGGGTTGGATTAGAGATAACGAAATCCCAGGTGCAATCTAAGTGAATTGTATTGTGAAATTAGCTAACGTAACTTGAGAAAGCGCGTTTAGTAGATTATTATAATTACTTGAGAAAGAATTATGATAGATAGAGAGTTCATCATTGTTATAGATAGCTAAATCTTAATTATAAGAAATAGACAACCAAGGAAAAGACCAACGAGGGAAATCATTACCTTAGACCTTCTTTATATTATTTACACATCAAGCTTAGTTAGTTTTCAGTTATTTATTACTTTCAGTGTTAGTTGTTAGGAATTCAACAATTGTGAATCAGAAAGTTTGAGGAGGTGGTTCGACTCTGGGCTACAATACTCATATTATATTTGCAACGCCGGCATAATCTTTTGTGAAACTCAGTTGAGCGTCATCAGGCTTTGATCATTTCATCCATTTGTGAGTGCAGCCGTTGAAGTGCTAAATCATTTTGGAGACTAGTCTCCAAGAGATGTTCCAAGGCATGTTGCTCCTTGTTTCCTTCTTCAAGTAGACACTCATGAGCTTGAACTCTCCATTTTGCCCACGCTCAACTTCATCCACTTCCATAGCCCTATAATTCTCATCACAAAAAGTAGACTCATCATAGTAGCGGCTTAGGGAAGGGAAGGACAAATATGCACAATAATTCCAATGACCATTTTGGCCATCACACTTATCACAAATACTCCAATCATGGGGTTGAGATTGTGCGCACAATCCACCCCTGGGAGAATTTAAACAATGTTGCCACGAGTGTGGTCCTCCACAATAAGGACAATGGTCATCAAAGTATGAACAATTACCATCAGATCAATTTTTATTGTACGATGCCATTTTTCAAAATTAAGAAAATAAACAAGAAAAATGGACCAAGGTAAGAAAAATTAATTGCACTAATATTCACAAGTTTGGACCAAGGCACTTTCGCTTACTTCTCAAACAACCTAAATTACGCCAAATTGTTCCCCGACGACGGCACCAATTTTGGTGACGTCCAAATCCACTACTAAAAAGTAATAGACACGATCACAACAATATAATTTACCCAATTATGAGACGCGGTCGAATCCCCCAATAGAATAATGTGTAGACGATTAGGCATGTAAGAAAATTATCGCTAGTTGCACAAAGCCAAACACTAAGAATTTTGGTTGAAAAAGTGTTTATACCTAAATGCGAAAATGTAAACTAACCTAGAAAGTAAGTAAAAGGATCAATGGCTACATGTATGGTTGCATCGGGAATGACACTCAAGTAACGATCCAATGTATTTCACGATTTTATAAATATGAGCAAATTTATATTAATTAGACACGAATAATAATTCTTAATTAGCTTCTTCTGAAGAATAACAAGACTTCCTAATTGGATTATCCCTAAAACAATTAGAAGATTAAGCACATACGGAATGGCTACAAGCAATTCAATCCTATCCCTAGGTAGAATCTATAAAATGAGGGTTAACGCCTCAAGTTCTTGTTAATTAATCTCCAACCCCAAATTATCTTTCCTAAAATTAATTCAGAGTTAATGGGCGAGTCCTAAGGTTAGCTAATCATTTAAACATTAAAGAACACGAATAATTAAAGTAACAATAACTCACTTCATAAATATATAAAAACCATTCAATACATAAGCACAACAAGATATTTAATCCACACTTTAACAAGGTATTTAATCCACACTTTAAATATGAATATTTCCATAAATAAGGTTCAAGTGTTTGAAATTAATACTACACTCTTAAATATTCAATACAAAGCAAGGAAATGAAGAAATAAACATAAATGGGTAAGAAAATCTTAACCCTAAGCTTCAATCTTCAAGACCCAAGTGTGTGTGCAAAACCTTAGCCTTAAAAAATGTTCTCTCTAGTTCTATGAACTGAAAATAAGCTCTATAAGATGTGTTTGGACGAGTATAAAAGGATTTGGGGATTACAAACAATAAATTTCATTTTGCCCTAGGCCCGATGCACTATTTTCGCATCTGCGGAACAATAACTGTAGATGTGGTTCCGCAAAGGTGGAAACATTAACGAAGAAGCGAAAAATTCTAATAGTGCCAGTTACCGCAGAAGCGGAAAATTAAGCGCTTCTGCGCCTCCGCAAAAACGGAAATTCAACTGCAAAAGCGGTTCCTTCCTTTTCATCCATATCCGCAGAATTGGTTCTTCAATCGCAGAAGTGGAAGTCGCTTCTGTGTCCATTCCTCCACAGAAGCGGAATTCACTGAAAGTTTTTGGCATGATTTTACGTTCTTTTTGCTCAATTCCACTTCAATTCAATTCGAACCATTTCGTAGCATCATTTACCTGAAAATATAACAATAACCACCATAAACAACCTTATCTTTTAATTAAATGGACATAAAAGCTAAGGAAAAGAGGGTAGAATGAGTAGTAAAATCACCACTCATCACTAAGTCTAAGAAAAATTGGAAAAGTTCATAATAGGCAAAAATTTGAAATGAGCTTGCACTAGTTCATAATTTGAACTAGCATATCTAAATATGTATAAGGTTTTATGTGATGAATAACATAACAATTGAAAGTTCTTTGAGTCTAGTTTTCAACGCTTCAAACCGTTCGTCATTTGGACGTTCCTACACAATGTTATGATCAAATTACCAAAGGCTGAAAAAATGCGATCCTATGTCAAATATGCGAGCACAAAACCTGTCGCATTTCTGACTTTGTGGTCGTATTTCTGTCGCAAACTAGACTAGTGTAGCCCAGTTTTGGGAATCGATTTTGCGGTGCATTATGCGGCCAACATTCTCGCTTGCGGTCCGTTCTGCTATAGCAGACCCGACATCGGTGGGTTAATTTGCTAATCTTTAAACCCGATCCCCTATCGATATATTCGGTGTTATAGCTCATTTTGAGCATTTTCTTAAGTATATTTCAAGAGTGAGAGAGAGGGTTTTTAGAGAGGGAAAATTCTCCCTATTATATTACTCCATAAAATCTTTCTAAATCCTTGAAGATAATCAAGTGAAAGCCCCTAGATCTTCATCCCAAGAGATTGAAATGCTAAGAGTTCCGGAATTTGTAAAGAATAAGGACGGTTATCTTGAGGTAGGAAATTTCTGTTATTTGTTTAAACAAGAATAAGGTGCAGTGAAGGATTAGATAAAGATTGCACAACTCAACTTTCCAGTAATACCAGACAAGAAATAAAAAAATGGCAGTGGATTAAAGTTGTTTATCACTTAATCTAACCAATTCCTTTTTCTAGTTTAGTATAGGCAACTACAATAAGCATCACCATAATAAGATGATAAAATTTTTAATGCACATACTCCCGTCCAACTGACCTCCTGGAGCAAATGATGCGTTCAAAATTGCTTTCCCATACCATATGGCCGTGTAGGCTTAAGATTCTTTCAGTTAATCATTTCACTTATCACGTGTAAATGTCTTAAGGTAGATATCTAGGTGCCTACTAATTGAGTTGTCTAAAGGTAAGATAAGAGTCACCTTAGGGATGGTAACGGTACGGTGCAGGTCCTATTTCAATCCATCCCGCCTCGCATATGAATTTCACCCGCATTCACCCGCCCCACATCTACACCCGCATCCACCCGCCGCGCTGATTTTTTTTTCTTTTCATTTGTTAGTCTCTGTTTAAGATTTTGACCGGAATTTTCATTGAGAACTTGATTTAAACTTGGCTGGAAATGTTGAGGTATTTTTTTTTTATAATTTCACAATGGTATACACTTTAAAATCTTTTTGTAATAGAAACCAAAAGCCATAAACAACTGACTGAAAATATTTTGTCTATTTTGATTCTATTTAGGTTCAGGGTTCTATTTACTTAAATTTGAATTGTAAGCTGTCACGTATGTAGAGGAATTTGAAGTGCTAAAAGTATTTTCAATTAAACTAGGACAAAAGTTGATTAAGATAAGAGTAAAAAAATCTGAATTAAAAAATCTAGTCAAAAGTTTTTTAATAAACTACAAGACTAGAGAGCTTCATTCATCATAGTCCATATATTAGAACAAAGAGAGGAAGGTCACCTTCCGAAGGTGAAAGCCGAAGAAAATAAAGATAGCCGGAAAAATTGTAATTTTGTAATTTTTTTTAATCTTAACCCGCACCCGCACCGTACCGCAAAAAATTATTTCAACCCGCTCCGTCCCGCATATATCTAAACCCGTACCGTCCCGCATATGTCTAAACCTACACCGTTCCGCACCCGCACCGCTCTATTGTCATCCCTCTATGTCTTACTCCACTTGCTACCGGGTTAGGGGCTTCAAAGTTATCCAAAGATCCTTAATTAATCTCTTATTAAAATTCATTAACTAACCAATTATTCACATAATCAAGAATTATCTCAACTTACTTAAAATACTATTCACTTTAATACACATTATATAACTTACTATGGTCATGTGGTACCATACAAAACAAATACATACACTATTATTTCATTAAAACATCCATGTAGAAATATATATATTTTCTCGACTTCTAATTTTTCTTATCTTATATAAAGAGTACAAATTTTATTACGCTTAATTCCTAAAATAATAAAAATATAATCTTCTTTTCTTGTGAAAAACCTATATTTACAATAAAGAAATCTCATAAAAACTTTCATATTATGCGTATAATGAAAGCATTAATATTAATCATTAATATTAATAACTATATAAAATCATATTTTTTAAGTTTTTTACAAAAAAAATTCTCCGCTCAAAATACCACATCAACGTATATAACGGTGTTAATATTGTTAAACTCACGGAATGTAATGCTTCATACATACAAATATATATATATATATATATATATATATATATATATAGTAAAGGACTTACTGCAAAAATGGATGAACCCTTAAAATGAAAAAGCAAATGCAAATAAAGTTACTATACTACTAAAAGGAACATCAACAAATACCTATTTCTTATCAAGAAATTACCAGCATCTTCCCTTTACATCTTCATATGAGACCAACTTAAATTATGTTGAAGTAATTTCAAACGAACGTTGTTGCTATGCTATCAATAGAATAAGAGAGAATGATGGAAAAGAAATAAGGCGGTCAAACTAGATCAAGGGAAATAAATCATGTCTACAAGATTTCTTTGCATAACAAAATTTCACTCCGTCTTTAACTCACGTGAGTAACATGTTGCAAGCTGCAACAATATCAATATTAGACAGGGTTGCACGTTGCAACAATGTTAAGGTTGGATCGGGTTGCGTACCACAATGGATATAATTTCTTGAGCTTATTTCATGTTTGTTGTTTCTCCTCTGTAGTGTTGTATCAAAACAAATTTGTTTTCTTATTTGAACTTATTCTTTATTCATCTCTATGTTTCTAGTGCTTTCTGCTTATTACTTTCACAGGTTTATAAGTAAGTGTCTTCTTATAGCCCCGTCACTACCTTGTTGAAGTTAGGCTCGATGCTTACTAAGTATGTTACGTTAGTTGTACACATACCATATTTTTGCACTTTTTTTGCAGATCCAGACATTATTCCTAGCGGTGTCTAGAGGGGTAACTAGCTTGGACTACTGTGAGACTCGAGGTAATGCTTCACACTTGTTTGCACACTCTAGAGTTATCTTCCTTATAATTTGTTATTGTTTAATTATATCAGACAGTAATGTACTTTATTTCAGATGTTGTATTTAGTACTCTTAGAAGCTCATGTACACAGTGACACCTGTCTTTGGAGGTGTTTAAGACAATAGTTTTTGGTTTTAGAATCGTTATATATTATGGAGATTTTACTCTTATTTATTATATTATGTAGTTATATGTTCGATTTGGTTCTTCTATTATTGTTAAGTGTTAGCTTTCCTAGCAAGAGGTGTTAGTGCGCTATCACGACCCCTTGCTTGCGATTTTAGGTCATGATAAACTACTATCAAAGTACTAGATTGCATAGGTCTCACGAATTATGAGCAAGCTTTGTATAATCTTGGGGATTAGTACGAAGACATTGTTTACCTTGAAAATGATAACTACAATTATATTTAGTTTTGTGGTTCTAAAATTACGTGATTTATCCTAACGCAAGTTGTCAAGCAATAGATGCTAAGTATGAGTAAAGAAAATAAGAGATGCAAACCAATAGTGTTATAATGTTGGGCATCTTGCTTTGAGTTCGGAGATGCAGGACATGTCAGAAGGTTTTGCCCCAGATTTTTGAGTGGTGTGCTATCACGACCCAGCCTAAGGCTGCGACGAAAAAATAGACACTAAGTGACGATCATCACTGAACCTGTTGATAATCTACTAATCATGAATATAAACTTATAAATTTAACAAGAATAAGCATAGTTGATAAGAAATGTTCAATCTGGAAAGCCGATAAGGCTAACACAATCTGACATATAAAAACATACTAATTGCATAAGTGTATATCTACATGCCTCTAGGAGTTCTAAACTGAAGAAATACCGATAGAACAAGGCCTCGCCATACCCAAACTAGTTGATTGTACATATACCAGAAGATAATTAATTCGTGGAGTGATCAGAGTGAATCCAAGAGCTGATGGATGGCCTAGTGATGTAAGCGTTGATCTATCTGAACCTACACGACATGAAATGTAACGCCCCAGAACGGACATAAGTACGATATGTACAAATTATGTAGGGTGGAAAGCATATATAAAGCATACTTAAGTATGAATCTAAGATGGAAATTTAATTATAAGATAAAATCTAAATAAGAATGTGAACTAGCAACTCATCTAGAACTAAATCGAAGTTTAAGCTGAAACTGTGTTGAAACTGAACTACTATCTGAACTGGTACATGTCTGGCATTATGGGCTATATCCCCCAATCAGGTAACTGTAAATCTAAACTATCCTCATGTATAGTCATGCAATGCAAATTGTAGCTGTATACACATATATAACATGTTTGGCTAGCATTATAGGCTATATCCCCCAGAAGGTAAATATATAATCAATAGGTCCGGTTGGCATTATGGGGTATCTCCCCCAACATATAATCAATAGGCCTTGCTGGCGTTATGTGCTACATCCCCCAGCATAATTAATGTTAGCATGTATGAGCTATAACACATGTGGCAACATCATATGGACTTAAGAGATCATGAAGGAAATTATAAAAGAAATCACAAACGTAATCTGACACTCGTCGTCCATAAGATAAAGGAGAATATCCTCATTTAGGGAGAAATGAGCATGTACATTAGATACTAAGTCTAGTTAACTCATTAGGATCCATCTAGAACTATGGACTCAAAATTTGTCCAACTCTTTGAATTTCTAAAAATTTCGGTAAATTTTCCCCTAAACTAGATGATCCCCAAAAAGAATAGAAAGTACCACAATATACACGGGAATGGATACCGGGCAATATGATAACATCAAATTAAAGGAGATCCAGGTATCCACAATAAAGTCAAACGATCGACAAAACAGAATTATGAACGTAATGTCGGCTCATAGTGGCTAACTTGTGACATGAAAGTTTAAGTATGATTTAGGAACGACCTAAGCATAAACACATGATAATTAATATTATATAATCTTAAATGAATTTATTAGGATCATATGGGGTTAGGTACACATAAAACATCAAAGGAACGGAACAAACAGAAGTTCTAACTTAAACTACTTTATTCCATACTTCACATATGGAATTGAATAATATACAAGGATACAATCCATGATGAAATTTCCCTTGAACAACTCTTAAAAAATTAAGAATAAAGGCTCGAACATAGCTAAACCAAAGCATACCGAAAATGAAATGAAAACCCTACATACCTCTTGTGTTCTTGCTTCCAAACCTTGTTCCCTTCTGTCCACACTCTTTATTCTTGTATGGCCAAAATATATAGGTGACAAGCTTTTATATTCGTGAAGCTCTTTCCAAAACTCGTGTTATAAGGAGAAAGGAGGCTGGCAAAGTCGAAGCTCTTTTCAAAACTCGAGTTTTAAGGAGAAAGGAGGACACCAAAATCTTGCCTATGTCATAAGGATAACATTGATGTGTTCGCTTCTTGATTTTGAGTTATGGATGATGAAATTGATTCAATACCCTTAGGAACTTCTTGTATAGCTGTGAAAGATCTTCTTTTGCATGAATTTGTTAGAAAATGAGGAAAACAAGACTAAGTCTTCTATTTATAGTAAGGTAGAAAAGGTTGAAAAGTCAGCACATGTGTGCTTCACCAGCCCTTCTTTCGATGGCCATATCTCTCCATCCGGATGTCGTATGAACAAACTAACAAAAGCTTTGGAAACTAAATTCCAAGACCTCCAATTTGGTATATAATATTTTCCCAAAATACCTCATAAAACTTACGAAATTAATTGCTTAAAAAGCTTCATTACAAGGCAAGTTTTTAATCGAGTGTTCCCCATCTTAAATATGATTATTAAAACACTATATTCAATATCTAAACATCATATGTTGCCATACTATAACTTTAAACTCTTTTAAATTATGCATAGTAAGTCATTTACAAAATATACGACATCATAGAAGTACGGGGTGTAACATACCCCACCACAAGGTACCATGTCATATTTCCAGTATTTGTTGCCACACCACCCGTCAGCCAACAAGAGGTGGGGGTAAGCCATCTAGAGATGGAGGTCAGCCAAGTAGAGTTCGTCCTAGGGGTGGAGGATAGGCTGGTGGGGCGCAGCCTCATTTTTATACATTTCCTGAGAGGCATAAAGCGAAGTCGTCTGATGCAGTCATCACAAGTATTATCTCTGTCATATATGATTAGATCTTGTTTGATCTACGTTCTAATTATTCAGTCTTTATATTTTGCATCACACTTGCGTATGCCTCGTGATTCTCATGATATTCATGTTTCTGTTCTTATGTCGTTTGGGGATTCTATAGTAGTGGATGAGGTGTATTGGTCTTGTCTTGGTACTATTAATGGTTTTGATACCATAATTGATCTCTTATTATTGGATATGGTAGATTTCGAGGATATTCTTTGTATGGATTGGTTGTTCCCCCTATCACGCTATATTTGATTGTCACGCTAAGACTATGACTTTAACTATGCTAGGTTCCCTAGACTATAGTGGAGAGGGAACCTTGGCCATTCCACGAGTAGGTTTATTTCTTTCTTGAAGGCTCAACACATGGTTGAGGAGGGATGTTTAGCATATTTTTATTACATTCAAGATTCTAGTGTAGATTTCCTTTTATGGATTAAGTACCGGTAGTAAGAGAGTTTCCAAAGGTATTTCATGCAGATCTACCAGGCAGGAACCTGATAGGGATATTGATATTTGCATTAATTTGGTTCCGAACACTGAACGTATTTTTGTTCCTCCATATCCAATGGCTCCAATCAAGTTGAAGTAATTGAAGCAGCAGTTAAAAAATTTGCTTTATAAGGGGTTCATTAGACTGGGGGGGGGTGCATTGGTGTTGTTTGTGAAAAGAAGTATGGCTCTATGAGGATTTGCATTGATTATCGGCAGTTGAACCAGGTTACTTCAGGAACAAGTATCCATTGCCTTGCATTGATGATTTGTTGACCAGCTTCGGGGTTCCAAGGTCTTCTCCAAGATTGATTTAAGGTCCTTCTATCATCAACGGAAGATTATGGCTTTAGATGTCCCTAAGACGACTTTTAGGACTCATTATAGTCATTATGTGTTCTTGGTTATGTCCTTCAGTTCGTCTAATGCTCTAGTGGCTTTGATGGATTTAATAAATTGAGTGTTCATGCCTTATTTGGATTTCTTTGTGATTATATTCATTGATGATATTCTGGTTTACTCTCATAGTAGATAGAAGTATGGTTGAATTATAGACTCAAAAGTATCATCAACTTTATGCCAAGTTTTCAAAGAGTTCTAAATGGACTTAGTTGAATTCTTGGGTCATGTGGTGACTAGCGACAGTATCAAAGTTGATCCTAAGAAGATTGTGGTGGTTTAGAAGATATATCATGTTCAGATTTGAAGTCATCAGCTATCGTGCATGCACTTAATATTTTGAGTCACTACTTGTATGATTTGTCATGTAAGGTCTACACCGATTGTTAGATTATCCATATTTTTTCAAGTAGAAGGATTTGAATTTGAGGCAGCGAAGGTGGTTGGAGTTGTTGAAAGATTGTGATAACACTATCTTGTATAATCTAGGCAAGGCAAATATGGTAGTGGATGCCTTGAGTAGAAAGGCGGAGAGTATGGGTAGTTGGGTATTTATTCCAACCGAGGCTCTAGCTATGGATGTTAAGGATTTGGATAATAGATTTGTGAGATTGGATATTTTTTTTAGCCTAGAACGCTTCTTGCTTTTGTTATTGCACGTTCGTCCTTGTTTTAGTGTACCAAGGCTCGCCGGTATGATGATCCGCATTTGTTGGTGCTTAAGGACCCGGTGCAACGAGGTGGTGCCAAGAGTATAGTTATTGGATGTGATGGTGTATTGTAGCTTCAAAGTCGGATATGTGTTAAGGATGTTGATGGTTTGAGGGAGTTGATTCTCTAGGAGGATCATATTTCATAGTATTTTATTCATCCAAGTGCCGCAAAGATGTATGATGACTTGAAACAACATTATTGGTAGTAGAATATGAAGGAGGAAATTGTTGGGGTTGTTTCACGGTGTTGAATTACTAGCAAGTGAAGTAGGAACATCACAAACCAGTAGGTCTTACTCGGAGGTTGGTGATACGAGGGTGGAAGCGGGAACGCATTACTATGGACATTTTTGGTAGAATCACCTTAGACTTTAAGGAAGTTTGTTGTTATAAGGGTTATTGTGGATAGATTGATCAAATCCGCACATTTCATTTTAGTGGTGACTTATTGAATTTCAGAGGTGTTGGCTCAAATCTACATCAGAAAGATTGGATGGTGATGCCTTAGATAAGGTGAAGTTGACTCAATATCATCTTCAAACAATCCAGAACAGGTAGAAGAGTTATGCAGAAGGTCCATGATGTGGATTTTATGGAGAGTAAGAAGGTACTTTCGAATATTTTGCCTATAAAGGGTGTGATGAGATTTGGGAATAATGCAAGTTGAGCCCGAGGTTTATTGATTCATTTGTGGTATTAGAGAGAGCTGGGGAGGTAGCTTGTAGGTTGGCATTACCTCCCAACCTAGTAGGGTTACATCCGGTATTCACGTTGTTATGGTTCCGAAGCATCATGAAAATAAGTAGCAAGTTCTGGACTTCAGCACGGTGCAACTTGGTGAGAATTTATCTAAAAAAGACGGTAGCTATTGTAGATTAGAGGTTAAAAAGTTTAGATCAAAGGATATTTCTTCCATTAAAGTGCTTTGGCAAAGGTAGCCAACTTAGGAGGAGGATACTTGGGAGTCCGAGTCCGATATAAAGAGTATATATGTGCATCTTTTTGCCAATTCAGGTACATATTTATGTCCGTTCGAGGATGAATATTTCTTTTAGAGTGGAGGATGTAACAACGCAATAGGTCGTTTAGATTTCTAGCTTTCCGTTTCTTGATTTAGTGTCTTGAATAGCTTTATCTGATGTTTTATGACTTACGTGAATGGTTCGTTTCGATTTCGAAAAAGTTTAGATGTGCCTTTGGTAGAGATATTCAATTCTAGAGCTTTAATGTTGTTGGACTAGACAACAGTAAATATTCTTTGTAAACGACTTTGAATCAGTAATTTAACTATTGCGGTAGGTCTGAATGCTGATTTTGGGCTTGTACTTATGTTTGGTCCGGATCCAGGGTGACCTGAGGCCATTTCAGCGCTTATAATTGAAAGATGGAAATTTGAGTTATTAACATGTGAATTTTTGAGTTTTGATTCTTGATTCTCGATTCTTCATTTTTAATGTTAGTTTGATGTTTTGAGTTTACGACCGAGTTCGTGTAAAGTTAATATACTTGTACCGATGTCTAGAATGAGACCCGAGGGACTCGAGTGAGTTTTGGATTAGTTTCGAGTTGTTTACGTATGTTTTTCCATTGTTGGTGTTACGGTCATCATATCCCTGAAATTTGCTCATTTTATTCTATTTTTGATACCTAGACTTCATTAGAAGGCGGGGAGGATTTTCTTCAGAACTTTGAAGGTTCTTCAATTTTTTTTAACTAATTCTTATTATTCCCCACAGATTTTATCCCTAAATCTAGGTTATTAAAGAGTAAAGAATAAGATTTCCGACTGAATTTTAAAAAAATGAATTTTAGAGATCTAGACCTCGATTTGAGAGTGGATATAGAAATAAATCACATATTCAGACTTGGGCATGAATAGGTAATCGAAATTTGCTCTGAATTTCGGATTTTGGCCAAGTGGGTCGAGTTTGGTTTTTTTGTTGACTTCCAAATATGTTAAAGACCGAACCATTTTAGTAGTAGGATGGCTCCTTAAGCTTGTTTTGATTATTTGAGTAGATTCGAGTTGTTTGGAGGCGTTCTCTAGGGAAACGATCTTGGAGAGTTGAATTTATTCCGGAGAGAGATACGATCATGGTTAACCCTGATTTGAGGAAATTAGGTTATAAGTATTTAATTGATATGTGCTAAACGTATTGGGACAAGCGTATATCAATGGTGACGAGTGTGTATGACTTTGTCATGGGCTAACGCATGCAGGTAGAAGTAGTTTATTCTTGTCTTCATTGGGAGAAATTCAAAAATAGTCAGGTTTACAAGTGGTCATTCAAAAATAGCTACAGTTTCAAAAGTAATCGAAATTTAGCTACTTTTCATGTAAAGATAAATCTCAACGAAAACACCGTTTAAAATCCAAAAAATACTTCAGCATAATATATTGGAGTTCCGACATAAGCATACTGGGATTCCAGTATATTATAATGGAGTTCTAACATAAGTATACTAGAACTCGAGCATATTATAATGGAGTTCCAGTATAATATACTGGTCCAGTATAATATATTAAAAGTACATACACAGGTACTCCAATCTCCAATATATTATGCTGGAACTTTTCCCGTGTTGGAGTTGCAGCATAATATGCTAGAAGTTCCCTGTTGCAGCAAAAAAAGTGGCTATTTTTCAATGACTTTGCGAACGCCAACTATTTTTGAATGTCCGGTCCAAAAACTGGTTAGCTTGTGCTATTTCATCTTTATTTAATTCTTGTATCATTCTCTTATGCTATGTTGGATCGTGAGACTTCTTAATTACTTACATGTTATATATATATATATATATATATATATATATATATATATATATATATATATATAGAGAGAGAGAGAGAGAGAGAGAGAGAGAGAGAGAGAGAGAGATAGAGAGAGTTAGTTAGAGGCACATCCGAAGTTGCCGCATTGAATTCATCAAAATCCAATACTTTCGATGCATAGCATAATTATGTGCAAAAACTCACTAATTGCGACAAACAATCGATTTAAACCCATAATTTCAAAAATAACTAAGAACTTGAGGGCTAGTTTGGTATAAGGGATAAGAAATAAGTAATCATAAAATTAAATTTGAAAGGAGTATATCCCACATTTGATTGAGAAAAAATTACAGTATAACTAATACTGGAATTAGCTATCCCGTGATTGTAGTGTTATTTTTATCCCTATAGGAACACCCCCAAAATAATTAATCCTGGAATAACTTGTTTCCAAATCAACTACCTCTAAAGAGTTTAACCATAAAGCTTACTATCATATTTGCCAAGCTTCTTTGAGGCCAAAAGTAGTTCTTGTCAAAAACATGCTTTTCCAAAATTGAAATTTCAGTCAAGCTTTATAAGGAAGAAAAATGCTTTTGAGTAGAAGCAAAAGCTATTTTTGAGAAGCTGAAAAAATTGTTTCACCTTAGACTCAGAAGTCCTGGACCAGCACTTTGATTTGCAGTAGATCGAACGCACGCCATAGGTTCAAACCCTACCACAGACAAAAACCTATTATTTAAGCGAAGAAAGATCGAGAGACAGTCCCATTATCAATCATCTAAGCCCGAAAATACGGTAAGAAAACAAGAGAATCCTCTGCTGTAATTTCAAGAAGGTGAGGCAAAACAAGCTCTACTTCTATTAGCATCAAGAAGTAAAGCGAAATAGATTTCATTGGTGATGCCATTACACCAACACATTCCTATAATCTAACACGTTAACAATGCTCATTTACAAATTCTTGTCAGAAAACACTAATGATCTTTTGCATTTCTAATAGCAAAAATAAGATATTCAGTTGGACTGTACACTGTAGCGATAGAAATTACAGCATGGATTTAGCAAAAATGACAGAAAGCACTTCACAGAATGCATTTCACCAATGAGGACAAATAAAAAAAGAAATAAAACTTCAGCCACCAATCACAATTTCATTTTTCTTGAACGTGTTCTTGATGTTGTTTCTTTGTCCTTGGCTCTCCCTTCCCATGTTCTCTTTGCATTAATGTGCCCTTTTCTTTTTGTATGTGTTTGGGAAGGTGGGAGAAAGCTTATTGTGTACAAGGGAGGCACCACTTGCTTTCATCACTGTGCTTATCTGGTCCGGAACTCATTCCTGAATCTAGTTAGATTGTTGGAGAACTTATCCCTGTTCTTCTGATCCAAGCTTCGAGTTATATCAGCCATAAGTTTGTCAAAGCACAGTGAAAGACGCTGTTGTTGGTCTGTTGGCTGCAGATGAAAATGGATAAAGAGGAGCTGTCAGCACAAGGAAGTAGATCATTAGTCCACGAAGAAGTGCATTGATACAACCAATCCATCTTTTTCGCCGTATGGTAAAAAAATAATAATAAGATTGTTGGATTACGAACAATGATACCAAATAGACCAACATTATAGCAATAGACAAAACAAATTATCCCTAACTAACAAGTTTCTCATACCTGTGAAGACAAAATCTGAGCTCTTAAGTTTGAGAACATCTGCAAAATGTGAATGAATCATAATCATAATCATATCAGGTATAGTAATACACAACCATTCCTCTCCACTATAAAGCATATTCTAATATCTAAATTATTCTGTTTGTTACAATGTAATGCATTCATTAAATGATTTCTTCCTATAAACCTGTGATGCAGGGGGATTAACAAAGAATATGTCATAACGGAACTCCATGGATTAAACCATGACAACCTTTTAGAAAGAAGCAATGGACTAGGCAAAGGGAGAACATCAAGCACAGTGGATACAACAACTATTTCTGACATCTAATTAGTAGAAGGGTTTAAAAAAGGTCACACACATCTCAACTGTAAACGCAAGATCAAGTCTGCTGATTCAATCAACATCCATGTGATATAGTTATGATTTGCTTTTGTTACTACCATAATTTAATGAAATTCAGAATGTGGAACTGGTGATTTAACTTGCTAACAGAACCCAATACTGTGTCTTTTGCGAAAACACCAGTGCAGACATATGTATGTCTGTATCATAGTCACATTTGCATCTTGCAGTTTTCGAAATAATAAGTAGGACAGAATCTAAATGCTACCAAAATTAGGGTCACCTCTTCACTGATGAGTATCATACTCAGCATCGGTCTACTTAGGCTCCACTGGTTGCCACAATCTTCAAACAGAACAATCTCAAAGAGAGTCTTCATTATCTATCAGGGAAGATGATCACGTTGACATAACAAATGAATCAGTTCCATATTATAAGAACTTTTTTCTTTTGATAAGGTGAAGTAAATTTCGTTAAAATCAATATCAAGAAGAAGGGAATTACAAATTTTGATTATTTCCCCATGCTATCTAAAAAATGAAAAAAAAATAATGTGACATGCTATCAAACATATGACCCCTTACACCAAAAGTATATATTTTGTAAATTAAACATATGCTTTACAATAGAAATGTGATTTGTCTTTCTCTCAAAGCCAAACAAGCCACTGCATAATGGAGCAGTCTTCCACAATGTCTTCCATCTTTTGCTTATCTTTTGACCCTGCCAGCACAGTAATAGGCTCTTTATATCCCCTGGCATGACCCAGCTGACTCCAAAAAAGATTTAATACAATGAGCAGATTAGTCATACTTGATTGAATGCAGGAATAACTGTCTGCTGCTCTCCTGTGACTTTCGCAGAAGAAGTATCTACTGCATAAGGGCAATCCTATTCTTTGAAGATTATCCTGAGTCAAACAAGTATTCCTAGTTGAAACTCAAAGTAAAACAACCACTCTGGGAGGTACTCTTGATTTCCAAATAAGTTTACAAGGCCAATCAGCACTCCAGCAACCATTTTATTTTAAAAATAGATTACAGTAGCTCTCTTGACAGCAAAGTCTCCCCTTTTACTGGACAAGTCGGATCAGTGACTCATTTTTCTCATCATTTAAGGATGCAGACTGTACAACCTCTAGTAGAAGACCAAACTCATCAATCTCCAAATCATTGAGATTTCTTCTAAGTTGCAGAAGCCATCTACCTTCAGAGAAACAGTCAGCCACCAAACAACTTTTATTTACAGCCAAACTAACATGAAGTGTGAATATTTGCGTGCACTCTAATGTCCAACTAACATGTTTACAGCTTCCCACACCATTAGCACAAAGATTTGTTAATCACCATCTTCGAGTAGTCAGTAAGGACCTTAGTAAATACTTCCAAGCATGCTGATGGGCCTATAATCTTTTATTTCTATAGAAATTTCTTTTGGTGTAAGCACTATGAATGTGGCATTAAAACTCCTTCAAAAGTGTCTTCTTTGTAAAAAAAATCAAATTTTTTTATTATATCATTTTCATAGCAGGCCAACATTTCTGAAAGGATATACTGAATCCTTCAGGTCCAAAAGCTTTCTCCCCTACAAAGTGTGGAACACTGATTCCACTTCCTCAGCAACAAACTGTCTTTGCAGGCAATCTCTCTCATCATCGGGAAGAACAATCAACATGTTATCTTCCTATAAACTTCTCCATTTTTCATTCTCTATCAACAGCTTCTCATAGGAGCCCAATATGTGATTCTTAATCAACTTTTCGTCTCCAACCGGCTTGCAAGAATGTTAATTAAAAGCCATTGCTTTGTCACTAAAATGATGAAGTGATATGTTATCACTGAAGCCATACCTATCGCTTCACAGGCAGGAGCAAATTTACAGGTGAGATTACGGGGCGCTAGAACCTAGGTCTCTCCGTAAAATCAGATATTTTATGTGCATATTTTCTAAAATTGGTATAATATTAACTGTTGGACCCGTGCTCCAAGAAGGCTGAATAATACACTTGGTTGAAGGTTGAGTTATTTACCAAGAGGAATAAGGATCAATTCTCACTTAATACAGTTTTTCTCCTTTTTTGTAGTGCATCCATATACTAGAAATCATAAATCCGCCTCTGTTCACATGTGAAGCCATGTGCTTCAAAGGAGTGTGCAGTCCAAAAATCACACAAAGTCATCCCACAGAGAAGTAGTTGATTCTTTGAATCTCAATTTTGAGGAGTTTGATCAATATATGCATTATTTGTTGTCCCAGGGCGGGTGGAGCACGGTACAAAACTCGATAGATAATGGGCCCCCTTCTACTCTTCTTCATTTAAATACTCAACTCTTGTCCATGGCAAGGTTGAAAACTATGACATGCACCAAGACATCATGTGTTGTGCTCATACCACTTCATCGAAGTTCTCAGGGTAGAAAAATATATGCATTACTGCATATTAGATGTTAACATTTAATTGTTTCTTGTAACGACTTGGCCGGTTGTTTTGTGTATTTGAGCCTCGTTCCCCTATTTGAGGACTCTCGTATGCTTGTTTGTTGTTTTTTGACTTGTGTGGATGGTGGGTTTGGTTTCTCAAAAGTTTTGGAATGAATTGGAACACTAGTTCCATGGTTGGAAGCTTAAGTTGTAAAAGTTGGCCAAGAAGTAAACGACCTCGGATTCGTGTTTTGATGGTTCGATAGGTTTGTGGGGTGATTTTAGACTTAGGCGTATGTCTGGATTTGGATTTGGAGGTTCCTAGTGCAAAAGTTGATAATTTAAAGGTTTGAAAAGTTTTCAAGTTTGACCGGAAGTTGATTTTGAGGTTATCGGGTTCGGATTGTCGTTCCGGGAATTGGAATAGGTCTATTTTGTCATTTGGAACTTGCGTGCAAAGTATGGTGGCATTTCGAGTTGGTTTGATAGGAATTAGATGTTTGATCGGAAGTTTAGAAGCTTATGAACTTTTGATCGTCGATTTGTAGATGCAGTGATCTTGCATGTGTTTGGAGGCTTCGGATAGGTCCGAGTGGTGTTTACATACTTGTTGGTATGATTGGATGGGGTCTTTGGTAGCTCGGGTGAGTTTCAGACCACCCGGAGCTTGGTTGAATTGCAAATTTTCTATTGGCGTATTGTGTGCTTCACGATCGTGGAGGCTTACTTAGGGCAACTATGGTATTTGTTCTCCACGTTCGCGAAGAGCTGGGGTCGTTGGTCTTCACGTTCACGAGTAAAGGGCTTGCTTTCGCGTAGAGGAGAGGACTGGCTAAAACTAGGGTTAGCCTTCGCGTTCGGAAAGTTTGGGACACGTTCGCGTAAGCTTAAGTTGCCCGTGTATCGTGTTCGTGGGTGGTTGACCGCATTCCCGAAGAGTCTTTTTGGGCATAGGCTAAGTTGTGATTCGCGAACACGAGGCTTGGGCCGTGTTCACGAAGGGTATCACTGGGTAGACTTATAAGTGATAATTTCGGGACTTAAGACTCATTATTTTATATTTTAAGCCCAAGACTTGGACTTTTCGCCAACACCATGGACTTTGTTGCTTTCTTTATGCTTTTTACTTTTATCACCTTGCTTGATCCATAAACAGCTTTATTCTGCCTCCACTATGTTTCTTCAGCTTTGGCAATCTCTTCAGCTCTTTTGGAAGGCTAGACTGCATGGATTCCACCTCATACTCAGCTCCTCCTACTGAATTTGACTAATCCTTCATAGCAAGCTTTTACAAAACAACTTTCTATATTTCTTGCAGCATACCAAAGACTTCCTTAGTTCCTTGTCTATTTTTTGATATCCAGGTTCAACAACTTCAACTTTTTGGCTAGGACAACATTCCCTGTACCTCATATGATTTCCACCATCTATCCACTAAATCAATGAATTCATTCCAGCCACATATTCTCAAATTTAAAATGACCTTTCTGTATTCCAATCCCCACATTCAAAGAGAATAGATTAGTGATTTGCACAAACTCTAGGAAGGCCCTTCGGTTTTATAGTCTTGAAAGAAGTCATCCTGTTTAGTAGATATAAGGAACCTATCAATCCTTGATGCACAAGAAATATCATTACCCCTTAATCAGTTGAATTGTCCACATTAGAAGGGATAATTCATCATAGGTAACTCATCAACTACTTCTGTGAAATCTCTTATAGATCTAGGACTGAACTCCGCCACATCTTTCGTCACTAAATCTTGTGACACTGAAATTCCATCCGACAACACATGATGATGCTTCGTACCCCTAACTAGCAACCACTTCATGTCAAAGCTCCTTTCTCCCCCATCACAAGGACAGTAGAGATTCAGAGTTCAACTCCTACAACAAAACAGTAGCCGCGCAGACCCATCAATCGTTACATATCCATATTTTCCTGTCCAGCAACAGTAGAATACCTCCACTACTTTCCTAGGCTTCCGCAATCAGCCCTTCTGCTCATGTACTGCCCCCTATCTTTTTGATAAGAGAAAAATCTGCATTGTTCATTTTTGTTTCCACAAAACAGATGATTGCTTTCCAATCTCTAACCATCAGCCTGATCGATCTTTGTTCATCTTTATCTTTTAGGGGTTCCAGAAGCTTAACTTCAAATTAACTTCTTTTCATTCAATAACTTCCTCCTGCTGCCCACTGCCCATATATCCACTAGACTCACCATAATTGACACTAAACGAGCAATTTCAACTCCCTTTATGAAAATGTTGGTTTATGTTTAGTCAACAATGACCTGCCAATTGGAAGAGTTGGTGGAAAGAGTTGGCATGAATGCTAGGAGGAAGCTTCCCCCTTTGATGTCACCCATGACATCAAGAGGAGTTAGTTTGATGTCACCAATGACATCAAGAGGAGGTCCTTATCCCTATAAATAGATGCACTCTTTCATTTGTAGAAACCATCCAAAAAACAATACAATATATTGTAGTGAGTAGAGAGTTAAAGAGAGAAATTCTCTTAAGTGTAATTGGGAAATCTCCCCTTCCTTTGTAAATAATAGAAAGGCAATTGTTCTTTGGTGGACGTAGGATTATTTTGATCTAAACCACGTTAAATCTTGTGTTCTTTCTTTTACGTTTTCGCTAACAATTAGTATCAGAGCGACAGGATTCTTTAGCGATCCAAGGAGAAAGAACAAGCAAAGATGAGTTCCATGAAGTTTGAAATTGATAGATTCGGTGGACGCAACAACTTCAACATCTAGAAGATCCAGATGATGGCGTTACTGCGGAGGGAAGATTCAATCCATGCTATTGACGGAAAGTATCCTAAGGATATATCGGCTCCCGACATGGAGAAGATTGAAGGGGATGCATTGAGTGCAATCCAACTATCCCTTGCACCTAACGTGCTTTGTGAAGTGAGTACGGGTACCGAAGAGACGGCCAAACAGTTATGGGAAAAGCTAGAAGGGCTATACCAAGACCGATCAGTGACAACAAGGATGTTGTTACAACGGCGTCTTCACACATTTAAGATGGGGTCAGGTACTTCGTTACAAGATCATTTAGATGCGTTCAATAAACTTGTCATGGACTTACAGATTGCAGGAATTAAAAGGGAAGAGGAGACGCTTGCATGTGCTTTGCTATTTTCATTGACTTCGGGATATCGTGATATTGAGAATTCAATGATGTATAGCAAGGAGCCTATCAAGCTTGAGCAAGTGCGGCAGGCACTTAACTCTAGTGATGTGCGGAGGCACATCGAAGGAGACAGAGATGACCAGGCAAGTGGGCTCTTTGTGAGAGGCCGGACTAGCCAATAAGGAAAGAGCAAATCAAAGTACGGATCAAAGTCTCGTGTGAACAAGAAGAATACGAGTGTTGGGGTTGTGGCAAGAAGAGGCACTTTGAACGAGATTGCCCAATGTCAAAGTCCAAGGAAAAGGAGAGTGCATCTACGGTTGAACAGGTACATGATTTTGATAATGATTATGTACTAACAACATCGTGTAATAATAGTAATTATGGAAACAAATGGGTGTTAGACTCTGCTTGTACTCTACATATGACGTTCCGAAAAGACTGGTTTAGCAGCTACGAGAAAAGTGGAGGAACCGTAGTGATGGGCAATAATGCAACTTGTGCAATAGTTGGCATTGGCTCGGTTCGAGTTCGCTGCCATGATGGAGTCGTGAGGACTATTACACAAGTCCGTCATGTTCCTGATCTGAAGAAGAATTTGATCTCCTTGGGTACTCTGGATGAACAAGGCTACAGGTACATGAGCGAAGCAGGAACTATGAAGGTGACTAAAGGTTATTTAGTCATGCTGAAAGGCAAGCTGGAGAACGGCCTTTACACATTGGCCGGAAGCACCATTGTTGGCTCTGCAAATGCATCTACAGTGCAGTTATCTAATGATGACAAGGCAAGATTATGGCACATGAGACTGGGTCATATGAGCGCACGTGGACTGGAGATGCTGAGCAATCGTAACCTTTTGGAAGGTGAGAAGATCGGCACACTTGACTTCTGTGAGCACTGCATTCTAGGGAAGAAGAAGAAGGTCAGCTTCAGCACTGGCAAACACAAGACAAGAGGAGTGCTAGACTACATCCATTCAGATTTATGGGGTCCTTCTAAACTTCCATCGAAGGGCGGAAAGAGGTATCTTCTCACTTTTATTGATGATTTCTCACGAAAGGTTTGGGTGCAATTTTTGAAGGCAAAAAGTGATGCTTTTGAAGCATTTAAAGAGTGGAAGATTTTGGTTGAAAATCAAATGGAGCGAAAAATCAAGTATCTTCGCACAAACAATGGCTTGGAGTTTTGCAATGAAGAGTTTAATGAATTATGCAAGGTTCATGGGATCCCAAGACATAGGACTGTCAGGCATACCCCACAGTAAAATGGAGTTGTCGAGAGAATGAATAGAACTCTTCTTGAAAAGGCTCGTTGTATGCTCATACAAGCCAAAATGTCCAAAGTATTTTGGGCTGAAGCAGTTCACACTGCTGCTCATATTGTCAATCGATTTCCAACATCGGCGATTGACTTTAAGACTCCGAATGAGGTATGGTCAGGTGAACCCTCTAACTATTCATACTTACGAGTATTTGGGTGTCCAGCTTATTATCACGTTAATGAAGGAAAGCTTGAACTAAGGGCTAAGAAGGCCATATTCGTAGGGTATGTGGATGGAGTAAAAGGGTACAAACTTTGGTGTTTGTCTTTACTCAAATTTATAGTTAGTAGAGATGTCACATTTGATGAATCCTCTATACTTGATCCCCGTAAAGTTTTCGTAGAGTTTTCAGGAAACAAGAACAACGAGCAGGTGGAGCCTCCGGTGGTGCTTGCCAAGGAAAAGGATCAAGAGACTCGGGTTAAAGATGAGTCGGAAGATGTAGATCTTGAAGAACTTGCTGTCAATGAACCATACACAATTGCGAAGGGGAGGGAGAAGAGGCAGACACGAGAACCGGGGAGCGCCTTATAAATCAAGCAAACTTGATTGCATATGCGTTCGTAGCCGCACAAGAAGAGATTAAGGATCTTGAGCCCTCCTCGTATTTTGAAGCAACTTCTTGCAAGGATGCTGCACAATGGCGGTTAGCCATGACAGAAGAGATGGAGTCTCTTCACAAGAATCAGACATGGGTCTTAGTGAAAAAACAAAAGGGGAAGAGGACAATTGGATGCAAGTAGATCTACAGAAAGAAAGGGAATTCCTGAAGCGGAAGATGTTAGGTTTAAGGCGAGATTAGTTGCAAAAGGTTTCAGCCAGAAGGAGGGAATTGACTACAATGAGATTTTCTCTACGGTCGTGAAGCATAGCTCAATTCGCGTGCTACTAGCATTGGTTGCACAATTTGACTTGGAGCTTCAACAGCTTGATGTCAAAACCACTTTCTTACACGGTGATCTAGAAGAGTCAATCTATATGGATCAGCCTGAAGGTTTCTTAGCTGAGGGAAAAGAAGATCACGTATGCCAACTAAAGAAGTCTATGTATGGTTTGAAGCAATCCCCCTAGATAGTGGTACAAGAGGTTTGATGCATTCATGACTACACATGAATTCTCAAGGAGTGCATTTGATAGCTGTGTGTATCACAAGATGTCTGGTAAATCAATGATTTATTTACTATTGTATGTTGATGATATGCTTATTGCTGCTAACAACATTACAGAGATAAATGCTTTGAAGAAACTGTTGAGTAAGGAATTTGACATGAAGGATTTAGGAGCTGCAAAGAAAATCCTTGGTATGGAGATTTCAAGAGAAGACGGTGTTGTACATCTTTCTCGGAAGAGGTATATTGAAAGGATTCTCGAGAGATTCAATATGCATACGTGCAAGCCTGTAAGTACACCATTAGCTCCTCATTTTAAACTTTCGGAGTTACAAATGACCGGAGCATATGTCAAAGATTCCTTATGCCAGTGCACTTGGTAGCATTATATGCCATGGTATGCACACGTCTAGATATTTCTCAATCTGTAAGTGTGGTAAGTAGATACATGTCCAACCCAGGAAAGAGGCATTGGGAAGCTGTCAAATGGATATTGAGATATCTTAAAGGAGTTTCTGATGTTGGTCTGACCTCTCGAAAAAGGGATGGAGGTATTTCAATTCTCGGTTATGCGGATTCTGACTATGCAAGAGATCTTGAAAAAAGAAGGTCCACAACTGGATACATCTTTACCCTCGTTGGCAGTGCCGTTAGTTGGAAGTCGACTCTGCAGTCGATTGTCGCTTTGTCTACGAGACTACGACAGAAGCAGAATACATGGCAGCAGCAGAGGCGGTGAAGGAAGCTATCTAGTTAAAAGGTTTAGTAGCGGAATTGAGTTTGGTTCAGCTGAATCAACTCTTAGATGTGATAGTCGGAGTGCTATTCATCTAATGAAAAATCAAAGATTTCATGAGCGCACTAAACACATTGATGTCAGGATTTCATTTCCTTCGAGATGTTGTTGAAGAGGGAACTATCAAGGTCGTGAAGGTTATCACGGACGATAATGCTGCAGATATGCTGACCAAGATAGTCCCGCTCGCTAAGTTTGCACACTGCAAAGACTTGGCGGGGGCGTGCATCTACTTTTATTATTTGTCTACTTATTAGAAGACCGAGGCACACCAAACTTAAAAATTAGAAAAGCAAAGCCTTCACAAGATGGCCCTTTTCATTTTTAAATTTTAAATCTCGTTGCACAATGACATGCATCCCGTACACATGTTAGAATTCCACAAGGTATTCTTATTGGGAAACTGCAACGCTGCATTCAAACCACCAAGGTTCTAAACCTCATCTCTTCCATTTGTGCGATAGCCGTATTTTACATCCTGATCAACTTTCTCCACCAAGCATTTGACTCCACCCATATCCGAACACTAAACGTGAAGTTACCCACCATGATTTTTATCATCGCCGGGACTTTTATCTCCGCAAAACACATGCAGATTCTAGCCCATCTCAGATATATAATGTATCTCTTATTATCATCTATTTCTAGAAAACAGAATCTGTCTCCAATTTTTCTTGAAGAGGTCTTTCAACTGCGGAAAACTTGAACATCTTATACAAACCTGGTCGGGGCACTAATTTCGTCGATGACAAATGTTGATCGGTGACCACTATTTAGTTCTTTAACTCATCTAGCCAGAATGTTTCAATTCTTGCAGCCCATTTTTTAAATTCCCAGTGAATAGGGCGTTTTTCGGGAATCACCAAAGCAACAAATTAAGCATGCATACAAATACTCCATCCTATACCTGAGAGAGTAGTTGTCAGTCAAGAATATATTGCTCCGTTCTATCATTTTTTAAGATTTTAATATCTTCTCTTTGCCAAATCTTTATTTGTACCACATAAGGACAAACCCACTCCAGGTGGTCACTCTTTCGACATCTCTTCCTTCGACCCTTTCTCAACAAATTTAATAATTTTATTAGCAGAGTCCAGCCATCCCAAGTTCTCTCCCAACTGTGGAATGATATTGTGGGTCTTTTTTCTTCCCTTCACAGACACTACTATAATATAATTTACAAACAAATTGAAATTTTAGAAGATACACTACTATGACGGTACTATGATATACAACAGAAACTTTATCTATACTAGTAGAATTAGACCGACAGAGGGCCCAACATTCACTACCTATTGTTCAAAATAATTTTGGCATGTGAAACTTTTGAACAGAGTAGTAATGAGCATGCTATACCATCTTCCGAAATCTACTGCATTTTCCAGCTCAAACTCCATATTCCCGCACCACCACCGGAACAAAAATATGTATATAAGAGCAATAACAAAAAAATAAAAATAAAGGATGAAATCTCATGGAATAAAAGGGACAAAACGAATTGGAGGGAGGGGTCAAAAAAGAACAGAGTTCTCTACTACCACGGCTAAAACGAATATGCAGTTTCTAAAAAAGGTCTTGAAATCATTATTCCTTTAAATAAAAAGAGCAGTTGAACTTACTTCAAGAAATATGTTCGGACAATCGGCTAAATGTTGAGCCAGGTTAAGAGCCACGGGGGTAGTTGGTGACTCTCCAGCTGTTATGTGATCGAAATAAAAAGTAGCCAAGTTGTCCACAGCAGATGCACACTATAAATAAATAAATTGGAGTCAGTTTGTTGAGAACTAATTATATGTTCATCCCAACAAGGCTGTTATTGAAGCGTGACCATCTTTATACAAAAGCTTAAGATGTCAGATAGAGCACACTTTTAATTATTTAACTAGTTTTTGGACACGTAGGTTGCACGTGCATTCCTATCAATTTTATATAATATATGTTAAGAAATAGTGACCATATTCGACCAACTTAATTATTAAATACAAAATAATTAGGTTTATATAAATATGATTATATCCTACTTCCTTTTCCTTATAGACAATTAATAGAGCCTCATTATCATATGCCTTCTCTATTACTGTAAGTTTGTTCCCCATTGTTCTTTCAACACTTTGGATTGGAGCTCTATTTGATATAATAATATAAAGGAAACTATAACACCACCTATACGTAGATTGACTTCATTCCTTCAACACATGAACTATGATGATTTAGAAACGACGAAATATAATACGTATATTTGAAAACTATTACAATCTATGTTAATATTAAGGATAAACAAAGAGAAAAACAGATGCATATCTGATACGGAGCTGGCTGGCATAGAGAAACACCGAACTAATCAGAGTCGCACAAATGCACATAGAGGGGGTCATATGAGTGGAGCTCGTTGGCTGTTAAGCATATGTCGATCTCATTTAAAATCACAACTTAGAAAGTATTTCTGTATGGGTCTGCCTTCCAAGAACTTTACATATCTATCCTTGAGTTGTGGTCATCTCCTTTTGCACTCAATTTGAATCTCTACCTTTTGTAAGTGTGCTCTCATTAACTTACATATATAGATGATATATTGACACTACCTTTGCCTGTTCATTTTTTCTTGCGCTTAGGTTATTTGAACTTTAAGTATAGTTAATTCATTGATAGTATAAAAAAATTACTGCTCAATGTATGAAAAGAATATAAACATAATAGAATTTCTGAAGTGATTTTGTGGGTTATTAACGAATAACTGAAAGAAATAATTAAAAATAGATAAAAATGAAAATAGCAAGAAGTGCATGGAAGAGGTGCAACTTCACTAATATCAGTATTTATTATGGAATGCTTGCCCTAACATTTCAGCACATTAGTATAATAAAGTTTTGGTTTAAAGTTGATGAAGGAAGAACTTATTTTTTTTAAAGGGTATTACTGTCACTTAATTTTATAAGGATATTTTAGTCTTTTGACTTCACACTAAGGCCTTCAAACTTATATTGTAGTATAACTAAGTAGGTCTCGCTTGTGGACCTGATTGGGTCAAACTAAAGGTGTTAATCGTGCGGGTTGGGACGGGCTGGACAAAAAAAATGTCAGCCCGTATGGGTTTGGGGCGGGCTGTTATCGGGCTGGGGTTAACGGGTTGATGGCGGGCTAGGATTTTTCGGGTTCTATAGGGCCCGTATGGGTTCGGGTTTAACGTGGTCGGGCGGGTCGAGCTATATTTAAATTTTTTTTTAAATTAAGTTATGTGAACGTTGGCAACGGTGAGATTTTAATAAAAAATATATATATTACGGGTTAACAGGCTGAACCGGGCTGTAGCCCGTTAAGAACCCGTTTAAATTAACATTTGTAGCCCCCCCCAACCCGTTTAAATTAACATTTGTAGCCCCCCCACCCCCAACCCGCATTTTTTGCTACAGTAGCGGGGTGGACCGGGTTGTTAACGGGTCAGCCCGGCCTGATTAACACCTCTAGATCAAACACGTTGTTAGTTTACTAGTTAAACAATATTAAATAACCTTAATCTCATATGTATTACGAGTAGGACATATTATATATATATAGGCCTCATTGTATCATTTTTAAGACACGTGAATAATAATATTTTTTCCTGTGCTTTCCCACATGGTATCATGGCCGTGGTGGTGAGACACATCCGAGAACAAGAATACAGAGCTCGTTGTGCCTCAATTTTTCGGCGACTTTCTCAAAGTTGTGTGCGTCAGTGTTGTGCAAAATCCAACACTACCATAAGATCTGTCATCGTCCAGCGACCAAACCCCAGTGAACATCTCCGGCAGAACCCTCCACGCGTGCCCTCACGCGCCGTCAGAAGCTAGGGTTCCGGCGAGCGCGTGAGCTCACGCACCGGCGAGTACGACCACTTTTGGTCATTTTTTGAAGACGTTTCTTAAGAAGAGTTAGGTCGGCTACTAATTCCGACCCTACTCATACGATTTTCGTTTGATTCTGACAGCTGTGAGTATTTCCGGCGACTACATTGTTTTTTCTCCGGGCAGCTACAGTAATTTACCGGCAAAAAAAAAGTGTCTCCTTCGTCTGTTTCAGGGAATTCTCAATTGATTCTTTCTATTATTTGGTTATAATTTAAAAGACTCTTCAATCCAACAATGTCTTTGGAGTTGATGTTTTCGGGTCTAAAAACCCGGGCTCTAGCAATTTCGGTGTTATGATCACCTCAGAACCTTTAATGAGAAGTTCAAACTACTTAGCTTGGGCTTCGTCTGTCGAGCCGTGGTGTAAAGGAGATGAAAAGGCTATAGCACATTGGGAGAAGATCGATGCTCAATTATGCAGTATTCCGTGGCGATCTATTGATTCCAAGTTGATGCCCTTGTTTCGTCCATTCCAGACATGTTATTTGGTTTGGGACTCGCACTTTATACACTAATGACATATCTCGTTTCTATGATGTGATATCGCGGATGAAAAATTAAAGAAACATGAATTAGATATGCCTACTTACTTGGGACAAGTACATGCAATCATGGAGTAATTAGAGAAGTTGATGCCAGTTTATGCTAGTGTTGAAAGGCAACAAGAGCAACGACAAAAGATGTGCTAGTTCTTACTCTTCCTGGACTTCCTAATGATCTTGACTCGGTACGCGATTAGATTTTGGCTAGTCCGACTGTCCCCATAGTTGATGAATTATTCTCTCGATTACTTCGCCTTGTTGTAGCACCAAGTCAGCCAGTGAGCTCATCACCGACACTTGACTCATTTGTTCTCGTATCCCAGTCAGTGGACAATCGAGCATCTCAAACTACGGAGAATAGACGAGGAGGAGGTCGTTTTAGAAGATCTAGGCTCAAGTGCTCTTATTGTCATAAACATGGAAATACTCGTGACGTGTGCTATTCTTTACATGGTGTCCATCCAAAAATGCTTAGTTGCTCCGACCGAGACTACAAGGTAACTAGGGATTTTCTTTATCTGAAGGGGTGTATAATGAGTTCCTTCAGTATCGAGCAAGTAAGTAGACATCTCCACAAGTAGCCTCTGTTGCTCAGACTAATACTTCTGTTGCTGGTAATTCCTTTGCTTGTGTTTCCCAGTCTAGTCCTTCTGAACAATGGGTTGTGGACTCAGCCGCTTCTGATCATATCTCTGGTAATAAATCACTTTTGTCAAATATTGCATATTCACGGTCTCTTCCCTCTGTTACTTTAGCCAATGGGTCTCAAACCAAAGCAAAAGGAGTTGGACAAGCGAATCCCCTACCCTGTGTCACTGTAGATTCCGTTCTTTATGTCCCTGCTGTCCTTTCAATCTTGCATCTGTTAGTCGTTTGACTTGTACCCTCCATTGTGGTATATATTTTATTGATGATTCGTTTTATGCAGGACCGCGGTACGGGACAAATGATTGGCACAGGACTTGAATCAGAAGACCTTTACTACCTTAACTCATTCAATTCCTCCAAGGCATGTCTAGTTACAGATCCTACGGACCGAATTCACAAACGTTTAGGACATCCAAGCTTATACAAGCTTCAGAAGATGGTGCCTAGTTTGTCTAGTTTATCAACATAATAGTGTGAGTCATGTATCTCGGGAAACATACCCGAGCTCCTTTCCTCGTAGTTTTGACAGTCATGCAACGTCTGTTTTTTCTTTAGTTCATTCTGATATATGGGGTCCTAGTAGGGTCAGTTCAACCTTGGCATTTCGTTATTTTGTTAGTTTCATTAATGATCATTCAAGATGTACTTGGATTTTCTTAATGAAAGATCTTCTGAGTTGTTTTCTATATTCCGGAATTTTTGTGCTAAAATTAAAAATCAATTTGGTGTTTCTTTTCGCACTATTCGCAGTGACAATGCCTTAGAATATTTATCCTCTCAATTTTAGCAGTTTATGATTTTTCAAGAAATTATTCATCAGACCTCTTGCCCTTATACCCGTCAGCAATAGGCCCATCATTTGAGATTGCTCGCATACTTCTCACTGAATCTCATGTTCTGTTGCGTTTTTTGGGCGATGCAGTTCTACAGCTTGTTATTTGGTTAATCAGATGCCTTCATCTCCCCTCCAGAATCAGATTCCGTATGAGTATTGTTTCCGCAGTCACTCTTATACACTATTCTCCGTCGTGTTTTTTGGAGCACTTGTTTCGTTCATAACTTAGCCCTTGCAAAAGATAATTTAGCTCCTCGTGCTCTCAAGTATGTCTTCCTTGATTATTCTCGTGTTTAGAAGGGATATCATTGTTACTTACCTGATCTTCGTAGGTACTTTATGTCCTCCGACGTCACATTTTATGAGTCTAAACCTTTCTTTACCTCTTCTAACCACCTTGATATATCTGAGGTCTTACCTATACCAACCTTTAAGGAGTTTACTATAGCTCCCCCTTCACCTTCCACCACAGAAGTCTTACCCATTACAACCGTTGGGGAGTCTAGTGTGGCTCCTCCTAGATTCCCCGCCACAGGAACAGCACTATTGACATATCATCGCCAAGCATCAGGCCCAACTGATTCACGTCCTGCACCTGACCCTGCTCCTACTGTGGACTTGTCTCTTCCTAGTACACCAATTGCACTTCGGAAAGATATACAGACCACCCTTAATCCTAATCACCATTATGTCGGTTTAAGTTATCATCATTTGTCATCACCCTATTATGCTTTTATATCTTCATTGTCCTCTGTTTCCATCCTTAAGTCTACGAGTGAAGCATTGTCTCATCCAGGAGGGCGACAAGCTATGTCTGATGAGATGTCCGCCTTACATACGAGTGGTACTTGGAACTCGTTCCTCTTCCTTCAGGTAAATCTACTATTGGTTGTCGCTAGGTATATGTCGTCAAGGTTGGTTCAGATGGCAAGATTGATCGCCTTAAGGCCCGTCTTGAAACCAAGGGATATAGTCAGATATTTAGGCTCGATTACAATGATACCTTCTCTCCCGTGGATAAGGTAGCATCAGTCCGCCTTTTTCTATCCATGGTTGTTGTTCGCTATTGGCCTCTCTATCAGCTGGACATTAAGAATGCCTTTTTACACGATAACCTTGAGGATGAAGTTTACATGGAGCAACCACCTGGGTTTGTTGCTCAAGGGGAGTTTCATGGCCTTCTATGTCGCTTGCGCTGGTTACTTTATGGTCTAAAGCAGTCTCCTCGAGCATGGTTTGGTAAGTTAAGTACAGTTATCCAGGAGTTTGGCATGACTCGGAATGAAGCTGATCAGTCTGTGACTAGACCTGACATTTCCTTTCCTTTCTTGTGAGTGTTGTAAGTCCGTTTATGGATTCTCCTTATAATAGCCACTGGGATGCAGTTGTCCGCATTCTTCGGTATATGAAATCGGCTCTAGACAAAGGGTTATTGTTTGGGGATCGAGGTCATGAGCAGATCGTTGGTTACTCCGATGTTGATTGGGCAGGATCACCTTCTGACAAACGTTCTACGTCTGGATATTTTGTTTTAGTAGGAGGCAATTTGGTGTCTTGGAAGAGCAGGAAATAAAATGTAGTTGCTCGATCTAGTGCAGAAGCAGAATATCGAGCAATGACTATGGAACCATGTGAGCTAATTTGGATCAAGAAATTGCTCAAGGAGTTGATATTTGGTGACATCAACCAGATGGAACTTGTGTGGGATAATACAGTTGCCTTCATATTGCATCAAATATGGTGTTCCATGAGAGGACTAAACACATTGAGATTGATTGTCACTTCACCAGAAAAAAGATACTCTCAGGAGATATTGCTACAAAATTTGTGAAGTCGAATGATTAGCTTACTGATATTTTCACCAAGTCTCTCATTGGTCCTCGTATTAGTTATATATGTAACAAGCTCGGTACATATGATTTATATGCACCAGCTAGAGGGGGAGTGTTAGTTTGATAGTTAAATAGTATTAAATAACCTTAATCCCATATGTATTAGGAATAGGATATTATATATAGGGCTCATTGTATCATTGTTAAGACATGTGTCTAATATTTTTCTCCCATGCTTGCTCACACACGTGAAATGTTTTTTGCTTTTTGAGTGGTGGTAAGATTTGAACTCACGACTTTTGCATGCTCAACCACCATGTTGAAGTGTGTGACCACCTCGTATAAAGTTTAAGATGTTAGAGAAGAGCACACTTTTAATTACTTACTTATATTATGTCTCAACACTTGCAAAGATCAAACAAATACAAAGAAATGGCATCCAACATCCCAAGGACAATGGTCGAACGCAGCACAAACCTGTGATTTGATATTTGCATCCAGTACTTTAAGTCCAGACTCAAGAGACCCAGCAATAAATATAAAGCTACTTGAGTCCAAGTTTAGTATCAAATGTATCTGGTTTTTCATCATGATTTCCAGGAATGTGAAGTAAGCTCCTGAAAGCTGTAGGATAAGACAATTGGAAGTGGTTATATTGTTAAAATGAAATGCAGACAATGTGATAATTTACAGAGGGAAAAAGAATATATACCCCTCAAAATTCATGTAAGAGGTATGTCCACTGCTGAGGACACAATCAGGGATAAAACCACTTTTAAAGATAAACAGCTTAAACAAATTAGCTCAATATGACACCACTGCTCATTCGAAGAATGTTGAGGCTCTAATTTTTAAGAAGCAGCAACACCGCTGATTGAACAGATAAATTTTTGCCAGAATAACAATGAGAAGGTCCACTTAAAAAATAAGTGGTCAGTAGTTTAAAATATTTAACTCGATCTTACCGATCAAAAGAAAATGTAAGCTATAGACAAAGACAAAGAAAAAGATGAAAAAGGAACTAAAAAGAAAACCAAAATTATCAACTTCTTCTCTGCATCTGCTCCCCACATACACAAGACTTAGACGGCTTAAATCTACTCCCAGCAAACACTAAAGTCATACAAATGGTGCTCCAAACACATAAAGAACTACAAGTGGCTGCTACCAAATCCATATTTAAAGATGTATATCCTGATAAAATAATTTTAATCAAGATACTTCTGCAGTTTTCATATGCTAGCATCATAGCCAGAACCAAATTGCCTAAATGTTTAGTTCCAACATAATGCACAATAGATAACAGGAGTATTTACTTCCACCAGGATGTTGACCTCTCAAATGTCTCAGTAGTCTCTATATTTGCCCGTGTTGTAATTGTGTCACTAATAAGTGTTTTCTTAGCTGAGCAAATGTAGACAACTCACAATAAACCATACTTTACATCGGCAACAAGCACATAGAAACTATGGGCTTAAACTTGGTGCGTATGTGAATTGTGATGCTCCCATTCTTTGTTGGGAGTACACTAAAAAATAAGTAGAATGCTGGCAACAAATTTCGATGTTTGTTGGGAAGTTTATATGTTCCAAAATCACAAAAAATATCTTTGCTCAGAGCATAAAGCAGCAGAAGGTTTTATGTTCAGAAACAAAATCGGTCTGAACATACTATATTGTTAACATCATATAGTAAGAAGAGTTAATTCTCACGTGATAAGCATCTAAGAAATAAAATAACCAGCGATATTTTTGAATAAATCAGCTCTTAATATAATACCTTTCTATATGCGAGTATATCAGCCAAAGGAATAGATAGAGCCATCCTCATAGAAATGTCAAAAGCATCTGCTAGCGCTCTGTCCCCATAAATCTCAAACACCCCAAAGTTGACATAGTTACCAGCAAGTGCTACAGTGTAGAGTAAAGCATAAGCAATGACAAAATGATGAAAGGACGATCAATTCAGATTTTTACATTCCCATTTGTTAACATTACATTTCCAGGGTTACTGTAGTGTTGATCAGCTAAATACACAGATGGGGAAAATACATACAGTCTGCTAGGCAGAGAGCCTAGCAGAGGGGACACATATATTTTGCACAAGGGAACAGAGGGCCAAAGAAAAAAGGGGAGACAAAGGAGAAAGAAAACAAAGGGTTAAAAGAACTTGCTTAAACAACTGTTCACTTGACTGTTAGGAACAATAAGATGGGGTGGGTAATAGAAGAAGCTAGTCCTCTAAATTTACGAGTTTAGAGGAAGCGAAGGACCCAGAATTTGAGGCTGCAATTTGGGTACACCAAAACATAATCAGACTCGGCAAGGTGTTTGGGAAAAAATTTCCGGGATGTGAGAAAGAAGCATTGGCGCTTTTCATGAAAATTGAAAACAAGAGACAAGAGAACAAAGGGTTTCCAGATATGCAAGTGTCAGAAACTCCACGACAAAAAGGAATTAAAGAACTAAAAGGGCTGGACATAGGAAGCAACTTCAGAAGCAATAGTACTAGAAGTAAGGGGGCGTATGGTTATCCAGGATCAATGAAGGTAAACATTCTCTCATGGAATGTTAGGGGGTTGAATCGACATAGAAAAAGAATGTTGATCAAGAGTTTAATTCACAAGTGGAAAGCAAATATATATATATTTGTTTTCAAGAATCCAAAATCAATGGAGACATTGGAGAGATAGTAAAAGAACTGTGGAAATAATAGATGGGGGGAATATGCACAATTGGAAGCTAGTGGGACTAGAGGGGGGTTGTTTCCCTGTCACAATACAAAAAACTTGACAGACTATCTCAGACTTGAAACCAACTATTACTCTGCAGAATTAGTAAAATGTACTCTCTGTTCATATAATGTTATCCCAATTCAGATGGGGGGAATATGCACAATTGGAAGCTAGTGGGACTAGAGGGGGGATATTAGCTTCGTGGTAGAATGTGACGGAAGACCTGATTTTACCCTGGCCTTTAAACTTAATGCAAAAACTTAATATCCTCAACCAACTAGCTGAACGGGAGGAAATACATGTTAAGTCTGCTTTAGCTCCGGAATTTGAAGAGATTGCTAGAAATTAGGAGGTGGCTTTGGAGGCAAAGATCTAGGGCGCTTTGGTTGAAACAAGTGAATAAAACACTATAAATTTCCACAGAACTGCAAATGCTGATAGGAGATACAATAATATTGACAAATTGAAAGTAAAGGGGAAACTATGGAGTGTCGGGCAGACATAAAAAGGAGATTGTCACATTCTACCAAAAGCTATATTTTGAACCTAAAATATGGATGCCACAGGCCAATCTCAAAAATTGTCCTATAATTTCTCCAGAAGAGAACTTAATGTTGCAAAGTCCTTTTGAAACTCAGGAGATCTGGAAAGTGTAAAGGCATGTGTAGGGGACAAAGCACCAAGTCCTGATGAATATTCTACGGCTTTCTTGGTTCAATGATTGGAGGTAGTGAACAAGGAAGTAGTAGCTGCAATCCAGAAATAACATGAACAGGGTGTGTTTGAAAAGAGTTTTAGTGCCACCTGTGGCATTAATTCCTAAGAACGTGGGGGCCAAAGAGTTGAAAGATTTCAGGCCTTAAGTCTATTAGGAAGTGTTTACAAGATCATATCTAAACTATTGACTGAAAGACTCAAAAAAAGTAGTAAACAACCAGGTGGATGTTCAACAAATGACTTTCATTAGGGGCAGACAGATCATGGATGCCCCTTTAATCGCCAATGACTTTGTACATGCAAGATTGAAAAGCAAAGAGCCTGGAATAGTATGTAAACTGGACATAGAGAAGGTATATGATCACTTAAATTGGAACTTTCTGTTAGATGGATTAACTGGATAAAATTTTGCATTCAGTACAGTAAAGTTCTCAATTCTGATCAATGGTTCATCAGCTGGGTTTTCCTTCTCAGAGGGGTTTGAGGCAAAGAGACCCTTCTCTTCATAATTGCTATGGAAAGATTGAATGATATGCTAAAAACTGCCCAATTAAACAATTGGATAAGGGGTTATAAGGTAAATGCTACGGCAGAGAGCAATACGGAGATATCCCATCTACAGTATGTTGATGACACTATTGTATTTTGTGAGACTAACAGTGAACAACTAAGTCTAAAAGTGTTAAGGGCAATTCTATCTTGTTTGAAGCTACATCTGGATTGCATATTAACTGGAACAAAAGTTTTATGTATCCAATAAATATTGTAAATGAGACGCAATGCTTTTCTAGAATTCTTGGAGGTAAAATAGGGGAGCTTCCTACTGTTTATCTGGGAATGCCATTGGGGGCAAAGATCAAATCAAAAGGGATATGGAATGGTGTTATAGAGAAATGTGAAAAAAAGTAGACTAACTGGAAGAGTCAGTACCTATCTAAGGGGGTAGATTAATTCTAAATAACTCTGTATTGGATGCTACGCCTACTTACATGATGTCCCTGTTTCCTATTCCTGTGAACGTAATAAAGAAGAATAGATGCATTAAGAACGAACGACTAGTGGTAAGGGAGCTGTGGAAAGTGTACATTTAGTCAAATAGAACTCTCCTACAATTAACAAGAAGGAAGGGGGGCTGGTAATAAAGAAGTTGAGAACTTAGAATCAAAGCTTGATGATGAAGTGGTTATGGAGATTTTCTTAAGAAGAACAATCCTTATGGAAAGAGGTGATTAGAGAAAAGTATGGTACGGATGGTAAATGGACAACAAAATCAGTGAATGGGCCTTATGGGGGTTAGTCTATGGAAATCCATCAAGAATCTATGGCGTAAATTCATGAACAAAACCAAATTCAGCGTAGGAAATGGCATGAAGATACCCTTTTGGAAGGATAATTGATTAGGACAAGGAATTTTGAGACAATTTTTCCTGACAACTACATCCTCAATCAGCAACAAAAAGCAACAATAGGAGAGGCATGGAATATGCAAGGGTGGAAGCGCTTACTTATAGAAGACTGAGTTTTACAATATTATAGAACAGTTCAAAGGAATTCCAAACTCTGAAGACAGTATGAATTGGCAAGGAAATAAAATTGGGAAGTTCTCTGATAAATCAGCTTATAAGGAATTCATCCTTCCATGAATCAAGTCGGTTGTTGGCCATGGAATCTGATTTGGAAAGTTAAAATTCCATATAAAATTGCTTGCTTTACTTGGTTAATGGCAATGGAGGCGGTGTAGACACAGGACAATCTAGTCAAGGGAGGATATCAATTATGCGCTAAATGCTACTTATGTGGAAAGGAGGCAGAGTAAATTAGTCATTTAGTCATCTCTGTTTACACTGCAGGTTGACTGCTCAACTATGGAGATTTATCAACTCAAGGAGTATTATGTGGACTATGCCAAGAATAATTCCTGAAGTTCTTACATGCTGAAATAGAGATGGTAATTTGTCTAATCAGAAGGAGAGATGGAGGAGTCCCTGCTTGCATCTGGTGGATAATTTGGGAAGAGAGAAACCAGAGATGTTTTGAAGACAAGTACAATCATGTCCAGAATATGAAGATGAAGTGTCTATTGTTGTTCTACTTTTGGTGTAAAAGAAAACTTTTAGAAGACCGTGAGTCTATTTTTGATGTTTTAGATTCCTTGTGAGAAGAACAAGGATCAGGTGGCTTTCTTCCTCTCCTATGTAATTATGGGATGCGTAGTCTTTATTAATATACAATATGTTACCTTCTCAGGAAAAAAATCCTAAAATTCCAAGTTAATAGAAATATCAACTTTATGAAATATACTAATTCTTATTCAGAGAAATAAAAACAAAAATAATAAGCTACTCTACTGAAGTTTACCACAGGTAGAAGACAAAAGAGGGGGAAAACAAGGCAACATAAAACAGAAGTAGTGGGCTTCGTAACTCTTCTCCTACGCATGAAACTTAACAGTCAGAGAAGGTTAGTCTTACGAGCAAACAACATACAGGAAGCCTTCTATTTCAAGGGCCATACACAGGGAAATCTAGAATATATCCAAAATAATTTTTTTGAGAATGAATATAACCAAAATATTTTAGAAGCTAAAAAATCCTACCTCTCGAAAGAATAGTCAAAGAAATCCAAATACCCTTGTATTTGGACTGATACATATCCACATGACTAGGCAGAGAGAGAATTCTGGATCCATATGCAACAATTAATTTGCTGACTTCTCGAAAAAGAAGAATGCCATTGGGAGATGAGATTTCAAAATTCAGTCGTTGGGACTTGTTCAGCACAAACTCGGCTATGAATTTAAGCAGCGGTGTTGTCACCTATTCCATACATTAAAAAAAATGGAGACACAATTATATTAGCTTTAAAGGAGAAGAAGACAAAAGTCTCCAGTGTGCACCAAAGCACAAGCACTTTCTAGGGATCAACTTCTCTGTTTTTTTTTTTGAAGTATAATGTGCTAAGATCAGAGGGAATGAAATAGCGATAGAAAAATATCATAAATTTTAAGGGAAAATTGCCCCCTACAAGTTGTTATCACAAAAAGTTACTTTTTTTGTTTTCAATATTTGTTAGATCTCCTGCAAGGGAAAAAAGTTTCAACAATCTGGTACGCTTCATCTCACCAGCATGTAAAACCCATATACACAAATGTTCTTTATCCAGGACCGACACTGCAAACAGAGTAGCTCATTCTTGTATTGGCAAGTAAATGTCAAGAGAGAAATATATATGCACAGCATATATTTGGATGTGCTTCATTGGGTAAGAATTCTATGGAAGAATGTATGTAAAGGGAAAACAGAACAGTAGTAAAGATTTAACAGTAGAAACTCTAATGCTCTTTAAAGATTAAATCTCACCTCTGGAGTGTCTGCCCATATTCTTATGGCTTTAAGAAGAAGGGGAATATGTGCTGGATATAACCAATCAAATAGGAAACCATATGTTCTTCGGCTGTTGAACAGTAGGAATAAAAGGACAAAGATGAAGTGAAGGCATTTGAAAAAATCAATTCTTATGCCTCAACAGGAGAAATTCATATTCATCAGGCTACTAACCTACTTGTAGCCATTGCAATTCCTCTGAGATCCCTCATCAACCCAATTAATGCTTGCTTAACATCATCAGTGCGAAACAAAGCATCCACAATCACTTCCAAACTCAGCAAGACCTTTTATTGCATCATTACCGCTCAACTCATCAGTGTGAGGAACAGAAACATAATTACAGCTTCTGAACTTTTACAATAAGGCGAATGACTAGGAGCAGTTTATTCATGGAAAAAAGAGTTTAGCAACTTCTGGTGCAACTAAACAAAAACAAAGCTGAGGTAAAACTCTTTCGCATACTATTCATGGTGGTAAGACAAATAAGAAAGTTACATAATTATTGCTCCAAACACACCTGCAGAAGTGGATCCATTGATGCTTTAAATTTCAAAAAGCTATCTTCCATAAAGATCAACAAGCCAATAATATAGTAAAAGGTAGTTCTACTACGAGAGCACCTGTAGTCCCCCAAAAACGGGAATTCTTCCCTCTAAATATGAAAAAAAGTATTAGTCCAACCAAAGCTACAAATGTTTAGGAATCAGCGGAAAAGAGAGCAATGTACCACAGCTATAAATGATACTTACATTACGATTGGAAATTATTAATTGTGTAGTATCCAACTTTATAAGAAGCTTTGCAGTCATATATCTGCCAAACCAAGAAGATTAAAGTAATTAGAATAGAACAAGGAGATGCCTCAACTCTAATAATTGGTGAAAACTTGAGAAGAAAATTAAGATGATACTTGCCCAGATGCCATTTCCAACATGAGATTCAGTGTTTGACTGATAACTTCCTCGCTCTAATGAAAAAGAAGAGATATATTGATTCATGATCATGGCAAAATCACAAAAAATCAATTATGAGCATTACCTCTCCATAAAACTTAAGATTGGTTGCTATCTTCCCAACAATGACATTCAATATTAGCATATGATCATGGAGCCCAAGAAGCTCAGCCAATTTAGCATATAGTTGCTGTAGAGGAATAAATGGATTAAATACCCAGCAAGAGAAATGACAATAGAAAGTATTTGGCACTTGGGTACCACAGCAAATAAATTTCAATTGTGTACCTTAGATGAATGTATTGCCTGATCTCCAACATACGACTTTCTAAAGTTCTGGAAGAAAACAAGAATAGCTAGATCAAGGCGCTGTTTGCTTGTTTCTGCATATCTCTGCATTATATCAAGGATAAATGACATAAACGATGATGTCAGAATCAACCCAATATATACAAGTTTGATCAAGTTCCCAAGAAAGGAAAAAGAATAAAATGCTTGAATGTGTAAACGAGGATGTGCTATTGACACAATAGTGTTTCACCTTTATTTTAGTTCAGGGAATGTGACAATAACTTTTCTACGTTTCAGAGCTATAAGAGTGCCAAAGTATAGGGAGGAAATTTTAGTGAACCTGACTGCGTAAACCACTATCAGTAACATTTATCAGCCGCAGTACGCGTGCTGAAAGTTCTGCATCAAGGATTTCTTGAGATTCCCCACTGAAAGTGGAAACAAACATGAGAGAAAATTAGGAGAATGTGAACCTAAAACAACACAGCTAAAATAAGTAAATAAGCTTGGAAATACCTGTATCCACTAAGTTGCTTAGTCTTAACAATAGCTGCAATTATGTGAACTATCCAAGCAAATTTTGTTTCCACCACCGTAAGAACCTGGGGATCAGCGGATTCCTGTTTCAAACAGAAATAAATGTATCACTGCAAACACATAAGCTTCATTAGACCTTCAACCCTTAGAAATTATAAAACAAAAAATCTAAGCATACCATATACATCTGCAGTAGAGGATCAGTAATCTGCATAATGTATGAGCTACAACTCTCATACTGTGTCAAATTAACTCAAATTAATCCAAATTCAGCAATTTCAGTAAGTCAAAAACCAACAGTAAAAACAAACATTGAACTTAAATGAATTAGAAAGTCAAGCAACTTTCAGAACATTTTGATAATCTCAAAAGTGTAAATACTTTAGAGTCTGAACCTGAAATCTGCAAAGATAAGGAAGACAATCAAGCTGATCTTGAAGAAGGTCAACATTGTCAAGGGGGTTCTCTGAGAGATCAGAGATTTCTCCCTGCAACACAAAATAACAGAAAGTAAATCAAAACCACAACTTAACATGAAACTCTTGATGCAACCTCACTTGCAAAAACAATACAGTGCAACCTGAAAGGAACCAAATCTTGATGTGATAAAACTTTTCACAATCTCTGGTACAAATTCACTAAGCAGGCTTGGTGTGTCTCCCTTCAAATACGGCACAGATGAAACCAATCTAGACCACAGTCCAAGAAGGTAGTAAACACTACTGCTAGCCCACTGATCATGGGAAAAACCAAAATCAGAAATTTCAGACAAACAGAGTTAAGATTAGTGATCAAAAGCTATTCTTGAACCCAGTAACAAGGGGATGACCTGCCAAGACTGCAAAGATCTCAAAGTAAATTCGGCAACCAGACGTATCCAGTCCCCATAACTTTCCACATTGACAAGCTCCGATAACTGCAATAGCAGTATCAAAATCACAGAAAGAAGGCACATCAAAAACACATTGCAGGGATCAATAAAAGGAAGTTCAAACAAAATATTTTGACCTGGCCAGACTTGAGACAAATGGCAAATTCAGCAATGAGCATGCCAGTTAGAAGCAAACTTTAGATCAAGCAAAATATCCATGAATATATCCTAATGAAGGCTCTGATGTGGTTGACTGTTATTGAAGAAATAGTACTACCAACTTGTTCAGGTTATGGGCCTACACTTGGCTTACGAAACACAAGATTCTTCGTCTTTACACTCCATAACCACTAGCAGCTACTTATAGATGAGGCAATTACTTATTCCTCGGTCACTGATCAATACATTATAAACTCATGTCGACTCTCAAACTTTGAGATCTGTGAAACTTAAGGTTGAGCAGGAATCTTGCAGTTATAATTTGGAAAAATTGTAGATATTGTAGCCTAAACTACCAACTCTATTGGAGAAAGAACTCTAAACTCCTTTGATGCCAAAGTTATGAAATGAGATTGTAACTGGTCCAAACTTAGCTAAACTTGGTAAGTGATTTAATACAATAAAAATATCAAAAAACGGAATCAACGTGATCAAACGAACAATAAACTAACACAGAATAACACTATATTATTTGGTGTTCGTTTGAAAATCTTCTAACGACATCACATCTCCAAACAGCTTATCAAGAATTTTAGACAAGGTTCAAACAGTGTAGAGAACTAAAAAATGATGGACAGTGTTATGAAAACATGATTATTTGGGTAGCAAGAAGTGCTTATGCCCCGATCGTGCGGCCTTATGGGAAGAGTCAAGCCCAAAAGAAACAGCACATCCCTACTTCAAGTGCAACGTTGTATCGACTGATGTTATTATGTCTTTTATTTTTAATAAGAGGAAGTGAAAACAACATACTTCACTTTAAATGAAGTTCTTCAAGGTACAAACGTCATCTTTCTGGTACAGTTGTTACTGCACTAATCTTCAAGGACCCACTTGACCACTACTCTAAAGCCAATGTATTTGTCAAGTGGGTCAACATGAATTATAGATAACCTTTTCTAACAACAATTAAGTCAAAAATACAAATAATAAAATCCCCTTTGTTGAACGTAGATACCCCTTGGCTTTAATATACTAACCTAATGAAACTTTACTCTCTTCTCTTATTCAGGACTCTAAGCAAACATGGACATACACAAAGGAAATTCCGAATTTTACAAGCTATAATGTCAAAACACTATTCAGTTAAGAATGCATAATGAAGAAAGTGAGAAAACACCATCTTAGAGTCATACATACATAAAAGTCATCTATGTACATCAACAATGCCTCAATTCAAAGCAAGTTAGGTCAACAATATGAATCCTCACAAATGAATTTAAATCTATGAGGATGCCTAGCAATAACTTTTCATATTATCAAGAAAAAGAAGGTAAGGGCGCAGAGGCTTCAATTCATACCTGATAATTGACTTTAAAACGTCCAAGAAGCCGACAGAACTCATGATAATTATCGTGATGAGCCAAACCTGTTCCAGGAAGGGGGAATGGAGAATCGTTTCATCAGATTCTCTAGCAGAACATAAGAAATGAAACACTTTAAAACAGCATCCGCTTGCTAATGCTAAATCAATAGAAATCAACTTATGTTCATTTTCCTTTCTCCCACCCCCACCCCATATCAAAAGCTAGGAGAAAAATGTAACTCCCTCCGTCTCAATTTATGTGATAGTGTTTGACTGGACACGGCATTTAAGAAAGAAAGAAAGAAATAAAGAAAGGCTTTTCAAACTTGTAGTCTAAAACAAGTCATAGATATTTGTGAGGCTATATATCATCTCATCAAGGATAAAAGGAAAGTTTAAAGCTAAACGGTTAACAAATATAGAAAGATGTCATTCTTTTTCGGATGGAGGGAGTAACAAACTCAAAAGACCTACCTGATTTAGTAAGTGTACTGCATCCATTGATAATTACAAGTAAAGAAAAAAAAACAGTAGCATGATTGCATAAAATGAGACCTGCTGCTTTGTGCATATTTATCGTTGACGTGTTATGGATATTTAATATTGTTAGTTATAGATTTCTTTGAGCTTATTGACAGAAATTAGCAGTTCGATTGGCTTGTGTATTTGTTCGATTGGTGTGTTGTTTTGGGGTTTAACTCAAAGATGATATAACATCTATTTTGGATGAATGGTGGAACCTTATTCACATAAGCCTTCCAGGGGATGCAACAGATACAAAAGAATGCTCCTAACTAAAACACGAGGAAAATCTTTAAATTTGCATAAGCCCTTTTTCCAAAAATATTTGGTTGATGTATAGTGGTTGAAAAACTATTGCAACGGAAACTTTAAAGAATCAATATGATTTCAATTAGCACCAATTTATCAAATTCAGACATAACCTCCATTCTATTGACAGCCACTTGTTAAGAATGGAAGGTTTTTCTCCAAACCAACCTCATAAAAGGGAGTTGGTGCGCTGCAACAGGTCCTTGTTCTGCTGGAAACTATATTAAGTTTATGCATCATCTCTATCTCAAAACCTGAATTCTATTATTTTAATTTTAGAAAGACAACCTACCTGAATTATAGTCAACTATGAACTTCTTAAATCCCAATGAAACCTTCCAACTTAAACAGGAAAATTGGAGCCGGAATAAAAGGGCTTACTGAAATGACCTCATAAGTTACTGGAAAGCACATCTCCCATAGAGAGGCCAGTGCAGATATACCTTGGAGCCAGTGGTGCCTGAGAACCCATGCATACTGCGCACCCATGTTTTCAAATGAGTTCTTAGCTCACTGGATGAACTTTTGCCATAGGAAGATCGAGCCTCATTTAGAGCATTCTTTTGAAAAAAATTTCCCTATTCACAGGCAAGCGCCATTCTCTCATTTTTGTTTCCTTTTTCCCCTTTGAATCTTTCTTCACATCCTTTTTCCATGTTTTTTCCTGCTTTTCTTTCGAAAACCAAGCAGCCCTATGACCTGTTTGGCCAAGCTTCTTTTTGGATAAAAGTAATTTTTTCCAACGTTAAGGTGTTTGGCCATGCTTTTAGAAGGAAAAAAGTGTTTTTGAGTAGAAAAGAAACAGTTTTAGAGAAAAGTAGCTTCTTCCCGTAAGCACTTTGGAGAAAATGACTTTTGAAAAAAATATACTTAGAAGTATCTTTTAGAAACTTGGTCAAACAACAATTGCTACTCAAAAATGCTTTTCAAATTAATTAGCCAAAAACAAACGGCTTCTCCCCAAAAATATTTCTTTTGAAAAGTATTTTTCAAAGTAAGCTGATTTTAGAAGCTTGGCCAAACAGGCTAATCTCTTCTTTATTTCATTTTTAAAATTTTTCCCTCTTGAAAAGGATTTAGCATCATACATTGATAATATATTAGTTAAAATATGTTTACATTATCACTATAATTTTACTGTTTTGACAGGTTACTTACCATTATAGGTTACCAATCAAAAGGTTGTAGTGAGAAATTACCTATAATTAACCTTTAAGCAGCTTAATTTGATAATACTTATATCTTTCAATTGTAAAGATTAAGCTGTTTTGCAAAACCGATACGACTGTTCTCCCATACCTTTCATCAACTACCAAGCCCTAATTTTAGTGACTTTCGAACATTAGCTTGGAAATTGCTAGAATCACAAATTGGCAATTGTGACGCGTCCCTCTTCTGCCATCAGCAGTGGTGCGCCCATCTTCTTAAAATCCTAGATCTGTCATTGAGAGAGGCCCTTCTTGAGGCAAGTGTTATGTCAACTAATAAGTTGTGGATTGTGACGGCTAGCTTTGGTATTTGTAGATCAGCATCCTTGTTTCTAGATTAAATAAATGAGCTTCTTCCTTAATTATGGTTGTCCAAATCAGCTTGCGCGCACCTCAGTTATCCATCGGATACTTGCTACCTCCAATCCGAACAAATAAATTATGTCTACTAAGGCTTAGACAAATTTGAAAGAAATCACTTAGAATTTTGTCTCTGCTGGGATTTGAATCATGATCTTTAAGCTTTGTATACCACTCCATTAACCACTAGGTCACACAGTCGGTGCATAAAAAAGGAGCATTAAAATGACTACTGGTACCAAGATTACAAATAAGCATCTTGTAGATCTAAGATGTAAGGGTACGAAAATAAAGAGGAAAACTGCGATACTCGAAAGGTAAAGGAGGAGTTAACAATGATGTAATAGCACGAGAGACTAGCTGTAGCAAAAAACTAAAAGCACTTTGGTTCAAATGTAGGCTACTCCAATAGAAAGTTACTAAACAAGTTGACAAAGTTACTCCATAGGTTGACAATAGCTAATAGAAGAAGGATGAAGGAATAATAGTGGGACTAGAGGAGAGGGAATTGGAGACCTACTCCAAGCGCGAAAAAGTTTAGCCCAATAGTCTCATGGTCACCCAATCAAAGGAAGCACTTCCGCTTTTCCGATAGCAGATGACCTATACTAATCATTTCGGTGATGGAAGCAATAAGAAAGATGATGGACATAGCAATTGTAGGCAGCTCTCTAAAGGATTCAATCCAGGCTTAAGGAGCAATGGAAATGCCGGAGTTTTCCATGTACTATTCACGGATGAGACCCAGAGAGGCAGAGATACATCAGCTTTTCTACTTGACAATTGGTCCTAGCATAGACTTGAGCCTTGGGGTTTGCTCCCTTTCAAGGTCTCAAGTTCGAAACCCACTAGGTGCAAACAACTTTTTGAGGGCCATTGGACTGGGTAAAACCTAAATTGACCGTGGTGCACTTGCGGGAAACTCCTCGCCGAGAGCCTGTGCAACCCCCGGATTAGTCGGGGCTCTTAGAGACTCGGACACCCAGAGCAAATAAAAAAAAAAGAAAAAGTGCGAGACCATTCTGGTTAGAGGTGACCAACATTGAGCAATTAAAGAATTGGAGCACTCCCAACAACTTCCTAGAACTACCACTAAGAGCATCAAACAAAGACTCTTCGGCTTGAAATGTTGTGACTTGTGATTGAAAGAGTTGAGAAGAGATTAGCTAGGTGACAATATAGGTACTATTCATAAAGGGGTAAGGACGTCATGATCAAAATCATATGATCAAGTGTTTCCATATATCACATGTCCTTCATGACTACACCAACAAGCTATAATGGATAAATTTCAACGAACTTTCTTGTGGAATATGAACAAAGGGACGAGAGAGCTTCATTTGGTAAGGTGAACGTTGTTACATTCCCTATTTGGCATGGAGGGCTCAAAGTAAGAGACTTGAAAGCCTTCAACAGAGCTTTAGTTGGAAAGTAGCCGCGGATGTTTGGGAACAAGGAGAATGTATTATGGAGGACAATGACTGTGAACAAGTATGATATACTCAAAAGAGGTTTCAAGAATTAGGGAGTTTGGAGACGCATCATGAGGAATAGGACTTCACCGGAAATGTCACTTTCAACGTTGGCAATGAAAACTTAAATAGGGTCAACTTTTTGAAGCACAAATGGAGGTGTGAAGAAACTTTAAGGACTTATTTGGATGGATGGATTGAATAAGATGATCATGGTATAAAATTTGCTATTATTTTATCAAGTGTTTGGTTAGTCTTTTAAGTCCTGCATCACTAATTCCGAGACAATTTAATACACTAATTTGTGTATTACTTTATAGCAAATGTAACATCGAATGACAATACACAGACTAAACACCAAAATACAAAACTACCCTTTATCATTTCCTCAAATTCATAATCGACACCTTTTTCATTTTAATAAGGCTAAAAGTTACTCCATATTTTAAATTTTACCCTATATATCTCATTTTTAGTACAAAGAGCCAAACACCCAATAAAAAACTAATCTCAGTATTGCTAATCCCTACATTATTAATCATTATATTATGATCCTTACATTATTATTTATTACTACTATTTTTTCTTTTACTCTGGTTACCTTATTATTTTTTCTGTTAATACGGTAGGGTCGTTTGGTTGAGAAGCAAGTTATGTGGATTTGTTGTGTCCGGATTAGTAATGCATGAATTATAACGTAGGAATTATAATACAAGAAATCAAAATACAGGGATTAAATTAATAATTGTCTAACCTATATGTATTGATCAATTATACGTTAAAGTCACCTAATATCCTAAATAGAGACATCATCCTTGAGCGGATTAGCCAACTTTTAAGGTTCTTTTTTTCCTTCAACTTTAGAATATTAGTAAAAATCATACTTTTTTGTTTAACATGCTTGTTATCTATATCTATCTTTATAAATCTTGCTACCTATATGTCTAGTATTCTAAAAGCACGAAACTTTTATGCGAAATATTCTCGTTTTTTGCCTTTAGGAAAAAATTTCACATTAGACAACATTATCATTTAGTTTTGAGGATTGTGTATGACTTTTAAGTTAGCTGAAGTTTTGGCTAGTTAATATTTTCTTAATTGTTTGAACTATATAGAAACTTCAAATATTCAATAATTAAAATCAGGTAAGATGGTTAGCTACAAAGTGATTTTATGGTACGTTAATTTTTTTATTTACAAATTACAACTAGCAAATCAAAACTCAAAATTCAATTTTCACACCTTATTTATCTATCAATATTTATACAATCACACAAGCAGGAAACTTCAACACAAAATATTGATTGACTTTCTTACTCTTCGTAAGTAAATTCGATATTCGACAAAACTCTAATTACAATCAATTTTTAGGACTTTATTATTTAGTTTATTCGTTGTTTGGCCTTTAATTGTTTCTTCCTTTGTTGAGTTAACTAAATCGTATTATTATTCACCGTTTTCAAGAATTTACATTTTTTTTAGTTTTAATTTCATCACACAATCATATTATTTAATGATAATATTCATGTAATTTTCTTAAAATTATATACTACATAGGGTACACGTGCAAAGTGTGTATCCTAAAACTAGTCCTACTAAAACAAGAATCAAATTACTAGGAAACATGAAATAAGAAATCCTAATCTATAACGAAAGATATCTTAATCTTGAATGGATTCTTAAACTTCTTAAATTTCTTGAAATTCTTGGGCCTCAACTGGATTAAGGCAAATTAGCTTAAGCATTTTAAATTTGTGGCCCCATTGTCCGAATCTATTAGCACCTTCGTAAGCCCAATAAGCCTCCATTATTGTAAAACAAACATGGTCTCTATTTGTGCTTCTCCATCATCACGATTTGAGCTTGTGTGTTCATCAAGTGGCGTTGCTCATTGGATGTAAATACACACTGATATATGAAAAGAAGCCTCTTATTCTAAAAGCTTCATGATATCATAGTCATTGCTACTTTTTTAGGTGAGTTTTCTCCCTTTTTAGGCTTCCATATCAGTATCAATAGGCCGATTTTTTCCTCCTTACTTCAATGGCATTGCCATAACAGTGACGGCTTGCGGCGAACCTTCAAACTATTTGTTTTTTAGCAAACACAATCACTACCACATGGTTTCTAAGCATGACCAAATCTCAGAAAGTTGTTCTGGCAAAATCACAGTCACGCGTCGTCACGTGCCTTTTGAAGTTTCAGCACACGTGTCAGATCGACGCGGCATCATGTGACTTTTTCGGCCACCTTCTGAAGCAGATTTTTTCACCTTGGAATTCGTCCAATTGTTCAAACCCTACCCACCAAGCTTCAGAAATTTCTAAACATCAAAGGTAATTCTGGCGTATTAGATTCTTTATTTTTCAACTCTGGAAAACAGGTTAATTGGCTTTTGAGATACTAAAAGAAATTTCTCTCGGGTTGAAGACATGCTATGGTGGATACAAAGGCGGTAGATATTAACTCCCTTTCACAAATCAGTGTTGTGAAACTAGATGGGGCTAGAACGTATCTTACTTGGTTAAGATCGTGTTTGAGTTTTATTAAGTCTAGAATATAGCTTGATTATATTACTTGGAAAAAAGAATAAAAAACTGATGCTAACTATGGTGAATGGGATTCAGATAATTCCCTTTTTATGCATGGCTTTTGAATACTATACAACAACAACAACAACAACCACCACCCACTATAATCCCACTTAGTGGGGTCTGGGGAGGGTAGTGTGTACGCAGACCTTACCCCTACCCTGGGGTAGAGAGGCTGTTTCCAAATAGACCACCGACATCCTTCACTCCAAGAACTTCCCACCTTGCTCTTGGGGAGACTCGAACTCACAACCTCTCGGTTGGAAGTGGGGGTTGCTTACCATCAGACCCCCGGCTTTTGAATACTATACACTTCCGAATTTCTAAGCAATATTTATTGCTTGATTCTGGTGAAAAGATCTCGAATTCTACCAAGTGCACTTACTCTCACGAGGGAAATGGTGCGCAGATCTTTGAAATTCGAAATAAAATTCATGCCACTGATTACTATTCTGAATTAAATGGGTTATGGCAAGAAAATGACTACTACCAGGATCTACAAATCATGTGTACTGATAATGTAGTTCTTTTTCAAAAATTGATTGTTAAGAAAAGGGTATAAGATTTTCTAGCCGATATGAACCAAGAGTACGGTCAAATCAAGGTTTAAGTTCTTGTAAAATTCTTTTTCCTTCTCTCGAATATGCATACTCTTATGTTCAAGAGGAAAAAAGCCGACGAGGGGTCATGCTTTATTTAGCATCAACCAAGAAATGTCGGTTAACTCTGTCTCACGAGTAACCAAAGGCATTCACTTATGATAAAGATCATTTGAACTGTGATTATTGTGGCAAGCCAAGCCATATAAAAGAAACATGTTGGAAACTACATGCTAGACCAACTAACGTCGTGGAAATGTGTAGGTTCATCATGAGGTCAGGCTAATATTGCAATAAATGTAGAGACATACTGAAAATCGCTTTCGAAGAAGCTGTCTTTAGACGAAGTTCAGCATTGACGCCATCTCCTGGACAACCTTGACTCTTCTAATGGTGACACTTCCAATTACGTGCAGTCAGCTATTGCCTTTAATGCTCATCTTAATTATTGGATTATTGATCCTGGTGCAAATAGACACATGATAAGTTCGTCCAAAGGCTTTCAAAACTACTCTCCTAGCTTTTGCAAATCCTAAATAGAAGCAAGCTATAATTGAAGAAATGAAGGCATTGTAAAAGAATAAAGACTTGGAAACTTGTCACCTCACCACCGGATAAGAAGTTGGTTGAATTGCAAATGAGTCTTCATTGTGAAACAAAAATTTGATGGGTCGATTGAAAGATTCAAAGCAAGATTGATGGCTACAGGATTAACTCGGACATGCGTCGTGGATTTATCAAGACATTTTCTCATGTTGCTAAAATAAATACTATGAGAATTCTTGTCTTGTGCAACTAATCTTGATTGAGACGTACAACAGTTTGATGTAAAGAATACATTTCTTGGGGAGACTTAGAAAAGGAGGTATATATGGATATTCCTCCAGGATTTGACACTAACCAAAGTCAAGGAAAGGTGTGCAGACTATAGAAATCCTTGTATGGATCGGGAGAAATCCCCTAGAGCATGATATGACAGGTTCTGTAAAGCGATACTCTCCTTCGGTTATCAACAAAGAAATGTTTGTCATACCCTCTTCATAAGACATCAAAAGAGTAAATCACTCTTCTGAGTTTATATGAGAAGAGATGACAAAGAAGACATGACCCAATTGAAGAAGTTATTGGCATAGGAATTTGAGATCAAGGATCTAAGAAAATTGGAATACTTCTTGGAAATTGAGGTTGCTAAATCAAATAGAGATATCTTTGTCTCTCAAAGAAAATATCTTCTAGATCTCTTGAAAGAAAATAGTATAACATGTTGCAGACAAACAGAATCGCCCATTTAAAGCAATCACAAGTTACAAACAGGAGTTGGAGAGTAAGTTTATAAGGAGAGATATGAGAGGTTAGTTAGAAGAATCATTTATCCCTCTCACACTAGATCAAACATAGGATATTCTGTCGGTTTGGTGAGTCAGTTCATGCATGATCCATGAGATCTTCATATGCAAGTTGTCTTTCACATTTTGCGGTGTCTTAAGTCTGCTATGGGGAAAGGTATGCTTTTCTCCAAACATGGCCACTTCCGGGTAGAAGCCTTTACATATGCAGATTGGGTTGGATATCTAAGTGATAGAAGATCTAGAACTTGATTACTTGGAGAAGCAAGAAGCAAAGTATAGTTACTAGATCAAGTGTGGAGGCAGAATATAGAGGTAGGGCCCAGGATGTATGTGAACTTTTGTGCTACATAAGCTATTAAAGGAGTTGAGTTTGTCCGAAAAGAGAAACTTTCCCTGTATTGTGCTAATAAGGCTACAACCAGTATAGCTCATAACCACGTTTAGCATGACCGAACGAAAAATGCTGAAATCGATTGACACTTCCATCAAAGAAAAGATCATAACTGGCATCTTGAGTTAGCTTCATGTATCATCTAAAAAACGGCTAACTGATGTATTTACAAAAGGCCGCAAACAAACAAATCTTTTGAGGGGGAACTCTTACTAGCTTGATTGTAGGAGCCTTAATAGTAGGAGATTTGTTTTCTTATTCAAATTGATCTGTTGTAATTTTGTAATTGATTGTAACTGATTTCTTTTCCTTAATTAGTCATAGGACCTCCAGTATAAGTAGTCCTGCTCTTTGGATGTAAATACACACTCATATATAAAATATACGATAACAGAAGCGAACTAAATCAAATGACGAAGTAACGATCTACTTAAGGATATGCAGAAACCTGAGTGCTACTAAAGTAACCGGTAAAAAGGGAGAAACTTACAACTACCTACTAACCTTCTACCCTAATCCTCGACCCTCATACCTACCTATCAAGGGTCATGTCCTTAGTAAGCTGGAGCCGCAACATATCATGTCTAATCACCTCTCCCCAATACTTCCTTGGCCTACCTCGACCTCTTCTCAAACCCACCATGGCCAGCCTCTCACATCTCCTGACAGGAGCATCAATGCTTCTCCTCTTTACGGGCCCGAACCATCCCAGCCTCGACTCCATCATCTTGCCTCTGCGGAGGCCACTCCCACTTTGTCCCGAATAGCTTCGTTTCTAATCTTATCTCTCCTGGTATACCCACTCATCCATCTCAACATCCTCATTTCTGCCACTTTCATCTTTTGCACATGTAAGTTCTTAATTGGCCAACGCTTCGCCCCATATAGCATAGTTGGTCGGACCACCACTTTGTAAATTTACCTTTAAGTACATTCCAATCACATAAGATGCGGGATGCAAGCCTTCATTTCATCCATCCCGCTCCAATACGATGTGCGACATCCTCGTCAATCTCCTCGTTACCCTAGATAATAGACCCAAGATACTTGAAACTACCTTTCTTGGGGATAACTTGAGTATCAAGCTCCACATCCACGTGTGACTCCTGAACCACGTCATTGAATATGCACTCTAAGTATTCTGTTTTAGTCCTTCTCAACTTGAAACATTTAGGCTCCAAAGTCTGCCTCCCTACCGCTAACCTTACGTTGACCCCACTTCGTGTCTCGGTGATAAACACTATATCGTCAACAAATAGCATGCACCATGGCACTTCCCCCTATATGTGCTGCGCCAGCACGTCCATCGCCAAGGCTGATAAAAACGGGCTAAGAGTCGATCCCTGGTGTAGCCCCATCACAACTAGAAAGTGCTTCGAGTCCCCTCCCACTATCCTCAACTCTTAGCACCGTCGTACATATCCTAAATCACCCTAGTGTAAGCTACCGAAATGCTGCTAACCTCCGGACACCTCCACAAAACTTCCCTCAGCACTTTACAACAACAACAACTACTACCCAGTATAGTCCCACAAGGTGGGGTCTGGGGAGGTAAATATGTACGTAGGCCTTACCCCTACCCGATAGGGCAGAGACCCTCGGCACTTTCTCGTATGCTTTTTCAAGGTCGATAAACACCATATGCAAGTCTTTTTTCCTTTTCCTATACTGCTCCACTAATCTCCTCACTTCAATAGTCGAGCGCCCCGGCATGAATCCAAACTGGTTCTAGGAAATAGACACGCTCTCCTCATCCTGACTTCCACCACCCTCTTCCAAATCTTCATGGTCCGGTACACTTGTTCTTGTACAACGGAACCATTGGACACCACCTCCATTTCTCGAGCATTATTTTCATCTTTAAAAAGGACATTAAAAAACCCAATGAGCCACACCAAGCCTGCTCGACCCACGTTCTTCCAAAACTCCACTGGGATTTCGTCTGGCCCAGTCGCTCTGCCCCTACTCATGTTGCGCATATCCTCTTCCACCTCCTCCACCTTAATACGCCTACAATACCCAAAATTTCGCTGACTTTCGGGGTGCTCCAGCTCACCCAGCACAACACTTTTGTCTCCCTCCTCATTTTGCTATATTGCTATAACAAAAATATAGTACCAAATATAAATTTGATATAAAGCGACTCTTAGAAAGAAATAATTTGATAACAAGAATTGAAATAGAAAAGTACCATAAAACTGCCTGGAGAAATGACAGAAAATACAGAGGCAAATCTTGATCTTCACAGTTATAAATATAAGCCCATAAAACTAACACCATCTGCTATGGTTAAGATGGCTGCAAAAACAACCAGAATATTTAAAGCAAGATATTTAAGATACAACGATCTTATTCACCTTTCCCGGTCTGCATAATGTCTTTGGTTCCTGTCATCAAGTGTGCTAAGTATTTCACTCTAGAAGTGTCATTTGTAAACAGTGATCTCCTCACTGAAGCCAACCGGATTAAACACTCCAATGCCTGAACAAAATTAAACTTGTTACACTAGTCAATTTAATGCTACAAGGAAATTGAATTGTGGACTGAAAAGAGAATCTTGATAGTAGTTTAGCAACTCGACTTTATTGTTCAAGTCACCTGTCAGATGAATGTAGTAGTAAACCATTACAAGAAAAAAGATGAGACATACATATAATTAATTAAGCCTGTGAACAAGTGAAATTCTTAGCAAACCCATTTTCTTTTGGTATTGATCAAAGGAGTGATTTCCAAAATAGTTCAACAATCATTAGAAGGATTAAAATTATAATTTGTTTAAAAAGCTTAACATAACAACAATAGTAACACCAATACGGCATTTACATGTTTCCAGCAGAACTAAAAGAATTAGTGGTTGCCGCAAAGGGACATGCACAGTCAAAGTTTACTTTTTCCAAAGCAGAGTGACAAAATTAGCTCCAGAAAAAGTCCAAAGTCCCAGCCATTATAGACTAGCAACGGGAGATTTGATAACAGAATACTTTTATCACGGTTTCAGAGCAAGCTAAATAATCATAACATCGAAGCAAAAATACACACCGGAAACAGTATGATACTGACCTCCTTTGAAATGTTAGGCTTATTGATCTCATAATAGTCAAAAAAAATCTGCACCGTCAATGGGTCCTCCAGGACTTGCTTCCACGAAGATGGGATCTGCAATTATTATAAGTGAGCAATATGATATTTGCAGATAGGTTAGACAGCTTGGTAAATGCATGTTACAGAAGATAAAATGACCTGAATTGTGCTAAAATCGTCCGAACTTTCATCAACCGTTGTTCCCATAAAGTCGAATGATAAACATTTTAGTGACAGAGCAAGAGCCAGTTCTTGTAGTTTGCTGCTAACCGCATTCTCAGAAATTGCAACTGCATATTAACAATAAGCAACAATAGTGAGATAAGTAAATTAAAGAGATTTATACACCACGTGGCAGTTAAAAATAAATAAATCAAACTGGCCCCACTGTTGTTGCTATTATCTGTTTATTGCTTCTTTATCACTGTTCTTGAGGCAGGGTCTACCGGAAACAGCCTTTCTACCTTCTTAAGGTAGAGGTAAGATTTGCATATACATTACCCGCCACATGCCACACTTGTGGGATCCGACTGGGTTTGTCATTATTGTTGGTGTCTTCTGCTGCAAATCATCGATATCTACTTAAATTGGACTAATATTTCTGGTTCAAGCCTTTTGAGTGATCCTGGGAAGGACAAATCGTTTGAGATCCCATGGGTTCGAATTGTTCACTGGGAGGAATGCTTGGGGAGGGGGGGGGGGGTTCTCTTTTCATAGGCAAGTCTTTGGCTAGAGGTGTTGGATAAATTATAGGGCTAGCGGCTGTTAAACTTTTTTGCCAAGAACACTTTGTCAAAATCCCTAAATTAAATACACATAGCAACGTCAAATATCAGATTACGATTGTATCTGATGAAGCATTACCGTCATTTTTCAGCTGGGCCATTGATGTCAAGGATATTTGGAATACTTGAAGAAGTGATTGATCTCTGTAGGAGCAAGCCACCCTACGGTGCTGCGCTGATGGCAATCCAGGACTGGGCTGGATACAAGAAAACGTATAGCTGTATGAACGGGCTGATTAAAAGAACTAAATCAATTTATAAGGTTAATCTATCCATTATTAGGTCCATATCAGACCACTTGAAATCAGAAGAAATAGTACCTAGTTATAAAATTGCAAAATTAGCAACAAAAATAGGGCACACTAAATGAAAGGGTAAAACACAACATTTTCGGATATGTCATTCAGTAACAACATATTTATATGAATTACAACTCCCGCAGTTGAAACACCGCATGGTGTCTCCTTTACTAGCTTCCCGCTTTGGATTTCATCCACATCGTTTTCGAAAGTCATAAAAGAACTAAGCCTTATGAAAAGACTAACCTGATTCATCTCTGACACGAGTTGATTCAATATCTTCAAACCAATTGCATAACGAGATGCTGTCTGAGGCATACATCATACATCACAAAAAACAAACAATTAGAGATTCATTTACCAATTTGGCAAATGCAGTGGTGCAAGATATAGATAACTTAAATAAAAGAAGGAAAAACAAACACGGGAGTGGGATCAAATGGCAAGATAAAGGGATCATTTAGACTATCAATGAAGGGTCTAGCATTGATATTTGGAATTCCAGATGGATCCCCAACACTCCATGTCTAAGAAATTCCGTTCAAGGGCCTCTCAATATGACCGACCACAATCTAAATAATTAGAGAACTAACGCATTTTTTCTAACTTGTTTTTTGACCTTTCCTGTTGTATTACTGATAACATTAGCACTTTAAATCTCTCCCAACACGCTACTACTCCCGACATCCTATTTTGGTCCCTTAGTAGCAATGGCAGGTTTAGTATAAAATCATGTTACACTCTCGTTGATGGTCAGGGGGACAATGACATAGATTATACATGGATTTGGCATCTCAACTGCCCTAACAAGATAAAATTTCTCTTGCGGAGATGTTTTCATAGACTACTATGTAGATCTTATAATAGCCATATTGGTATGAATATTGATGCTATTTGTCCAATGTGCAAAACTGAGGATGAGACCATTATGCATACTTTCTTTACTTGTCCTATAACTGATGCATTCGGGAAGAATTTAGGTACTATTCACCTCTCAGCCAATGGCATAACTCACTGGCTTTTCATAATCAAAAACTTAAAATCTTACGTTGAATCACAATTCTTACCTGAGAGGGTCTTTTCCCATTTGTTATCTGGAAATCTGGATGAATAAAAACAACAACCATCATAATAATACTAAGTATGTTCTGTCCTCTAAGATTGTTTTTTAACAGGCAACGGAATACAGGCTCCTCACAGTCAAGGAGTCAAACCCAAATATTAAAAAAATGGCATATCTCCCCCCCCCCCCCTATACAAACTTAATAAAAACGGGGGGGCATCCAATGCTAAGAAGTTGTGTTGTGATCTAGGTGAGGTAATTCGTAACAGCTTGGGAGATAGGGTTGTTGGTTTCTATAACTACACACATGCAGTATCATCTCTCCAAGCTAAACTAATAGCTCTGAAACATGGCCTTCAACTGGCATGGGATCTCCAACTGAAACCCTTGGAAATCAAAACATAGTCAACCGATGTGCTCAAATGTCTCGATCATGGTTATCCAACATAGTGATTGCAGGTGGTTGATGCTCCGACTAGAGAAGGTGGTGGTCAGGCATAGCTTCTGGGAAGGAAATCAAGTGTTGCACGTTTTAGCAAAGGAAGCTTCCAAGCAGTCCAACCTAAACCAAGTCAAAGTATTTTGCTCTTCCACCTCCTTTTGTTGAAACTCGATTTTTGGAAGATAGAGGTGGAACTTCTTTTGTCATACTACTTCCGAAAAATATATGTACTAAGTTGGCTGAGCTTGGCAATCCAAATGTCCTAAGTGGCATCTCTATTGCATGTAATATGACTAGTTCATAGTATTAATAATATAAGTATTCCAATTTCTCAAAGAAAAGAAGATCATTGAAGGCTCACTTGTTTCCAAAAAGAATGTGTAGATTTATGGTCTTGTTACATTAACACATTCTCTTTAGTTACTTAGATTACATCTGTTAGATTCCTTATTTCTTTCACGCAAAGCACCACTGAACACTTCCTCAATTGGACATTAAGAATGGATTTTCGCATAATATACTAGTCACATCTGATTGATTGCTTATTCCTCTCGCAACAATGCGGCACCAACTATACATCGAGTAAATCTTAAGAATGTTATTTTGATAAGTATTATTCACACTAAAAGTCAAGCACACAACTGTTGCTAGATCATTAATAAACTATTTGGTTCCATATGAAAAAAGGACCCCTATAAAAAGAAAAGGAAAATTACTATACAAAAATAACTTCCATCATCTTATTTTTCTCATACAAACATTCCATTTTACACCAAAGTGCCAACTGATCTAAGCACCCATATTTTAGAATCTGAACAATAGTAACTACTACAACAACCACAACAACCCTTTTGTTCCTTTCCTTAAAGTCTAGCAAATACAAGATGGGATAGTTCTTTGATTTTGTTCAGCACTTTGTTCCCTGAACAAAGCCACCAGCAACTGAAAAGAACTTTGTTCCTTGGCATTACACAATGAACCCCAAATGTAATACGAAATAGATACCAAAGTTGCCCGGCAACTTTGCAGTGAGAATATTTGATTGCTGCTTTGTGTCCTCGAAGGGGGCTGGATATTTTTTTTTTGATAAGGTAAATTATATTAATCAAAAGGGAGAAAATTCCCGTATACAAGAAGTATACCAAAAAGTATAGAATTTACATCAGAACATGATTCTCTATAAATGACGCCCAATCTTCTGTACAAGTAGCGGCTATATGAGTGCACCAAAAAGCGATCAAAGATAAAAGACTATTTTTAAGATGTGAAAAAGGAGACGCAATCCCCTCAAAAGCTCTCCTATTTCTCTCCCCCCAAAACTATCCACATGAGAGCTAATGGGGCAAACTACCACGCCCTTTGCTTTCTTCTTCTACGGAAACCAGCCCAGCTATATAACATTTCCTTTACAGTGCTAGGCATCACCCATTGAACATCAAAAAGATTCAAGATTGCCCTAAACAAACCCGAGGACACAGGGCAATGCAACAAAAGATGATCCACTTCTTCCCCCTAGCTTTTACACATGTAGCACCAACTAACAAGTGTAATTCCTCTCTTTCGCAGATTTTCAGCAGTCAAGATCACTCCCCTCGCCGCTAGCCATGCAAAAAAGCACACCTTTGTGGGCGCTTTAGGAATCCAAATCGAGGAGTATGGAAAAGTGGCCTCCTCTCTCGCTAACAGGTAAAAGGACTTTACGGTGAATAAACCATCGCCATGCAACCCCCATCTCCAAGAATTACAAGATGGTTGGGGCATGTCTTGCCCATATGGCAGCCAACAAATCTTGGAACTCCGCAATCTCCCAATCTTGCATGTTCTTTCTAAATGAGAGGTCCCATACTACCCCCCCCCCCTTCATGCTCCTTGCAAATCTGTTGAACCATCAATTCCTTCTGGTTTGATACTCTGAAGACGTAGGGAGAAGATTGGAGGAGGGGGGCTGGATATTAAGAAAGTATTTTGCATGATGAACAATTCTTGAGAACAAGGTTTGGCAGGTCTAGTTTAGTGGTCCAACAGTCTGTGAAGACTTGAAGCAACTAAGCTGATAATATTTTTTTTCATTAAGATGATAATGATAAATAATTAT
>JASVEL010003445.1:0-348241 GCA_032618575.1 Nicotiana noctiflora | reverse complement strand
CTCCTAATCCTGGCATATCATCGTAAGACCAAGCAAACACGTCTTTAAATTCAAACAAGAGTTGGATCATTGCATCTCGTGTTTTCTCATCTATGTGGATGCTTATCTTGGTCTCTCGGACCTCTTCATCAGTTCCCAAATTAACCGGTTCGGTGTCATTCAAGTTCGGCTTAGGTTTGTTCTCGAAATGTTCCAATTCTCGATTTATTTCCCTAAAAGCCTCATCTTCATCGTATTCCGGTTCTTGGTTCATTATTTCCAGATTAGGTGGCGTGTTCGGATTTGAGCATGAGTTCCGTAAGCATGTCATGTTATTTAAAGCCGCATTATTAGGACTGAAAAGGAAGAATAAATAACAAAATTAGAAAGAGTGCAAAAGTAAGGAAATATTTATTTTATTTTCTTGGAATTTTCTGAAAACAAACAAAATTACATTGGGGAAACAAAAAAATACAAGAAAACAAAGAAAAACATCCAAGCTACATCCCGAAGTAACTTGTGATGAAGGAAAAACGACAGGACAAATCTACCAGAACTCCTGCCTGATTGGGAAGGGTGTGGCTTTCCAATTTTGCAATTTAGCTTCGGGGCCCACATACAGCACCTCAGCGGTGCTTGTTCCTTCTCCCGATTGGACCATATTAACATCATAGAGCATTTGCCTCATGGCCCCACATATGTCTTCAATTTTCTCCGTTGTAAAGACCTCGTCTTCTTCTTCTTCACTGTACCTTGGTCGGACAAAAGTTTGGTACAGATGCGGCAATGGTTGCGGCAGAACCCATCCTTTCTCCTTTCTCTTTTTGGCCCATCTTTCATCTTCAGGGGTTGGGCGAAAGCCCACTCCGAAAAACTTTTCAGCTACAGGTAAAGTTATCAGCTTCGGCACTCCTTGTAGGGATTTTCCCAAACCTTTTCCTGGCTGGAAGCCATGTTTAATCATTTCTTTCGCCACCATGATGGAGGCATTAGACAAAAAAGGTTGGGGGAGAGGGTTCCCTTCTTCGTGTTGATCCGCCAACACAATCTCGAAAGCTTGATAGACAATGTTTTCGCTTCCCGCTTCCGCTTCCAAGCAAGGTATGGATGGATCTCGATAAATTGATTGCTCATCTTCCCCGTGGACCACGATCTCTTGTCCCTTGTGCTCAAATTTCAACATCTGATGGAGGGTAGAGGGCACAGCTCCGGCCGCATGAATCCATGGTCTCCCTAGAAGAAAATTGTAAGAAGTGTCCATATCCAAGACTTGGAATGTCACTTCGAAGTCCACCGGACCGATGGTCATAATTACATCAATCTCTCCGACAGTATCTCTTTTCACACCGTCAAAAGCTCGCACACATATGTTGTTAGGCCGAATCCTTTCAGCTCCGATTCCTATGCGGCCTAAAGTGGAAAGCGGGCATATGTCTACCCCCGAACCCCCATCAACCATGACCCTCTTCATATAGTAGCCTTCGCTTTTGACAGTCAAATGCAAAGCTTTGTTGTGGGCGGCACCCTCCAAAGGCAAATCAGCTTTACTGAAGGAAATCTGATTGATCGCGAAGAATCTTTCTGTCATTCTTTCAAGTTGTTCGGATGAAGTCTCAATAGGCACGTATGCCTCATTCAAAGCTTTTAGCAAAACCTTTTGATGTTCGGTAGACTTCATTAGAAGGGACAACATCGACACCTGCTCTGGGCATTTACGCAGTTGGTCTATCATCTCGTAATCAGGCATTTGCATCTTTTGAAAAAAGACCTCTGCCTCTTCAGCACTTATAGGTTTCTTCGACGGGAAACGCCTTTGTGTGGCGTTATTTACCTCCTGTGTGTTTAAGTACTTCTGTCCTAAGACACTCTCAGATGAATTTCCCACGATCTCTTTCCCTTTGCGCATAACAAGTGTTCGTTGGTAGCTCCAGGGTACTGCGGATGGATCTGTCATTGGTTTTTGTTGCACGCGTGCAATAACCACAGGTTCATCTGGTTTTCGGGCCACATAAGTTCCCTTTGGTACATACATTGATGTTTCTCTCTTTAAATGGAACTTCTTGGGGGCACCTATGGACAATGGTTTTTCCACTCTACCTCGTGGGAGGTAAAGGACTCCGCCCTTCCGAGACGATGCTTTCAATTCAATCGTCTTTTCGGATTTGGTTTCAAGAGCTTCAACCTTTTTCCCCATTTTCTCTTGTTTCGGGTTAGCCTCAGGACGCTTCTCTATGTTGGCGATGGCGATTATCGCTTTCAAAGCTGGGTCAAATTCTTTGTCGTCACAAATCATCCCAATCACCGGTCCGTTGTTGTGGGCTGGTAATGGGTTGTTTGTCACATTTGGGATGTCTTCATCCGCGAAGACGATCCTCCCTTGATTGATCAATTCTTGCACTGCCTTCTTTAACGTCCAACAATTGTCAGTACTGTGTCCTTCAACACCTGAATGATATGCACAGTATATCCCCCTCCGGTAGGCAGGAGAGTCTGGATTCTGCCTGTTCTGCGGAACAGGCTGCAATAGGTTTTCTTGCCTGAGTTTTGGGAAAAGAGTGGAATACGGCTCCCCAATCGGTGTAAAGCTCGTTTTGGGTTGCTCACGGTGGCAAGCGTTATTTGGCCGTGGATTATACTGGTTTGGGTAAGGAGGTTGGTTTCTCTGGAATGGAGGTGGATTCCTGCTGGCTGGTGGTTGTGGCCGTGCCTGAGGTTGAATGTTCATGACTGCATAAGGTGGAGGCAGAGGAGCATAAGCCATGCCGTGATGTGGATAGTAATGTTGGGGGGCCCTGTCGGAGAATACCTGCCTTGAGGTTCGATATCTCCTGTCTTCTACCGCTGCCATAGCAGATTCTTCTTTCTTCTTGCTTCGGGGCATCCCTCCAGACCCGCCTTGAATGGCTTGGGAAGTTGCCTGAATGGCCGCTTGGCTCAAAATTCGCCCCGTTTTCAAGCCATTTTCTACCATTTCTCCGATCTTGATAGCTTCGGCGAAAGGTTTTCCCATCGCCGACATCATATTTTGAAAGTAATCGGGCTCTTGAGCTTGGAGAAAAGTCGTGACCATTTCAATTTCGTCCATGGGGGGTTTCACCCTGGACGCTTGCTCTCGCCACTTGATGGCATATTCTCTCAAGCTTTCTGAGGGCTTCTTTTTTAAGTTCGATAGAGAATTCCTGTCCGGCGCAATATCGATGTTGTATTGGAATTGTTTTACAAAATCTCTGGCCAGATCATCCCAGATGTGCCATCGAGATATGTCTTGATCCATATACCATTCGGATGCTATTCCGACCAAACTTTCTCCGAAGTACGCCATCAACAATTCTTCTTCTGCCGCCGGCACCCCTCAATTGATTGCAGTATTTCTTCAAATGAGCAATGGGGTCGCCATGTCCGTCGTACTTTTCGAACTTTGGTGTCTTAAAACCCGATGGCAAATGGACGTGCGGGAACATGCACAGATCGGCGTAAGATACACTCTTCTGTCCACTCAGACCTTGCATGTTCTTAAAGCTTTGTTCCAAACTCCTCATTCTTTTTGCCATCTCATCCTGCTCGGGGGTCTTTGGATTTTGGCTCGGTAGGAACTCATATCGAGGTGGCTGAGAATATGTATTGGCTGCAACCTGGGTATGGTCCCGTGTGAGCGGTGGTGCTGGGAATGTAAAGGATGAGGAGTCGAAGAAAGGAGCATGTGCGGTGGGGTGCGTTGTGATTGGAACTGGCAACTCAACCGACGTTCTTGCAGAGGTATCATGTGGTGTCACCCGAGGATGGGATGTGGAGGGTGATTCAGAGAGGTTTGTAGCATTGGAATACCCGAACAGAGTAGGCGGGTAATTGATGGGGGTATTTGAAATACCGCTCGACCTGAGAAGAATTTCAGGGAACCCAGGGACCAGACTCGGGGGCTCTTTCCCGTTGTTCCAATCGTCCAACATCTCGAGCATGCGGCAACGCAGCATTCTATTCTCTTCCAAAGCCGCCGACTCAGTAGCCGGGATGGTTGTCAGTGAGCTTTCCTCTGAAACGGGAATGGTTGCTAAAGGCATTTCTGAAGACATGTCGGCACCCTTTTTTGATCTAGTGAAATAGGAATGAGTACTCTCAGGCTGCCGAACTTTTCCTTTGGACCTTGTGAAGTACGAATGTGGTGCCGGATTACCGCAAAGTCAACCACTTTTACTAAAACCTGGATTTCAGCAAACAAACGGTTAGTCTGAAACAACATAACAGATAAGTAATCTCACGTTGGGTGTGATGCACTTATACAAGTGATAATGTTGCTACATGTATTCGTTTGCGATGCGTCATTCCGGTTTGTATTTTCTTTCGCTTTCATCTTTCATCGATCTTCTTTTTCTCTTAACTTCTTTCCCCCCCCTTTTTTTTCATTTTTATTTTTATTTATTTATTTTTTTTTAGTGATGGTCGAATCTTATGTGGATTGCCTACGTATCATGTCCCCGCATGAATCAGACCGGGCGTAGTTCGGAAACAATAGACATAAGATGAAGTGTTCATGAATTTTATTTCAATGAACTTAAAACTTGAACACTTGCAAAATACAGCAATGGAGAAAAACTTGTAAAAGGACAAACAAACTCTAAAACAAAAGACTTTCCTAAGCATGTTCCAAAGCCTCGAATCTTTGCGCCCGGGGGGCGTTGTTTGGCCTTGCTGCAGTTCTTGGGGTGAGATCTTTCTGTATACTTTCCAATTCTGCCATGACTTGGTGGACACATTCCATGATTGAAGAAAAGAGGGCAGGCTGAGGTACTCGTTCGCAGTTCAAACACCTCATAGTAATGTAGTGCTCGATCTCATTGATCCTGGTTCTGGTTATGTCCTTTTCTCTGAGCAGCTGCACTATGTGCCTGTTCTTTGCCCCTAATACTTGAGAGTTGCCGGAGACATGGTCCAAGAGCCTATCTATTTGTCTTTCCATCCGTGCCATCAAGTTGTGACAACGGTCTCTATCTGCTTTAGCATCCTGGACTTGCCTGAGAGCTCGCTCTTTAAGAGTGTCATTTGCTTTTCTCAAATCAACGATGATCGCATCATAGTCTTTCTCTACTTGTTGTAGACGGAGTGCTTCTTGGTGGGCCGCTCTCTTCCATTTTGTTCGGATTGCAACCAAAGCCGCTTTTGCCTTCTCCAAGTCTTCTTGGTGTTCAAAGGCTTTCCTTTCCAAATCGTTTATCAGCATTTGATCAATCCGACTCCTCCTTGACCTTTCTGCGGCCAATTGCATCTCTTGAATTCGAGTTTGGAGTGCTTCTCTTTCCTGCTCCCAACCGGCCCTTTCCCGATCGAAGTCAGCCTGTTGTATGTCCATGGCTGCTTCCAGGATTCCTTTGTCTTCTTTTAAAGTGTTGATGCAAGATTGGAAATTTTGTGCTATTTCATGCTCAACCTCCCTAACTCTGGCTTCTATTTCTCTCTCCCAATCGACGGCATACTTCACTGACCTTTCTGACCTTTGCTCCGGTATTGGTTGGTTGTGGAACCATTCAAGATAAGCGAGACTCACTTCTCCCCGTTCCCGATCGGCAACCATTTCGTTGATGTCGGAGAGTCGACTACCGAACCACACCTTCTGTGCATAAGTCTCCCTCGGGGTCTCTTCTGTCACAAATTCCCATACAAATGATCGCATATCCTCAATTGGGGCCTTTTTCTGTTCTCTTCCCAGCTGCCGCATGACACGTAGCGGGGCATATGGTTGGAAACCCCCGAAACCCATTAATATGTAGAATGGGCGGTATGTCGACATATGCATGATTTTGGCGGAAGGGAACCAATAATAATTCCAGGTAAGTTGATCGGCTCTCAAAGAGTTGAGAAGTTCTTGCCAAGTCCTCAAGTCTTCTGGAAGGTTACAACGGGCGGCTCTGTTTGTATGACAACGAATATAATTCAGCCAATCTGCTTTGAAGTTTATCACAATTGGGTGATGGTAGAGATGCTCTATAAACCACATTTGTAATATAATATTGCAACCCTCAAAATAGTCTTGTCCTTCTTGGCACCGAGTTAAGGCCCGGAAGATGTCTCCTAGTATCATCGGAAGAACAGTGTGTTCCTCGTTACTCTGTAGATATGAGACCACCGCAGCTAAACGGATTCTGATGCGTCCACCACGTTCGGGAAAAACCATGGTTCCCAAAAAGCGATCATGAAAGCATAGATTCTTAAATCTCCCCAGGCGTCATAATTTAGCTGGTTAACAAATTCGACGTTTGAGAATTTCCCAAACCTTTCCTTATCACCAAATCTGTCGTAGAGATAATCTAGTGGCACCCAACCGTTCTCCAGACAACCGATTGGAACCCACCGGAGACATAGCTTTTTCAAGAAGTTATTCACACTCATCCGCCTAGGAGCTGCAGGTCTCATCTTGTGCAAATCTCTTCCTAGCCCTGTGAGTCCGCCCAATTCTTCCAAAGTGGGTGTCATTTCGCAATCCCGGAATCTGAACACATTGCTTGTTGAGTCCCAAAAACTCACTAAAGCTCTGATCACATTTTTATCCGGTTTTATCATCATGATGTCCGGAAGAAATTTGAGGTGCTTGTGAACTTGATTTCTTTCCCAAGCTGAAAAACCAGTCCACCATTTACGGAGCCGATCTGGGGTTTTGTCCTGGACCATGAACATAGGTGGCATTTCGTCTCTCACCCTTTTTTGGCCGATTCGTTGCGAGGAAGTCATGCTGATCCTAGAAAAGATAAAAAATGGATTTAAGATTTTTTTTTTTTTTCAAAATTTTTTTTTATTTATTTTTTATTTTTTATTATATATAAAAAACGAATCTTGTTAATACGGCCTTTCAGCACTTGAAGAAGATTTGAAGGCTGTATAACAGGATACCAGTGTGATGTCTATATTCCGTTTTGCAAAATTAGTCCTCCGGCGCCCCTTTTGAGGCGTTTGGCTATTTTTGCAAAATTTCCTAACTCTCGACAAAAATCCTAATTCTAATATTTTTATTTTTATTATTGTTTTTTTTTTCTTAAAAAAAAATCAGTATTAGTTGAGTCCGATATGGGTTGCCTACGTATCTCATTTTTGGTGAGAATCAAACTTGCGTAGTTCGAAAATAAAAGAACTAAACCATTTTAAGAAAAGAAAACGAACTATTTTTTAAACAGCATTTCTAAAACAAATTACTTTCAAAGGAACTAAGAAAATTTATTTGGAAATTTATTTTCAAAGAAACTAAACTATTTTTGTAAAATTAAGAAAATTTATTTGGAATTTTTTTTTTTTTTTGCATTTTTCAGAATTTATTTTTAAAGAACTAACTATTTTCGTAAAATTAAGAGAATTTATTTGGAATTTTTTTTTTTTTTTGCATTTTCTTTTTCAGAATATTTAAAGAACTAGCTATTTTCGTAAAATTAAGAAAATTTATTTGAAGTTTTTGCATTTTTCAGAAATTATTTTCAAAGAACTAACTATTTTCATAAAATTAAGAAAATTTAGTTTGAAATTTTTTTTTTTTTTTTTTTTTTTATTTTCAAAGAACTAACTATTTTCATAAAATTATTTTAACTATATACCCTGACGTTTTCCACTTCTTCCTCTTTTTAACAAACCGGTCGGCATGTAAGATCGAAACAAATAAATGCACACAAAAGATGCAACAAGTTGGTCTTTTTGTTTCAGGTACACCTGTCCTAGACAGGCCCAACCCCTGTGTTGAGCCTCCTAAGTCAAATATGCACATGATGCAAATAAACGTTCCTATCGGGGATCCGGCATAAGGTCTTGTTATTCTAAGTCATCATCCCGTTGGAAAAGTGTCTAGACTGGCTTTAACTCGAGCGGACAACTCGAGCCGAAGAGTGTCAGTGCACCGGTAGCATGGCTTTCCGGCTTAATTGACAAAACTCTTCGCCTAAACATGTGTGACTACAAAATCCTTCACCGGGTGCCAAGCACCACAGCCTATCTTGAGAAAAACGGGCTATGTCCAGCAAATGCCCGGTATTGTATTTCAGAAGACTCCGAAAAGAGAAAAAAAAATGGGTATCGGCACAATTTATATACAGTTCACGAAATATCAAAGCGGTAAAACAACATTTAGCATATAAAATATAAACATGTAATAAAATCAGATAATAAATAAGCCAAATAAAATAATTATTCAAAGCTCGAATTCTTAAACCCTGAAACAGTAGTTTTGGGTTTGTTTCCCCAGCAGAGTTGCCAGAGCTGTCACACCTCCTTTTGGCGCGCCCGCTACCCCGGGGGGTAGATGCGCGAGGGAGTTTTTCCGATTTAAGTGACAATATTCGAAACGGGATTATTTTATTTATTTCAGAGTCGCCACTTGGAATAAATTAAGGTGTCCCAAGTCACCGATTTATTTAAATCCCGAATCGAGGAAATTTCGACTTTCCAAATGAAGTCCGCGAACCAGAAATTCTAAGTAAGGAATTCTGTTGACCCGAGGGAAGGTGTTAGGCACCCCCGCATCCCGTGGTTCTAGCACGGTCGCTTCAATTATTATAAATGGCTAAAATATCCTGATTTTTATACATGCTTATAAATTATATGCTCTGATTAAACTTTAAATCGCTCCATTAATTTGAAACCATACCAAAAGAAAGACTAATTACAATATGGACTCGGACTTTGACAAATAGGTAAATAATAATAATAAAAAATATCCAGATTACTTTGAAACTATATCGATTAAAAAAAGATTTCTAGACTAAACAAAAAATTTAATTTATCTAAAGATGCATAGTTTTGTCGTTTCTAATTTAAACATGTACAAAATGATATCTTATTCCATGACTTGTTGACTTAGGGTCAAATAAAAGCTCTTAACGGGATTGAATTTGGTTCAAATAAAAGCTCTTAACGAGACATGAGTATATACATCCTGATTTTAATACATCTTGAACTCTATTAATGAACAATCTTAAATCCGGATTTAATCTGCCTCTCACCATTAATCTGCCTTTTACCATTATAGAAATCCTAATTTTGTACATAAATTATAACTAATACCCATTATACAATCCAATTTTCAGTCTAGTGTTCACAAACCTATACTAAATGGAGATAATCCTAACTAAAGCAAATCCCTGTTACTATAACTCAAAACCAAATCAAAACTAAAATTAAAACAACAATTGATTAACTGGAATTAAAAAAAAACAAAGAGGCTATTAGATAAAAAATGCAGCAACAGAACTTCGTTTGATACTTCATTTCATTTCACAACACCGGGATCGTAAAAATGTATACCTAGAAATGTTTTACAAATGAAGGAGAAGGTCAGCAACAAATTTGGCAGCAGTGACAGCAGTAAGCAGTACCAGTGACGACCAAGTAAAGTCAATACGATAAACAACAGCAAACCAAACAGTGACACCCAAATTCCAACAACAACTTTGAAGAAACAAATAACCAAAGATACAGGAAGTTCCAGGAATGGTTTAAAGCCAAAACAGAGAGTTTAAAGTGTGTGTGTATGTTCACTGTTGTTTACAATCAGAGAGACAATCAGAGAGTATTATCAAAGAGTATATAGAGTATATCACTGTCTCTTTGTGTGTGAAAACAGTGTGTGTGAAGACAGTGGGTGTGTGAAAACAGTGTGTGTATCAGAAGAGTATATCACTGTGTTTGTGTGTCTATTTTTCTGCTCTCAAATGTGTGCTCTCTGCTGTGTACTCTTTGCCCTCTGTTTTCCAGTGCCTCCTTCTTTTATAGGCAAAGAAAACAATCCTTAAAACCTGTCAAATATTCCTTGCACATGCCTCTCTTTGAACCTCTAAATCATCCTCCCATGTGCCTTTGGTTTTCCAGCTCTAAAGAGCATTCACAAGGGTTTAATACACTAAGAACTATCATAACAACTCTCTGTCCAGTCCTATTTAAATGAAAAGGTGTATTGGCAAGCCATGTTCTTTCTGTTCAAAACATGTGACATAGTTCCCATGTGCACTACACCTCTTAGACAAACTATCTTGTTGGCTTTCAGATTTTAAGTTAAAAATCCAACACAACTATATCCAATTCAATAAACTAACAGAATCAATCAACAGAATCAAGCAAACAAAAGAATAGTTCAATTCAAACCAACATGAATCAATCTGCCCGGGATTCTCAAACAATAATTCCGTGAATTTAAACAACAACATTCGTTGAGTCGAATCACAATATGTGCGATTGACATTCAAACAAACACAGGAACAGTGAATTGGGAAATCTCGGCCAATGCCGGACTTGTGCTCTAATGTTCTAACAAACGAACCTACGAATCTAATCGACGACATTCAATAGTCGATTACAACAAACACAATCAATAACACCCAATCGATGAACAAATTTTCATTTATTTAAGCCCTTAGGCCGAGAGAGAAAAAGAAAAATGAAAGAAGCAAGAATGTTATTCGGCTTCAATAATCGACTCGAATACACACACTTATCAACAAACAACAATCAATCGATTACGATAATCAATCTCCAAAAACAGTGAATCGAGCAAACTCTCGGCCAATGCTGGGAAATACAAAATTATTCGTTCGACGACGCTAATCGATGCGAACACGTATTCGACAACATACGCAATCAAACAAACAAGGAAAGAAAAGCAATTGACCAAATAAAAGGTCTTTGAGAAGAAGTGACAATAGGGACGGCCGACAAACATCAAGAAGAATTCAATCAACAAATACAAAAGAAAATTGAAATAAACGGTAAACATGAACATTACCTTAAAGAGAAATCAAAAATCGGCCACTTTGGAGAGAATTCTCGGTTCTTGACTTGAATTTGGACTTTGGGAATCAAATGGATTTTAATTGAAATGTTTTCAACTGAAAACATCTCAATTAAAATCTATTCTAATCCCAATTTCTTCAAATCGAACCCGGCGGCCCAAATTTGGATTTTAGGGTTCTTGAAGTCTCGATTTGGGGCTCCATGGTTTCGGGCTGGATTTGAATGAAACCAAAGGTCGTTTGGGTGTGAGCGAGGCTAGGGGATGCTATGGTGTGAAGTTGGAGTGATTCGGGGTGATTTTCGATTTTCCGGCAATTTTCGATCTAATATTCGAAACGTTTGGGAACGATTCGAGACTAATGGTTGCCGGATTCGTGTTGAGGGGGAGAAGGGGAAGCTACGGTGTAAAAATGGTGGTGTTTGGACCACCGGAACCGCCGTGAGGCGATTTCCGGTGGCAGAGCACGGCGGCGACGGCGGGGAGTTCTCTAGGGTTCTTTTGGAGACGAGTGGGAGAGGAGAAGTGAGGTGGGTATCCAGATTTGGGGGTCTTTGGTATGATTAAATGAGTGATTTAATTGGGACCGTTGGATGGATGGAAACCAACGGTCCAGATTAAAAGATGGGAATGGGGCGGGTTGGTTAATGGGTTGGGCGGACCGGTTTGGGCAGGGTCACTGGACATGCCTTTGGGCTTGGTTTTACTCTTTTAATTGGCCCAATCCATTTAACTCTTTATCTTGATTTCTCTCTTTTTCTAATAAACAAAATTCTAAATACACTACCAAAATCCAAATAATTTATACAAAAATACTAATTAATACTAACGATTAACACACTCAATATAAATTTATGCATTTAAATCCTAAAAATGTAAAAGATGAATTATTTTTTGTGATTTTTTATATTATTTAAACAATGAACTTAATTACTCCAAATAAGGCTTAAATGCAAATGCAACATTATTTTTTGTATTTTATTTTATATTTTATTAGTTTAATAAATAAACATGCAAAGATGAATATCAAGAAAATCAAACAAAATTAAGAAAAATCAACTCACTGTTCTATTTTTGGATTTTGGGAGTAAATCTCATGCAGGGCAAAAATCATGTGCTCACATTAGTTAGTCGTGTTTATAGAGATATACTTTCCGTGAAATCCCGCAAATTTTCTTATTGGTATAATCTATAATCGAATCGATAAGCCCCAAAATCAATAAATCGAAATCGAAAAAATTAAAAACTTATTGAAACGATAACGATAAGCATATATACAAATCGATGATCGATAAGGGTTAAAATCAAATCGATAAATCGAATGCACACCCCTAGTATAGTATATCTCACAAGTAGAGTCTGAAAATGGTAGTGTGTACATAGATTTTTTCCCTACCTATAAAGTAGATATGCTATTTCCAACAAACCCTCATCTCAAGAAAAGATAAAAAGAAAGCAGTAGTAACTGGATGTAATAATAAGATAATAAAAAAACGAAGCGACATATAGTAGTTGAAATCTACCAATAATAGAATACAAGATTAACACTATAATACTATTGGTATGAGAAGGAGACACTCTTGACTACCTACTAGTCTTCTACCTTAGTTCTCGACTCTCCATTTTTGCTTTCAAAAGTCATGTCCTCATTAAGTTGGAGCGCCGACATATTCTGCCTAATTACATCTCCCCAATATTTTTTGGATAGAAGTAAATTAGTATGTGGCTAAAGTTATGTTGTCAAAGAAGTAAATCAGTATATGGCTAAAGTTATGTTGTGTTGTTCCCCAACAGAAGATGGCTCCTTAGGGCTTCAACGTTGAAGCAACATCAGAGCTTATCGCGGAGAATCTCCAACCGGTGAAAATGCTGACAAACAAACAAGAAATTTTCATCATAAAGAACAAAGTTAAAGCATCACTGTAAGTTCAAAAGCAAGAAGCTGAAGTAATATCATGTCTTATGTGACCAACTATGATAAGTTGTTCTACCAGGAACAGCAGCCTAAAAATGCTACTCAACTTTCAGAAATGGTTTAATCATGTCATCCGTTAAAATAATGTTATTTCCATACCACTGGCGTTAAAGAAAGGGCTCAAACTAACGACTCAATTTTTATTTGGTCCATCCATGCCACTGTCGTTAGTCAATAATGGCATAGATGGGCTGTACATGAATATGGTATTTCTTACAAGAGCTTCGAGTTTTCCCGTGCTTAAAGAGGCGGTGGAAACACGAGACTAGAGAAAGAGATGAAGACAAGGAAAATTTAAGGAAAAGGTAAAGTTCTTTACTAAGAGGAGTAACGACGGTTCGGCAGCGCTACTAGCCGACCAATACTGGCGTGCATTCAATATTTTGGAGAAGTGGATCAAGGGGTCGTTTCGATCACTTTGAACGCATGCGTCACAGAAATGACATCATCACTAAAGTCTTTGGGAAAACGAGGATCAAAACGTTTCTTATCATCCTCTAAGAAACGCAAGGGCTATCTAGATACGGTCGAGATCGAATGCCTTTGATCTATACACTTGGGAGGTCGTCCGAAGTCCGAGTCTAGGTAAGGCCAGGTTTGAACTCGAGGGACCAGGCTCGAGTTCGAAGGCGAAGCATGATGCACACCGAGGTCGGGTATGTTCGGCCTCGATATAGTACCATTATGAATTTATACTAAAGCAAGCTAGATTCATGCCATGTCCCCTAGGCCATGGCGCAAATCAGATTTCTTGAATATTAATTGGTATTGAATTAAATTACATATTTTTAACCCCACAAATCAAGTTTAATTGTTACTCGTATTTTGAAGGTAAACACATATAGGTCATAAACCATTCTAGAGAAAAAATTCTCAAGAGACAATATCACGTTATTTCAGCTAAGTTTGAATTAATGTCTAGAAGATATATTTATGAACCAATGAAAGAATTCACTCGATTAAAGCACGCAATATTAGACAAAGAAGACAACATAAATTAGAAAAGTAGAAATGCAAAGAATCTTGAAATATAATGAGAACAAATGATTGATGAAAATATTGAGGATCTTAAGTAAGTCCCAAATAAATATATTATACAAATTATTAAAATAGAAATATATTGAACACAAATAAGCAAAGCCGATCATTTCGGGAAGCATACAACAAATTTTGGTAGAGGAAATGGAGCTGCAAAAATAAGAAACAAAAAGGAATTTAAAATTTTGGGAAATGGCGGAAAATGATTGAATAGTTAATATTAGTAGTAGGTTGGTGGAGGAGATGCTGATAGGGGTGGAGGTGAAGCATAGGTGACGGATTGCTCGTACTTCTCAGGTGGTGGAGGTGATGCATATGTAGGAGTTTGCTTGTAATAGTTCGCTGGTGGTGGAGGTGAAGAATAAGATGATAATTTTTCATAGGTTGCTGGTGGAGGTGGGGAAAAGTAAGTAAGCAATTGCTCGTAGTATTTTGGTGGAGGTGGAGGAGATTTATATGAAGGCGTAGATTCTTGATAGTATGGTGGAGGTGGAGATTTGTAAGAAGATGGTGATTGCTCATAGTATTTTGGTGGAGGTGGAGGTGACTTATAATAAGGTGACTGCTCATAGTATTTTGGAGGAGGTGGAGATGACTTGTAGTACGAAGGTGATTTCTCATAATAAGCTAGTGGCGGTGCTGGAGACTTATAATAAACATGGGACTTATAATATTTTGTTGGTGAAGGTGACTTGTAGTATTTAGAGGGAGCATGCGATTTGTAATATTTTGTTGGGGATGGTGACTTGTAATACTTTGCAGGTGATGGGGATTTGTAATACTTTACAGGTGTTGGCGACTTGTAGTATTTTGCGGGGGCCGGTGACTTGTAGTATTTTGCAGGAGCTGGAGATTTGTAGTATTTTGCGGGAGTTGGCGACTTATAGTATTTTGTGGGAGATGGAGATTTATAGTATTTTGTGGGAGCTGGCGACTTGTAGTATTTTGCCGGAACTGGCGACTTGTAGTATTTTGCGGGAGCTGGTGACTTGTAGTATTTTGCAGGAACCGGAGACTTGTAGTATTTTGCGGGAGCCGGTGACTTGTAGTATTTCGTGGGAGCCGGCGACTTGTAGTATTTCGCGGGCCGGCGACTTGTAGTATTTTATGGGAGCTGGCGACTTGTAGTATTTTACGGGAGCCGGAGATTTGTAGTATTTTACAGGGATTGGAGATTTGTAGTATTTTGCGGGTGCAGGTGACTTATAGTAGTTCTTTGAAGGAGTAAACGACTTATAATAAGAAATACGTACAGGGGACTTGGGTAGAGATGGAGATTTGTAATACTTCTTAGCGATGTAAGAAGGTGAGGGAGAAGCATAACCATAAGAGTAATCAGCAACAACAGTGCTGACTGCTAAGCAAATTGCCAAAGCAACTGCAAGGAGAGACCATTGCCCTAGCTTTCCTGAGCTTTTCATTTTGATTTTGCAACCAAATATAATTGGAGAAGGAAAGAAGAAGAACTAAAACTTGACTTGCATAATTCAATAGGGAACTCTGGCTTTTTATAGCAATGTGACATCTTTATTTTACCTCAATACAATGCCTTCATGGTTTCCAACTAAGATAATAGCAAATTCCAAACAAAAACTTGGTCAGTACGAAGACTTGTCATGAATAATTGAATAGGGACCTATGATTATTATTTAGCAATGTAATATAGGGTCGTAGGTTCCTCGTAAACCTACAAGTAGTATTAAGACTATTTTTGTATTTTCTTAGCCATGATTCTTTATTATTACATGTTGTATTTGTTGTTGTTGTTGTTGCTATGTTATTCACGCCCGTCACCATAATGCATTATTGTCACCTTTGTTTACTACTTGGTTGCTTTATTTTATTACTACTTTTTCTTGAGTCGAGGGTCTAACGGAAACAAGCTTTCTACTTTATAAGGTAGGAAAAAGGTATGCCTATACATTATCCTCCGCATACCCCATTTATAAAATTATACTAAGTTTTGTTGTTTTTGTAATGTGATATCCTTCTTGACATCAATGCAATGCCTTCGTGGTCACCCACTAAGATAATAGCAAATTCCAAATAAAAACTAGGTCATCACTTACTGGTTTTGGTGATTGCAACAATAATTTTTAACACTGAGAAAAATAAATTTAAGTAATTTGAAAAAAGCCAGGATACTGCTTGAGTTATGGCATCCTACTATCAAACTTAAACGGTTGACTTTTTTCTTAAAGAATAAACAGAAAAAAAGGGGGCAGTTCTTTTTGTTTTTCTATCAACTACATAACTATAAATAAGGCCATTGGGTTCAAGGAAAAATTGAAAAATTAGCTTTTGGGGAGTTTGATTTATCTATATGTATTATATCAAAGCGTTAATTGAAATATCTATATGATAGTTTTAAGTGCAGTTCGTGTTAATTAAATTGTGTACTACAAGTTTTGCTAAATGAGCCTAGCAAATCTTGCTTGTGTTGTTCATTGGTAATACAATTATAAATCATGCAAAAACATAGATCCAATAATAGTTTATATTATGGGTTTTTAACGAAGAACAACAACAACAAACTCATTATAGTGTAGGGGTGTGCATTCGAATCGGTTTATTGATAAATCAAATCGATTATTTGTTATCAGTTTATCGATTTCGAAATTTTTCTTATCGAGTTATCGATTTCGATTTGTCCTCTTCGGTTTATCGGTTTATCGATAAACCGATAAGATATACTAAAAAGAAAAGAAAATAACTTTTTTTAATTTTAATTTTCTTTACACTTATTCTTTAATACTCTTTCATTTACCCTAAGTCCCTAGCACTATTATTACATCTATCACATTTAAGGAATGATCATATTTAAAGCTCAAAGGAAGGAAGTTCAAATTAATGGAAAACAAAATTAATCGTGATGTTGTATTTTTTTTATGTCGTTGGAGTGTTGGTGGCATACATTTGATCCCTTACTTTAGTTTCGTTGCATGTGCTTGTTGACACAATTTTTATGTTATGAACGATGTTCGTGTTATTTTAGTTTCTTTTTATCCATATTAGTTAGGCGTGTTTATAGCGATATACTTTCTGTGAAATCCGGCAAATTTTCTTATTGGTATAATCGATAATCGAATCGATAAGCCCCAAAATCGATAAATGGAAATCAAAAAAATCGAAAACTTATTGAAACGATAACGATAAGCATATCTACAAATCGATAATCGATAAGTAATTATCGATAATGGTTAAAATTAAATCGATAAATCGAATGCACATCCTTAGTATAGTGTAATCTCACAAGTAGAGTCTGGAAATGGTAGTGTGTACATATTTTTTTTCTCTACCTATAAAGTAGATATGCTATTTCCAACAAACCCTCATCTCAAGAAAAGATGAAAAGAAAGCGGTAGTAACTAGATGTAATAATAAGATAATAAGAAAACGAAGCGACATATAGTAGTAGAAATCTACCAATAATAGAATACAAGATTAAAACTAATACTACTGGTATGAGAAGAAGACACTCTTGACTACCTACTAGTCTTCTACCTTAGTTCTCGACCTCCATTTTTTCTTTTAAAAGTCATGTCCTCACTAAGTTGGAGCGCCGACATATTCTGTCTAATCATATCTCCCCCAATATTTCTTGGATATAAGTAAATCAGCATATGGCTAAAAATATGTTGTCAGAGAAGTAAATCAGCATATGGCTAAAGTTATGTTGTGTTGTTCCCCAACAGAAGATGGCCCCTTAGGGCTTCAATGTTGAAGCAGCATCAGAGCTTATCGCGGGGAATCTCCAACCGGTGAAAATGCTGACAAACAAACAAGAATTTTTCATCATAAAGAACAAAGTTAAAGCATCGCCAGAAGTTCAAAAGCAAGAAGCTGAAGTAATATCAAGTCTTATGTGACCAACTATGATAAGTTGTTCTAGCCAGGAGCAGCAGCTCGCAGTCCACTTCTATTAATAATTTAACGGTGCACAAGGCATCCCATGTTCATGCACTTCTATTAATAATATAGTGCAAAAACCAAAACAGAAAACATAAACAAACCAAGCCAACAGTAGTTTAAGATCTTCACAATTCCACCAGATGTCCTACAATTGTACACTCAAACTAAGGAAACCTCAATCCATCAATAAAACAATAACTTAGTTCTCACTTTGGTTGCTCATGTTACACACCAGAGAAGCTCCTTTGATGAAAAATACAATCAAAGTAAGCTTTCCCATAAATCATACTCATCATTTAGAAGGAAATCAAACAACAGTCGAGCTAAACATCTGTGTCAACCCACATAAAGCAAACAAATCGCTTTGTACAGTAATATTCCAGTAAAAGGAAATCTTGCTATCAAAAACGATCCCTTGGCCAATTTTTGTGCACTCATGCGGCTTTTAGTCAACCATATTGCCGTCTCTCTAGATGAAATTGTATCGTCGCCAAATGGTTTCAGCACACCAGCGAGCTCATCAATTTTTTCTTGCTTAAGTAGTCGTGCACAAACCATATTGCGATAAGCTAAAGAATACGGGCTTTATCCTTTTTGGGGATCATCTTGGAAGTTCTAGCGTAAGCTAAAGAATACGGGCTGTACATGAATATGGTGTTTCTTACAAGAGCTTCACGTTTTCCGGCACTTAAAGAGGCGGTGGAAACACGCGAGTAGAGAAAGAGATGAAGACAAGGAAAATGTAAGGAAAAGGTAAAGCTCTTTACTAAGAGGAATCACCTCATATGTATAGAGGGGTAACGACGGTTCGGCGGCGCTACTAGCCGACCAATACTGACGTGCATTCAATATTTTTGGGAAGTGGATCAAGGCGACGTTTCGGTCACTTTGAACGCATGCGTCATAGAAATGACATCATCACTAAAGGCTTTGGGAAAGCTGAGGATCAAAACGTTTCTTATCATCTTACTCTAAGAAATGCGAGGGCTATCTGTATACGGTCGAAATCGAATGCCTTCGATCTATACTCTTGGGAGGTCGTCCGAAGTCCGAGTCTGGGTAAGGCTAGGTTCGAACTCGAGGGACCAGACTCGAGTTCGAAGGCGAAGCACGATTCACACCGAGGTCGGGTATGTTCAACCCCGATATAGTACCGTTATGAATTTATACTAAAGCAAGCTAGATTCATGCCACACCCCCTAAGCCATGACGTAAATCATATTTCTTAATTATTAATAGGTATTGAATTAAATCACATATTTTTAACACCATAAATAAAGTTTAATTGTTACTCGTATTTTGAAGGTAAACACATATAGGTCATAAACAATTCTAGAGAAAAAATTCTCAAGAGACAATACCACGTTATTTCAGCTAAGTTTGAATTAATGTCCAGGAGATATATTTATAAACCAATGAAAGAATTCACTCGATTAAAGCACGCAGTATTAGACAAAGAAGACAACAGAAATAAGAAAAATAGAAATGCAAAGAATCTCGATAGAAAATATTGAGGATCTTACGTAAATCCCAAATAAATATATTATACAAATTATTAAAATAGAAATATATTGAACACAAATAAGCAAAGCCGATCATTACAGGAAGCATACAACAAATTTTGGCAAAGGAAATGGAGCTGCAAAAATAAGAAACAAAAAGGAATTTAAAACCATGGGAAATTGCGAAAAATGATTGAATAGTTAAGATTAGTAGTAGGTTGGTGGAGGAGATGCTGATAGGGGTGGAGGTGAAGCATAGGTGGCGGATTGCTCGTACTTCTCAGGTGGTGGAGGTGATGCATATGTAGGAGTTTGCTTGTAATAGTTCGCTGGTGGTGGAGGTGAAGAATAAGACGGTGATTTTTCATAGGTTGCTGGTGGAGGTGGTGAAAAGTAAGTAAGCAATTGTTCGTAGTATTTTGGTGGAGGTGGAGGAGATTTATATGAAGGTGTAGATTCTTGATAGTATGGTGGAGGTGGAGATTTGTAAGAAGATGGTGATTGCTCATAGTATTTTGGTGGGGGTGGAGGTGACTTATAATAAGGTAACATCTCATAGTATTTTGGAGGAGGTGGAGATGACTTGTAGTACGAAGGTGATTTCTCATAATAAGCTGGTGGTGGTGGTGGAGACTTATAATAAACAGGGAACTTATAATATTTTGTTGGTGAAGGTGACTTGTAATATTTAGAGGGAGGAGGCGATTTATAATATTTTGTTGGGGATGGTGACTTGTAATACTTTGCAGGTGATGGGGATTTGTAATACTTTACAGGTGATGGCGACCTATAGTATTTTACGGAGGTCGGTGACTTGTAGTATTTTGCGGGAGCTGGAGATTTGTAGTATTTTGCGGGAGTTGGCGACTTATAGTATTTTGTGGGAGATGGAGATTTATAGTATTTTGTGGGAGCTGGCGACTTGTAGTATTTTGCCGGAACTGGCGACTTGTAGTATTTTGCGGGAGCTGGTGACTTGTAGTATTTTGCGGGAGCTGGAGACTTGTAGTATTTTGCGGGAGCCGGTGACTTGTAGTATTTCGTGGGAGCCGGCGACTTGTAGTATTTCGCGGGAGCCGGCGACTTGTAATATTTTATGGGAGCTGGCGACTTGTAGTATTTTTGGGGAGCCGGAGATTTGTAGTATTTTGCAGGTGCAGGTGACTTGTAGTAGTTCTTTGAAGGAGTAAACGACTTATAATAAGGAATACGTACAGGGTACTTGGGTAGAGATGGAGATTTGTAATACTTCTTAGAGATGTAAGAAGGCGAGGGAGAAGCATAACCATAAGAGTAATCAGCAACAACAGTGCTGGCTGCTAAGCAAATTGCCAAAGCAACTGCAAGGAGAGACCATTGCCCTAGCTTTCCTGAGCTTTTCATTTTGATTTTGCAACCAAATATAATTGGAGAAGGAAAGAAAAAGAACTAAAACTTGACTTGCATAATTCAATAGGGAACTCTGGCTTTTTATAGCAATGTGACATCTTTATTTTGCCTCAATACAATGCCTTCATGGTTTCCCACTAAGACAATAGCAAATTCCAAAAAAAAACTTGGTCAGTACGAAGACTTTTCCTGAATAATTGAATAGGATTATTATTTAGCAATGTAATATAGTGTCTAGGTTAACCATTAATAGTGTGTTCCTCATAAACCTACATGTAGTATTAAGATTATTTTTGTATTTTCTTAGCCATGGTTCTTTATTATTACATGTTGTATTTGTTGTTGTTGTTGTTGCTATGTTATTCACGCCCGTCACCATATTGTATTATTGTCACCTTTGTTTACTACTTTGTTGCTTTATTTTATTTCTATTGTTTCTTGAGTCGAGGGTCTAACGTAAACAACATTTCTACTTTTATAAGGTAGGGAAACGGTATGCCTATACATTATCCTTCGCAGATCTCATTTATAATATTACATTGAGTTTTGTTGTTTTTGTATCGTGATATCCTTCTTGACATCAATGCAATGCCTTCATGGTCACCCACTAAGATAATAGCAAATTCCAAATAAAAACTAGGTCATCACTTAGTGGTTTTGGTGATTGAAATAATAATTTGTAACCCTGAGAAAAATAAATTTAAATAATTTGAAAACAGCCAGGATACTGCTTGAGTTATGGCATCCTACTATCAAACATAAAAGGTTGACTTTTATCTTAAAGAATAAACAGAAAAAAGGGGACTGTTCTTTTTGTTTTTCTATCAAATACATAACTATAAATAAGGCCATTGGGCTCAAGGAAAAATTGAAAAATTAGCTTTTGGGGAGTCTAATTGAAATATCTATATGATAATTTTAAGTGCAGTTCGTGTTAATTAAATTGTGTACTACAAGTTTTGCTAAATGAGAGCAAATCTTGCTTGTGCTGTTCATTGGTAATAAAATTATAAATCATGCAAAAACATAGAACCAATAATAATTTATATTAAGGTTTATTAACGAAGAACAACAACAACAACAAACTCATCATTGCAGTGTAATCTCACAAGTAGAATCTAGTGTGCACATAGATTTTTTCCCTACCTATAAAGTAGACATGTTATTTCCAATAAACCCTCGGCTCAAGAAAAAATGAAAAGAAAGCATTAGTAACTAGATGTAATAACAAGATAATAAGAAAATGAAGCGATATATAGTAGTAGAAATCTACCAATAATAGAATACAAGATTAATACTAATACTATTGGTATGAGAAGGAGACACTCTTGACTACCTACTAGTTTCTACCTTAGTTCTCGACCTCCTTTTTACCTTTCAAAAGTCATGTCCTCACTAAGTTGGAGCGCCAATATATTCTGCCTAATCACATCTCCCTAATATTTCTTAGATAGAAGTAAATCAGCATGGCTAAAGTTATGTTGTCAAAGAAGTAAATCAGTATATGGCTAAAGTTATGCTGTGTTGTTCCCCAACAGAAGATGGCTCATTAGGGCTTCAACGTTGAAGCAGCATCAGTGCTTATCGCGGGGAATCTCCAACAGGTGAAAATGCTGACAAACAAACAAGAAATTTTCATCATAAAGAACAAAGTTAAAGCATCACTAGAAGTTCAAAAGCAAGAAGCTGAAGTAATATCATGTCTTATGCGACCAACTATGATAAGTTGCTCTAGCCAGGAGCAGCAGCTCACAGTCCACTTCTATTAATAACTTAAAAAAAGCACAGCAGCGCACAAGGCTCCCACATTCAAACTGTGCACAAGTCCACTTCTATTAATAATAATAAAAGGGACAGCCGATACACAAGGCATCCCGTGTTAATACAATGCACAAGTCCACTTCTATAAATAATAATAAAAAAACAGCCCGGATCCCAAGGCACTCCGTGTTCACACATTGCACAAGTACACTTCTAATAATAATAATAATAAATAAAAAAAAGGACAGCCAGGTGCGCACTCGTCCACTTCTATTAATAATTTAAAAAAGGGCAGCCCGGTGCACAAGGCATCCCACGCTCACGCAGTGCACAAGTCCACTTCTATTAATAATATAGTGCAAAAACCAAAACAGAAAACACTAACAAACCAAGCCAACAGTAGTTTAAGATCTTCACAATTCCACCAGATGTCCTAAAATTGTACACTCAAACTAAGGAAACCTCAATCCATCAAGCCTAAAACAATAACTTAGTTCTCACTTTGGTTGCTCATGTTACACAACAGAGAAGCTCCTTTGATGAAAAATACAATCAAAGTAAGCTTTCCCATAAATCATATCATTTAGAAAGAAATCAAACAACAGTCAAGCTAAACATCTATGTCAACCCACAGAAAGCAAACAAATCGCTTTGTACAGTAATATTCCAGTAAAGGGAAATCTTGCTATCACAAAATCACGATCCCTTGGCCAATTTTTGTGCACTCATGAGGCTTTTAGTTAACCATATTGCCGTCTCTCTAGATGAAATTGTATCGTCGCCAAATGGTTTCAGCACACCAGCGAGCTCATCAATTTTTTCTTGCTTAAGTAGTCGTGCACAAACTTCTAAAAGGGATTCCAGAGCTTCAGCTCTTTGTTGAGTCGGAGTTTCCCAGTCATTTTTGTGCTCAGCTAATGCAGCTAGTGCCTTAAGCAGTGAAACCCTATCATCTAGTGCTTGAAGAGCATCTTTATCGGTCTGTTTAGCATCTTCAACCATATTTCCTTTCTTTTCTATGTCATCTTTAAGTGGGGTTGAACCATTTCTTTCAGATGCATTGCTGTCAACATCAACTTCTTTGAACTCGCCAACGTTTTCAGTTTCAGATGCATGACACCTTAGTTCAGCATCAGTATCAGATTTTGCAGGTTGCGTAGTCGATGAAGTGCTCTCTTCGTCAAAGGACTGTGTTTTCTCAGTAGAGCTTCCACTAGACGAAATCATTCTGCTAGGCTTTTCAGAGATGCAATCTAGTTCATTTAAGTCAGCTTCTCCACTGCCACTTGGAGTGCTCAACACCTCAAGGTCTTTTGTTTTGTCACCCTCCCCGTCACCTTCTTCAAATTGTTGACCATGCTCAACAGAAACTTGCTCAGTGTTTGCCGTGAATCTTGAAGATTCTGGCGTATTTGTACTTCCTTCTAGCAATAGAGAGTCGGATTGACCGTCTCCGTTAAAAATAGCTGCCTCACTGGTGTCCCAACATTTAGAATCCGCACAATTTACAAAGATCTTTGTTGAGTAGCTAGTGGGATCAACTCTCTTAGTCTCGAGTTTCGCTTTAAAAGTGTCATAGTTGTCTGATAAATTTCGTGGCCGAATGTTGTCACTTTCATCAAAGTAAATAACGGGGACCTTCTCTTTTAGCCTTAGAGATTTGTCACTTTCATCAAAGTTAAAAACAGGAACCTTCTCTTTTAGCCTTAGAGGTCTGTCTCTTATGAATCTAGGACTGCCAGATTTTCCCGGTGATTGCTTTGTTTTTTCCTTTGGGCTGTTTGGGGACTTCACTGGAAGAAAAGCAGATGAAGGGTTGCGGCAGCGAAGGAGGTATTGTTGCAAATGTTGATGCCTTAACAACTCCGCAGTCTAAAAGTGAACATAAAAAGAAAAAAAAATCAGAAAGAATGAAGATTTCAGATTGAATTGCATTGAATATATGCAGCTAGCACTCACTGTTGGTCTGTGTTCAGGGCTTTTCCTTAGCATGCTTTTAATAATCTGTTTCCTGTAAGGATTAATCCATTTGGTCAGTTTGACGATTAGTTGTATTTTTGTGGCTAGAATACCAATCATAACTACTAGTAGTAGGAAATAGGAACCACTTCTTAACAATGGTTGGAAGCTACTTACAAGTTGGAGGAGTATATAATTGGAAGTGGCGATAAAGTTCCCCTGTTTATTTTATTGATAAGTCCAGTCATGTCCTGCCGAATACAAAAAAAAATCAATATACTGCACAACTATATTAAGGTAATGAATGTATTATGATGTCCACAGTCAACTTACTGGAGCTCTAAATGGTGCTTGGTGTGCGGCAATCTCAAACATGCAGCATCCTACAATCACATCAAACTATTATTCCAGTATTAAGGAAATAATAGAAAAGAAAATTCATTGCTTCGCCAATTCTCTTACCAAGAGACCATATGTCAGATTTATAGCCATATGGTATATCAGCAAGGAGCTCAGGGCACATATAGTTTGGAGTACCGACAACCTGTTTGGATGGAACAAGTCACTAATAGAAGTTAATGGCAAGGTAAGTAGTAGTTGCATGCTCCTCAAACACATGAAGACGGGGTTGTTTGTAATTGACAACTGCCGTAATATAAAATTCACTACAAGATGGCATACTATAATATACCTAAAAAGAATAGCTGGTTTTCCCAAAACTTGGAGGATGGGGTACCCTCTATCTAGTAACTACTTAAGTATATTGAATCATTGTGTAGGTGATCATAGTTTGTCGTTAATAAGCAGGAGCTGATTTTTCCACTACAGCTGTATGAATATAAAGAGAACTCATACCGAGGAAGCAAGACCGCCTTCTCCATCTAAAAGTTTAGCTAATCCAAAATCACCTGTGTAAATAAAGTGAAAACAAGTTTGATCATAGATAACAGAGAAGCAAGGAGGTAATTAACACTTGGCCGCCATTCTTACCTAGCCGGATGTCATTGTCCTTTGTGAGAAAAATGTTAGACAACTGAAACCGAAGTAGTTCATGTTAAAACATGTCATACGAGGAAAACTCATAAACAGATCAGAGCCTGCTTATACCTTCACGTCTCTGTGTAGAACACGGTTGGAATGCAGATAATCCACTGCCAGTAATAACTGAGTCAGCCATTTGCAGAGTTTCTGCGGAGGAAAGAGATGGTGAGCAAATAGCTATAAGTGAAACATGCTAGTACAGAGAACCCATTATGATGGAAGTTGTATCTAAACTACCTCTTCTGGGAAGAGAGCTCCTCTTGACTTCCTTATGATCTTTGCCCTGATCACCCAAAAAAAGTCAGCGTCCTCGTATTGGACCATAAAACATTCCTATGATCATCTTATTGCTTTTGATCATTTTATTTAGGAAGAGGTGTCTCAAGATTTTTCATATACTTGCATCAAAGGCCAGTTCACCTCAACAAATATGTTTCAACCATCTTTTGAAAGAAACGTATAAGTAAAGTGCAATTAAGGAAATCATCTAAAAATGCTAGCAAGGTTAGGATAACCACTCACATATCTCCACCTTCACAATAGTTGGTAACGATGCATATAGTGTTCCCCTGAAAGAAAAACAAACTCAAACCTTTTTTTGTGGAAATTTTCTCAAATGAAATCCTGTGCTAGAACTGAATAACATAATATACCTTGTCGACCCAAGCATCCTTGTACTCCACGATATATGGATGGCTTAGCTTAGCTATCAGATTCATCTGCCATAGAACGAAACATACAAATATATCATCAGATAATATGATATTATACAAACATGTCTACTCAACACTGTTAAAATCGTCCCATTTTAAGTGGCCTAATTTGATGAGGATACTAAATTAAGAAGATGAGCTGAATGTGTCAGGCTCAAAGTTGAGATTCTTGTTTTGATTAATAAAGGTAAGAATAAAGTTAACTCTTCAATTACTTAACTTTTATTGACTGCAACGACTATTTGCCTTCTAAAAGTCAAAAGGCATTGTCCGAGCACTATCTATTTGTTACCATAAACTCAATAGTATCAAAGGCTGCAACAGAAGGTTTGCTTATAAAGGTCAACCCAACTTTGACAGGATAATGGCCACATAATTAGAGCATAGGGAATATTTTTTTGCGAGACCTTCTGGTTTATAAAGTTTTTCACAAGAATATTTTAGGAGCAGGCACCAAATAATATGAAGTATGAAAATGTGCTCCACGTCATAAAAGAAAGCGATTATAGCATTTACTAAGATTCACAAGTAGCAAAATTTACATATAATTTTCCAGGCAAAGAATTTCCTTCAACTAAGGTCTGAAGTTGCTAACTATTGCTATGAGATTTTGGTTTGGATGGTCACACTCACAATAGTTTTCGACTTTTCTTCTCTACCAAAAATTATGGAAAATCTCTAATATCGCTGAAGATCTTCTCCAATCTACTTAACCATATGGTCTAACTAATCATGATTCAATTACTAAGAAAGACTGCTAAAGTAAGAAAGGGGTTGAAGAGTAAGACAGCCCCTTCAAATAGTGAAATGACGCATCTGTGGTATGAGAATGATGACCAATGCCTTAGCATTTATTCAAAATTCCGTAATTACTTCTTGGTTAAGCTATAGAACATGTGCTCTTATTTTTGTACGCCCAAACTAACAAAGTTCTACTAGTGAAGAAAACTTTTGCTTTCTATTATGAACCGAACTTGTCTCAGTGACATCCATGCTGATGGATCATTTCACTATTTGGAATACTTATCTCATAATAGAAAGCAAATGCAGCATTTGGAAAAAAAATTAGGTTTGAGAATTGCAAGGCAAGGACATTGACAGCTGATGAGGAAAGACAAGACAACGGATTTACTGGCGTCACTTAGACCCTCAAGATATTGGAAACGAGAGACAAACTATCGATGATAAACAGTTTGGTTATACAAGCCAAACATGGTTGGGTACCGTATGATTATACAAGACATACAAAAGAAAACAATAGAAAGAAGCACTTAAAGTGACCTCTTGATGTGCAATACGTTTGAACTTCTCAGACTGCTTTGCTAAAGGTATCTTCTTCAGAACATACCTAAAAGGAAAAAAAATGATAGCGATATCAATAGTCCATTTAAAAATAGTCTTCAACAATTATTACCAGTATCAGGAGATTTAGCTCAATCATAATACGGGTAATTTACAGTTGTATCATTATGTTACCATAATTAAAGCCAACTACACAGTCCATAAAAGCCAACATAAATTCTCACTTTAAAACTGCAAATGCAGCTACATATTAACTGTGGGTTTCTGTCTAAGACTACCTTCGATTGGAAACAGCTTCTCTGCCTTGTTGTTGTTTCTGTCTAAGACTGCCTTGTTGCCAGTATAAATCACACCATTTTGAATTATTTTTAACTTATTTTACATTATGAACACTGAAAGACTAGAGTATTAAAAGAAGATAAGATCGATAACAGCATATAACAAGTTTCCTCTACATGCTTTAAGTAGATAGAAACACTCCATCAAGACAAACTTTTTTCTTCTTGTTTTTGTATTCTCATGACTGAGAACTCCGTTAGGATGAAATGCAGCCATTGACACTCGGGGGATAATGGGCCCGCTTCTCAAACTTTTTCCTACTATTAAACACCAAGATTAGTTCACATGGCATTGGCTCGAACCCCTAACCTAAATCACAAGTCCCTTAATCTTTGCCACTTGAATTAAGCCCCGGGGGGCCACTCCATCAAGACAATTTTTTATTAAGAAAGAAGCATAATACAATTAATTTCTTGAAATTGATAAAAAGTGAATATCCATCTCAAACAAGCTACTTATTAGAAGTTTGCCCCTGGGAATTCCAGCAAATGCATTATTACCATAACCAAGTTTTACAAGGCATTCTACTAAATTTCTAAACCATGGACCTGCATATGTCATGTGAAGTAAATACCAACATAAAAATAGTAACTAAGTATATAAAATTCTGAAAAATGCTTATTTGCTAACACCTAAAGAAGAAAAAATCCATGAAATTCAAAATCCTATACCTCCCTTACCCCAAAATTGAAAAACCAACAAAAGATTGGCTAAAGTAGGAAGCATTAGTGCCAATAAACCAGAAATATAGAAAGAATTATTTGCTTACTTCTTCTGCTCAATTATATGAAGAACAAGAAATGCTGCACCAAAAGCTCCTCTTCCAATTTGCTCTATCACTTCATAATCATCTATCTTTGACTTGCTACCAGTTTGTGTCTCCATTCTACCCTCAAACTCAAAATACAAACAAAGATTCAATCTTCCCAACTCAAACCTGAGACAAAATATTTGAGGGTCAACACTAGAAATTCTTCTTCAGCAAAAGGTAAATCTTCGGTCTTGCACCCTTAAGCAGAAATTAAGGAAAGTTGGATTTGTTAGAAATATAATGAAAGGCTGTTTAGGAATGGAATTTGCATAAAAGCTACACACAAGGCTATAATGATGTCAAGCTGCAACAACTATGTGTACGTGTGTGTGTGAGAGAGAAAGACAAGAAAGAGGGCCCAGACTGCAGAAAGAGGAAGGAGGGTTGGTTGGGCCTTAAGATTTTAGGAAGACAACAAATTTCAACAATATTGGAGGAAAAGTCAATTAACATATTTTTACTATTGGTTTACCACTACTTCTTCTTTCTTTTTATTTAAATAAAAAAATCCTAAAATTAGTACGATCTATCCAGGACGGTTCATTTAAAAATAGGTATCATTTATAAATTTATTAAAAAATAATTACTATTTTATTACAACATGGAAAGTTCTAGCATAATATATTGGAGATCGGCGCACATGTGTATGAACTTCCAGCATATTATACTGGAATTCTAACACGCAGAAAGTTCAAGTATAATATATGCTCCAATCTCTAGTGTATTATGTTGGACCGATATATTATACCGGAATTCCAGTATATTATACTGGAATATTTTTCTGGATTTTAAACAGTATTTTCGTTCAGATTTATATTTACATAAAAAATAAATAAATTTTAATTACTTTTGAAATTATAGCTATTTTTAAATGACAACTTGTAAATCTGGCTATTTTTGAATTTCTCTCCAAAATACCTCCTCCTTCCCATTTTACACTAGATTAGACTCTTTTCTTTTTCCTCAATTTATTTTAAATATTTTTACAACTTTAAATAATTTAAAATTATTAAGTCATTCAAATTTTAAAATTGATATGATGTGTTTTCTTAACTAGATTTTTTAATATTATGTTATATTAGTATCGTAAACCTTATACTCATTCAAACATTGTTACATAAATGGAGTATGAGAAAAATAAACGATGGGAAAAATTATATCCGATCGATTTTTAAACAAAAGTTAGATGTGAAATGATTTATTTATGAAAATTTTAATATCTAAAAATTATACAATAATATTATTATGAGTTGTTAGAATTTGTCTTGCTAAGTCAGACAAAATAATTATTTATTCCGAACGGAAGTTTAATTATTTACTTGTCTCATTTCGACAATAATTGCAGAAAACCTGTTTGTAATATCAACAACCATATATGTTACTACTCAATCTCTTTAATTATGAATTTGATGAAGTAAGAGAAGAAATATACAAATAATAAAATATGAGTAATGAATTATCCTTATAAATTCCTTAGTCTTTCTTATAAATTCCTTTGTCTCAACATTAAATAGTAAGTGTTTTGACTAATAACTAGGAAAAGAATTTAGCCTCGTCACACATGAGTGGTCTTATCGCACCATGTTGGTTTCATCATATCATGATAATGTAAAATAAAATAAAGTAGAAAAAATTCTAGATACACAACTCTATGTGTGAGTGAGAGAGAGAGAGACATTGTCCTAACAAAGCAACATTAGACTAGTAAATTACTACATAATTAATGGAGAATATGAAATGGTACATGTGTCTATTATAAAAGGGGAAAAAAAGAAGATGAAGTTTTGAGTGATAGGTATGGAAGAGCCAACCAAAAGAAGTGAGGGACCAAAGAACTTTGCTTGCAATTCCAGAATCAATAAAAGGGTGTGGGAATTGACCATTTCACACACAAGGGAGAAAATTAAACACCTTCTAATTGGGGCATAGCCATGATGTCACTATCCTCAACTACATATTTTTCTAAATTATTTTAGTGGCCGTATGTATTGTTTCCAAATACAAACGCAAGTATATATTTATTTAACAAATATTACAGTAATTTAGAGTTGAATATCGAACTCGCTTGGAAAAAGGTAATTTTGGAAGAGACTCTTACTACTATTTTGAAGATAAGTGATTTTTACTTAATTTCGATTATATATTTCGATTCCCTATATATTTATATACTTTAATCATAGAATTTGAAGAGAAGTTTGAGATTTTTGCCTATAATTTAAAAGGGTATATTTTGGAGGATTTGAGGGTCAATTTGGTCCCTAATTCATAATTCAATCATATATTTGAACTCGTAGAACTACCCCAAGACTTGGGATTTGACCATATGGGTTCGAATTGACTTTTTGAGAATTTATTAAAGAATGAAGCTTTATTTGTTTAGGATTGCTTTTTATAACACTATTTGACTCGTTTGAGTAATGTTTGACTAGATTCGAGTCATTTGATGTTGGATTTGAAAGGATAGAAAGTTGTTGTTGATTAGCACTTGTCGAGAAGAGGAAAGTCTCTTGTTTATTCTTGTAAGAGGAAATTTTTTTCATAGGTGATTTGTTGATATTTATTGCATGGTTAAAGTACTACGTATATGCGAGGTGACGAGCGTATATGTGTAGCTAGGTTGTGGCTAAAGAGTTTGGATCACTATATGCCTTATTTGAAATTTATGAATTGATTATCCATATTATTTGACATTATGACTACATTATAAAACTAAATCATGATTAGAAGACATGTTAGGGCTATGACTTGTTGATTTGAGAATGACGGACTTCTTTCACCGCGTTGAGCTTACTAGTTTGGCTGTATTCATGCAATTGCGTTACTTGATTTACAATTTATTGGCTATTGACTTACTTTTCTTTTGTTGATATCATGATCAGGCTTAAAAATGTTAAATAATAGCCCTAGCCATATCCTGGTGCATCTTTATTATATCATCTTATATGAGTCCGCAACTTAAATAATGAATAATTTAACAAAAATTATTTTTTTAATATTAAAAAAAATAACTATTTCGCAGTATTATATTGTGAATTGCCTTTAATTTTTTTTTTAAATGTCTGGTATTTTCTGAACAGCCTAATTCGCAGTTTTGTACTGCGATTGGGTATTTCGCAGTACAATTAGGCTGCATTTTGGGCCCGCTTTTCCTGACATAAAAATAATTGAAATTCATAATTCGCAGTAGTATAGTGCGAATTTCATTGAAAAATTGCTCAAACTTTCCTTATTTATAAACGCTTCAACTTCATAAAAATTCATTCAACACTTAAACTTCAAACAAACGTTTATTCTCTCTTCTCCTTATCAATCCATTTTTCATAATGTCTGAAGTTGACAAAATAAGGGTTTCATTGTATTGGGGGGGTGAGGTTGTTGTGGATAATAACTCTGTGAGGTATAGCTCTCCTCCACAGTGTCATGTTAAATTGCCGCTTAATATGGAGTACGATACTTTGGTATCGTTGTTACGTAAAAAAATGAGTGAGCGGAGGCGTTCGGTTAGCATTAAAGTAACCGGAAGATTTCCTTATTCAGTGACTCCGCATGGGTTTGCTTATTATTCCGAGTTTAACATTGACAATGATGAAAGTCTTAGAGATTTTTTGCGGGTTCCGGACGAATATAGAGAATACATTGTAATAAAATTATTAGAAATATATGTGAAGGTTGAAGACCTTAGTAGTAATGAGGGAGTGCGTATAAGCGATAACCCTCAATCATCGGATGGTTACTTTGGAGCAGCATTAGCCGAACAGGTTGGAGATGGAAGAGATTTCCTTGATTTGAACTTGTCACCACAGGCGAATGAGCAGCCAGAAAATAATGTTACTACTTCATATAATCAACAAGACGACTGGTAAACTTAATTATAGTGAAATTATTTTCTTGATGTTTTAATTGGATTTATATTAATAGTCCTAATTTTCATAGGGTGTACCGTCCGGATTTGAATTTGACGAATTATAACCACGCCCCTAGTTGGAATTTGCAAAACTCTGGAGTATTGGAGCACGGTGGACCATCTGGTAATTATCAGCAACCTCAAGATAGCCAGCATGAAACTTCAAGACAATACGATTTGTAAGTAAAGTGATATAGTGATATGTACAGTAGTTTTCCTAAGTATTAGGTAACTTAGGATAGTCCTGTGCCGGTAGAGGTGGCTGCAATGGCATGATACGCTGCCACGCCCAAACCTAAGATCAAATGTTGATGTAAATTATAAGTCATTTCACAATATAGAATTTGGGCTTAATAAACAATGTATTCGGAAATATTTTGCACCTGAATGAGTGACAAAAAAGCACCAATATCAACAGCTGGACCGATGATAGCCCGACACATGCTCCTATAGAGATACGCCAGAACAGCAGCTCCCCAGCTGTAATGCTGCACCTGCTCCAAGTCCTCCAGACATTGGAGAAATCGCATCGCCATCTTGTTCCCCGACGTGTCGGGAAACAAGACACGCCCGAATAGCATGAGCAATGCCATCCGAGTGTAATGAATAATCCACAACTCCTCTGTCTCCTAAGTAATCTCTGGATGCAACTGGGCCATGAAAGCTCTAATGACTGATAGCTGCACACGACTACCACCACGGTCGCCCACCGGGTGCAAACCAGTCATCTGCCCCATCGTATCCACCAGCTATGCGTGGGTCATCCCTCTCCACTGGTGGGGCAGCGTAAATGCGCGGCCCTCAATGCGCAGTCCATATAACACCTGCACATCCTGAAGAGTGATCGTAGCCTCTCCAGTAGGCAGGTGAAATGTATGTGTCTCTGGTCGCCACTGCTCTATCAAGGTTGTGATGAGCGACCATTCAAGTTGCGTCCGTCCCAACTCAAATATACTATACAAGTCGGTCTGCTCTAGCAGTTGTACAACACGCAGGTGAAAGGGATGCTCCGCCATGAACTCCCATAAATCGTCCGGCCTCCTGGGCGGATAGTATCAACACCTAGCTAGCTCACCCAAACAAATGATGACCTATGGTCACCCTGCAGTACTAATAAATCATCTGACGCAGGTCCAGGGTGCGCAGGTGGAGGAAATGCCATGTCGTGTACTATAAATAAGAAAAATTAATTATTTCTGTTAGTGTAATAATTAAGTAAAACTTTACAAATTGAATATAATATTTGTGTAAAGGTTCCAGGCTTGATCTTTTACGCTCGGGGCCACATAATAATTCTTAATTATTATAAGTCTCAATTTCAATATTTTTAAAATTTTATTAACTTAATTAATTAAATTAACTATAATTTTATAAATGGAAGATAATGGTTGTGTAAAGGTCTCAGGCTTGATTTTTGACGTCCGGGACCACATAATAATTCTTAATTATTATAACTCTCAATTTTAATATTTTTAAAATTATATTAACTTAATTAATTAAATTAACTATAATTTTATAAATGGAAGATAATGGTTCTGTAAAGGTCCAAGGCTTGATTTTTGACGTCCGGCACCACATAATAATTCTTAATTATTATAAGTCTATACTATAAGGCTCTACGCTAAAATGCTCTACGCTAACATAGTATACAGTAATATATTAAATTAATACTAACATGGTATATATATCAACATGGTAAATTAATACTAACATTATAAATTACTGCTAACTTATATAACATGGTATATACAATATATAACATAAATAAAATTAATACTAACATGCTATATAAAATTAATACTAACATGTTTCCTAACTGCTACACATAAAATTTGAATTTCAACACAAAATAAATTGAAATACCTCGAATTTCAATATACTATTTTTATATTTTTATTAAGTTAATTAATTATATTAAGTCTAATTTTACAAATGGAAGATAATGGTTGTGTAAAGGTTCCAGGCTTGATTTTTGATGCCCGGGACCACATTATAATGCTTAATTATTATAAGTCTCAATTTCAATGTTTTCATAATTTTATTAACTTAATTCATTAAATTATGTATAATTTTACAAAATAAAAATAACGGTTGTTTAAAGGTTCCAGGCTTGATTTTTGATGCCCGGGACCACATTATAATTATTAATTATTATAACTCTCAATTTCAATATTTTTATAATTTTATTAACTTAATTAATTAAATTAAGTATAATTTTACAAATTAAATATAATAGTTGTGTAAAGGTCTAAGGCTTGATTTTTGACGCCCGGGACCACATTATAATACTTAATTATTATAAGTCTCAATTTTAATATTTTTATAATTTTATTAACTTAATTAATTAAATTACTTATAATTTTATAAAATGAAGATAATGGTTGTTTAAAGGTTCCAGGCTTGATTTTTGACGCCCGGAACCACATTATAATTATTAATTATTATAACTCTCAATTTTAATATTTTTATAATTTTATTAAGTTAATAAATTAAATTAAGTATAATTTTACAAATTGAATATAATAGTTGTGTCAAGGTCCAAGGCTTGATTTTTTAGGCCCGGGACCAATGCTTAATTATTATAAGTCTCAATTTCAATATTTTTATAATTTTATTAACTTAATTAATTAAATTGCGTATAATTTTACAAAATGAAGATAATGGTTGTTTAATTTTTGATGCCCGGGACCATATTATAATTCTTAATTGTTATAAGTCTCAACTTTAATATTTTTATAACATTATTAACTTATTTAATTAAATTAAGTATAATTTTACAAATTTAAGATAATAGTTGTGTAAAGGTCCAAGGCTTGATTTTTGACGCCCGGAACCACATAATAATTCTTAATTATTATAACTCTCAATTTCAATAATTTTATATTTTTATTAACTTATATAATTAAATTACGTATAATTTTACAAATTGAATATAATAGTTTGTGTAAAGGTTCCAGGCTTGATTTTTGACGCCCGGGACCTTAGTACAATTCTTAATTATTATAAGTCTACAATATAAGGCTCTACGCTAACATGGTATACAATAACATATAATTAATACTAACATGATAAAAATATCAACATGGTAAATTAATACTAACATGATAAATTACTGCTAACATATACAACAGGGTATATACAATATATAACATAAATAAAATAAACACTAAAATGCTATATAAAATTAACACTAACATGTTTTCTAGTGATTTTTAACAAAAAAATCAATTGAAATACCTCGATTTAAAGATGTGATAGTGAATTTTTTTGACCGAAACCGTGTCTAAAAAAGTATCCATATGGGTCCCACTTGTGTTAAACTTCAAGGGGACGGGTGGGACCGCGAAACTATTTTTTTCTACTAAAAAATCGAGAGAAAAGAGAGGGGGCCGAGAGGATTTTGTGATTTTGCTAATGGGGAATGGAGGGATATGTGAAGAAGACGATTAGAATATAAAGGGCCATTTCACAGTTTTTTACTGCGAATTGTATTTCGGAGTAAAGTACTGCGAAATGCCCCATTTTTTTAAAAAAAAATTGTGAAATACATTTCGCAATATTAAACTGCGAAATGCACTAACGGCCGTTAGTACATTTCGCAGTATAATACTGCGAAATACGTAGTTTGGTAAAAAAAATTTAATATTAAAAAGGTAGTTTGTTAAATTATTCATTATTTAGGTTCCGGACTCCATTTTATATGCATATTCAGGAGACAGGGAGTTGGATATTGAAAAAAATTGATAATTTTGGCACCAAGGACATTGTGAGCGGATAATGATTATTATAATAGTATTATTGGATAAAGGGCTACTCACAACAACGATATTATATGTGGATTCAAGTTTACATTGCAATAGTATTTTATGTGGACCGGCTTGCATGTTGGAAAAATATTATATGTGAATCAGGTTGCATGCTCCAATATTATTATTAGTGGATCGGGTTGCACGCTGCAACAACACTTGGATATAGATATGTTCCACCAAAGTCGGGTGATCACCCTATTACTTTGAGCTCTTTGAGCGCAGACATCCAGATTGGTACTAGTTTGGACACTTGGCCAGTGTTAGGCATATTTACTTACTCAAATCATGATTATGAAAAGAATTAAGATAACTAATATTGTATTCTATCTCTTTCACAAAAAGCATATCTAAACTTCAAATTTATTGTGTTTCTACTGGTGGTATTGATTGATGATATCATGTTTATCCATTGTTCTAATTATATTTCATATGGTTTTTGAGATGTTAGTAAGTAACCGTATCTACCCCTCGTTACTATTTCTTCGAGGCTAGACTTGATACTTAATGAGTATCATTATTTTATACTCATACTACAATACTGCATATTTTTGTGCAGTAACTAAACCTGTTAGTAGCGCTACCCAATGAGCTAAGTAGGAGTATTTTGTTGGTGACTTTGTGGCGAGCTGTTTTACTTGAATCGATCCGCAATACATGAAGTCCCCATTTCATACTCGTTTATTGTAACAACTTGACTGATCATTTTGAGTGTTTGCATTCCTTTTAGCTATTTGAAGTCTTGAGTAACTTCGTATGATGTATTATGACTTGTGTGAACCGCTAGTCTTGATTTTTCAGGTGATCTAGAAGTGATTTAGAAAAATGAATTTCATGTTTGAAGCTTTAAGTTGGAAGAGTTGACAAGGTTTTACTTTAGAGTATTTGACCCCGGAACGGAGTTTTGATGGTTTTGTTAGATCTGGATGGTGATGTTGGACTCGGGCGTATGCCCTTTGGACCAGGTTGTATGCCAGATTTGCATTTGAATATTTCTAGAAGATTTCAGCGCTAATTGGTGAAAGTTGAAAATTTTTAAGGTTTCGAAAATTTATAAGTTTGACTAGGAGTTAACTTTTATGAAATTGGTCTCGGTCTGTGGTTCTAGGAATTGAAATAGCTTCATTACATTATTTGGGACTTATATGCAAAATTTGTGTTCATTCCTGGTTGATTTGGTATATTTTAATGCGAGTTTTGAAAGTAGATGGTTCAAAGTTCATTTAAGTTTGAATTGAGGTGTGATTCATCATTTCGATGATGTTATGTATGATATGAGGCCTTGAGTATGTCTGTGTTATGTTATGGGACATGTTGGTATATTTGGACGGGGTCCTGAGTGGCCTGGGTGAGTACGGACGTGGTTCGGATCATATATTTAGTCGCATTCATCATTATATATCATATCTTAGCCTCTGCTGTTGTATATTGCCACATCTCATATCATTGATTTTGGGTTTCTTAGAATACATGTTGTGAGCCCGAGATTTTGGAGAGATTAATAATTGAGTGAGACCGAGGGCCTGTCCTGAGTAATATTTATAGGATCGGGATGCATGTCACAACAGGCTTTATTAATTCATGCATGGATCTATCTTATTATAGCATTTGGGCTGAGAAACCCCTCCAAAGTCTGCACCCCCTCCCACAGTGAGCATATTGGATATTATATATGGGATGGAGTTACCTAAACATGGAGTTGCCATATACATTCACATTTGAGATGGATTTTCATGGGCATGGAGTTGTCCTATACATTTATAGTTGGTATGGAGTTCACGGGGTATGGAATTGGACTATACATTTATATTTGGGATGAAGTTACCTCGGCTGGACTGGGCTGATACAGTACTGAGTGACTGAATGCCAGTTGCTATTAATTTTGGGCTGGATCTGCCCTACACAGTGCTGGGTGTTGAGCGTGATGAGTGAGATATTGAGGCCATGAGATTGAGTACTCTTAGAGTGTGAGTGCATGAGTTCATCACTGAGATACATTATATATGGCATGCGTATTTGAGAGACAGGCATAGAGATGCATTTCCTCAAGCTACCCAGTTTTGATAACATTCATGATTTTCCCTACACAGTGACATGTAGGCATAGAGATGAACTTTTCTCATTCTTTCTGCAAAATTAAATATCTTATTTATTGTTAAAGGATTTTAAGAAACATCGCGTGTTTTTATTAACTTATTCTTATGTTTTTAGTGTTTTCGGTGGAAGATTTGGGACTTACTATTATATTTTAAAAGCATGCCTACATTTCATAACGGTGAACGAGTTGAACATCTTATCCCTAAGTTATTTTCTTGTATCAATCTTATTATATTGTTATAGACTGTGAATGGTTATTGAAGTTGGACTCGGACCCTTAGGTTATGGTTTATCACTCTCAGGTATGTGCATGGTAAGATTAAACAACAGTTTGATGGCTTTGGATCAACTCTGGGCACGTTCAAGGATGAACATATGTTTATGTGGCAGAGAATGTAAGGACTCGACCGACAGTTTTGAGCATCTGCATTCGTTTCTACTATTTGAAGTCTTGAGTAGCTACGTATGATATATTATGACTTGTGTGAATTGCCGGTCTTGGTTTTTTAGGTGATCCAAAAGTGATTTGGAAGAATGAATTTCATGTTTGAAGCTTTAAGTTGGAAGTGTTGACCAAGTTTGACTTTTAGGTATTTGATCCTCGAAATGAAGTTTTGATGGTTTTGTTAGGTACGGATGGTAATTTTAGACTCGGATGTATGCCCGAATTAGCATTTGGATATTTTTAGAAGATTTCACCGCTAATTGGCAAAAGTTAGAAAATTTAAAGGTTTGAAAAGTTCCTAAGTTTGATAGGGAGTTGACTTTGATGAAATCGAGTTAGGATTTTGGTTTCGGGACTTGAAATAACTTCATTATGTCATTTGGGACTTCTGTGCAAAATTTAATTTTATTCTGGGTTGATTTGATATGTTTCAACACTTGCTTTTAAAGTTGAAGGTTCAAGTTCTAATTGAGGTGTGATTCATTGTTTCGATTTTGTTATGTAGATATGAGGCCTTGAGTAGGTCCATGTTATGTTATAGGACTTGTTGGTATATTTGGACGGGGTCGGATGGGGTCCCGAATGGTTCGGGTGAGTTATATACGTAGTTCGAATCATTTTTCCTCTTGTTTCCTTGTTGAAGATTTGCTGGTGCTGGTGCAGCCGTATCTGCAGAGTCTTTGCAGCATAAGTGACTTCACTGATGCGGGTTGACCATCACAGAAGCAAGAAGAATTTGGGTGAGGAACATCGTAGAAGCGAAGTTTTAGGGCGCATGTGCGGATAAGCAGGTGTAAAGGGATGGAGTGTAGGAGCGAGGTCAAGCGCAGGTGCGGATGATGGCTCGCATCTATGATGTCGCGAAGGTGGATATTTTTTCTGCAGGTGCGAAGGGCAAGTTCTCAGCTGGTTCCAAAGAAGCGAGTGTTATGTCGCAGAAGTGAAGATGCCTGGGCATAATCTATATATCGAGGGTTTGACTATTTTATACACATTGTGAGTTGGGAAGCTCGAATTTGAGCAATTTCGGAGGCAAATTTCATCACAGGGGTTGGGGTAAGTGTTCTCTACCCGGTTTTGATTTTATTTCGTGAATCTATCTTCATTTTTGGTAATTGAATTATGAATTTTAAAGAGAAAATTTGGGGGGGGGGGGGTTGTCCATTGTTTCATAGAGTGAACTTTTGAGTTTTGAATATCCATTCGTAGTCGGATTTGGGTGAAACTAGTATCATCAGACTCTTAATTGAACAGGTTGTCAAATTTTGTGAGTATTGTCGGGTTCCGAGATGTGGACCCCAATTTGACTTTTTAGTCGATTTCGGGATTTTGATTAAAGATTCGACCTTTTATCGATTGGGTTTGTTCACTTGGCATTATTTGATGTATTTGAGTTTCTTTTGGCTACTTTCGAATCGTTCGGACGACGGTACATGTGAGATTGCATTTTGGAGCATCGTTTGGCTTGCTCAGTAATGGATTTGGTTTGTTTGAGGTAAGTAACACTTTTAACTTGGTATTGAAGGTATGAAACCCCAAATTTTATATTATGTGATTGATGTTAAGGTGACACGCATGCTAGGTGATGGGCGTGTGGGCGTGCACCGTAGATGTTATGATTTAGTTGTTTTCCTGGAACTGTGTAGCTATCTTATCTGAATATTTTTATTGTACTTTATAGGTTGGAGCACTTGAGTTGTAATTTATGCTATAAATCATGTTTAGGTTATATGCTGGTACTATTAGGACCTACATTGGTCGTTGTTCGCTGTTGAGTTATTTGCTTAATTGCAGTTATGTACTCAGTCGCATTCATCATTACATATCAATCTCAACCTCTGTTATTGTATATTTCCATATCTCATATCATTGATTTTGGGCTGCTTAGCATGAGTGTTGTGAGCCCGAGAGTCTAGAGATTGACGACTGAGTGAGGCCGAGGGCCTGTCGTGAGTAAAATTTATGGAATCGGGCTGCATGCCGCAGCGAATTTATCGATTCATGCCTAGATCTAGCTTATTATAGCATTTGGGCTGAAGAAACCTCTCCGAAGTCTGCACCTCCCCCCCCCCCCCCACAGTGAGCATTGTGGATATTATATTTGGGATGGAGTTACCTAAACAGGGAGTTGCCTTATAGATTCACATTTGAGATGGATTTCCATGGGCATGGAGTTGTCCTATACATTTATATATGGGATGGAGTTCCCAGGGCATGGAATTGCATTATACATTTATATATGGGATGAAGTTTCTTGGGCTGGACTGGCCCGATACAGTACTGAGTGACTGAATGTCAGTTGCTATTGATTTTCGGCTGGATCTGCCCTACACAATGCTGGGTGTTGAGCATGATGAGTGAGATATTGAGGCCATGAGATTGAGTATTCTGTTCATCACTGAGATGCATGATATTTGGCATGTGTATTTGAGATACAAGCATATAGATGCATTTTCTCATGCTACCCGATTTTGGTGACATTCATGATTTCACATGCATAGTGACATGTAGGCATCGAGATCTACTTTTCTCATGCTATCTGCAAAATTAAACATTTTATTTATTGTTGAAAGGAATTTAGGAAAAATCATGATTTTTTCAAACTTACTCTTAAGTTTTTTGGTGTTTTTGGTGCAAGATATGGGACGTAATATTAAACTTGAAAAGCTTGCCTACTTTTCGTAATTGTAAATGAGTTAAATATCTTATCTGTGAGTTATTTTCTTGTATTATTCTTATTAGATTGTTATGAACTGTGAGTTGTTATTGGAGGTGGAGTCAGACTCTCGTCAAGCTCATCACCACTTTCAACCTAAGATTTAGTTTGTTACTTATTGAGCACATAGGGTCGGTTGTACTCATACTATACTTCTGCACCTTGCATGCAGATGTTGGATGCTGATATTATTGTGTATAGCGGAAGCTGAATTTGAAGATGTACCTGCATTTCAGTCTTAGGTGCACTTGATAGCTTTAGAAGCTCATGACTTGTACTACCTTTCCCCAGGGAGTTGTATTAAATTCGGTTATTTCATGTTTGACTCACATCACTATTTTCATATTTTGTTTTATAGTTAGTTGGCTTACCGAGCGGGTTAGGTTAGGTGTCATCACGATGGTTTGAATTTTGGTTCGTGACATTTATTTTGTCTATGTATTTGGATTTTCAGACGGATGTTATTTTTCATTTGAGACTATATACTATAGTTAGATAATCGTGACGATATTATTACACCGGGTCTTTGAAGAGGTTGTGAGACTGTTGTGGTCGTGTTTAGATTATGTTTGGGATTTATGTATTTATGATATTAATTTGAGACTTACTCCACCTTGTTATTGATGATATGTATCAATTAATGGCGTAATAAATGGATCATATTATTATTATTATTATGTGTCATCACGACTATTGGTAAGATTTTGGTCCGTAACAAATTTTCACCCCATGAGAAATTTGAGTGGTTCCTCTTATTGTGTTTATAAGTGTTACTATAATGATTTAATTCGCTTGGCCTCTATTAACATTTCCCACAATATAAACTAACTCTAGTTTTACTGAGTAGATATCACTAGTGTGGCCTTCGCCACAGATTGCGTAGAAGGCATACATTTGTTGTACCCGTTGAACCTATTGCACTATCAATAGTTGTACATGTTGAGGATGTTAACATGAAAAGTCTTAAAAAGATGGTGAATGGGAAATTGAGGGAAAATGAAATTTTTGAGTAAAATTTTAAGTTTCCCTCTCTTGAAACATTGTCCCTCATTGGAAGAGAAAAAGGATTTTGATGGGTATATATACAATTGCTCTTCTCATAGCTCTTAAACAGTTAAGAAGAGGGCAAGCCTCGCGTCATCGTCGCTCACTCGGCTCAACTTCAACTATGACTACGACTTTGGCTTCGGCTTCGGATTTAAATTTAGATTTGGTCAAATGATCGATTGATTAATTTTTTGGACCAATTTTTTTTAATAGTGAATATTAATGTAATATTATCCGTGTTTGTAACGAATGTTTTTCAATCTGTGGATTTGTTCCTAGTGCGTCTCCCACCATGACCAAATACTTGCTCCATAATAGCAATTGATTGCTCCATTAATTAGCAATCTATTGCTCCTCCCACCATGGCCCAGTGCTCCACTGAATGAGTGGCAGCGGGTCCGTGTTTAGCAGCTAACTACACTATAAATAGATGGTGCAAGCAGTTTGTTGAAGACACACAGACAGAAATTAAAAGTGAAGCTACTGATTTCCTCTTTAGTTACACTCAAAGTTTGGATATACATTGCAGTTCTTCCTCTCAGAATTTCCATTCGACTTATGAGTTCTCCTCGCTTATTCTGTATTGTGTTAAACTACAAACAAAGCAACCGTAAGTGTGATTTTCTACTGAACTTTGTGTTCGCTGAAACACTAGGGTTTGAAGTACCGCTACACCAGTGTGTAATTCATTCTATCCCGGGAGAAAATAATCCATAACCTTGTGAATTGACCGGGCTTGAATTAATTACTTTTTCATTTATATTTACGCTAACTTTCTTTTCTCCTGAATTATTAGTTACAAATACATGTTAAATAACAAGCTTAAGGAATTTAATAGTTTTTATTTCTGTATTTGTGTTATACTTACTGTTCTGAAAACTAAAACCTTTGTGGTTTTGTATACTCCCATTTTTAGAGTAAAGCCTTCATGTCATTTTCTTGTAGATTAAAATCTACGTGATTTTTTTACTCTAGTTTTAAATATTTGTATGTGTCATTCTTTTACAAAAAAAAAAAAGGCAAATGACAACGAAAACCGAGCTATTCCAATAGTGACTGCCAACGCATCAACAAGCCGAACACCGGCTTTGGCACCGAGAAAAAAACTCAAAAAGAAAATTCAGGATAGATTTCAAGCGTTGGCAGCAGAAGATGCTCTTCCACTTGACTGTGTTATGTCTACAGAAGTTCAACAAGGAAGATGTTCCTGATCCGCCTGATGGAACTCTAGAGAATGAATGTCTTTCTCGTGATTGAGACATGGAAACATTCTGATTTTTTGTGCAAGAATTATATTCTTAGTGGACTGGAGGATAATCTGTATAACGTCTATAGTAATGTGGAGACGTCAAAAGAATCGTGGATTGTGTTTGAAAGAAAATACAAAATTGAAGATGTCGGGATGAAAAAATTTATTGTCACAAAATTTTTGGACTACAAAATGGTAGATAGCAAGTATGTTATTATCCAAGTCCAGGAATTGCAAGTGATTATTCATGATCTACTTGCTGAAGGTCTTGTCATCAATGAAGCATTCCAAGTTGCAGCAATTATTTAGAAGTTTCCTCCTTTGTGAAAAGATTTCAAGAACTACTTGAAACACAAATGAAAGGAGATGTCCCTTGAAGATCTCATTGTTCGGTTGAAAATCAAAGAGGACAACAAATCAGCTAAAAAGAAATGTCGTAGAAACTCTACAATAATGTGAGCAAATATTGTTGAAGATAATTCTCAAATTAAGAGAAATAGGAAGCATGCTTTTGGGCCAAGAAATAACCCGATCAAGAAGCGGTTCAATGGAAATTGCTACAACTGTGGAAAAGCTGGAATATATATATATATATATATATATATATATATATATATATATATATATATATAGAGAGAGAGAGAGAGAGAGAGAGAGAGTATAGCAAACATGATTGAAAAGCATGAAGATATTGATGACTTGTGTGTTATTCTTTCTGAATGCAACCTGGTAGGAAATCCTAAGGAGTGGTTGATTGATTATGGAGCCACTCGTCAAGTTTATGCTGTGAGGGAAGCATTTTCTACATATGCTTATGCTGGACCCGAAGAGAAGCTTTCTATGAGAAATGTTGCTACAACAAAAATTGAAGGATATGGGAAGATATTTCTCAAGATGACTTCTGGGAAGGTCATGACTTTGAACAACGTCCTTCATGTTCCCGAAATTAGGAAGAACTTAGTCTCTACTGGACTTCTTGTAAAGCACTATTTCAAGTGCATTTTTGTATGCGACAAGGTGGTTACAAGTAATAATTAAATATTTGTAGGAAAAGGTTACCTTATTGAGGGTCTTTTCAAGCTGAATGTAATAATTGTCGAAAATAATAATAATAAAACTTCAGGTTCTTCTTACTTACTTGAGCCAAACGATTTATGGCATGTACGTTTGGGTCATGTCAATTATAAAACCCTGCGAAAAATGATTAACTTGGAAGTGTTGCCAAAGTTTGAATGCGAAAAATCAAAATATCAAATATGTGTGGAATCTAAGTATGTTAAACATCCTTATAAGTAAGTTGAAAGGAATTCAAATCCTTTAGACTTAATTCACACAGATATTTGTGAAATAAAGTCAGATATTTCATAACTTTTATTGACGACAATACTCGATATTGCTATATTTACTTACTTAATATTAAAGATGAAGCAATAGACTCATTCAAGCAATACAAAAATGAAGTTGAAACGCAACTTAACAAGAAAATCAAAATGATAAGAAGTGATAGGGGTGGTGAATATGGATCTCTTTTGAACAAATATGTTTAGAATATGTAATTATTTATCAAATAACAACTCCTTACACGTCCCAATCCAATGGGATTGCGGAAAGAAAGAACCGTTCATTAAAGAAGATGATGAACGCATTGTTGATAAGTGCTGGTTTGCCACAGAACTTGTGGGGGAAAGTCGTTCTTACGGCTAGCCGAATATTAAATCGAGTACCCCATAGCAAAACACAATTCATTCCATATGAAAAATGAAAAGGAAGGAAGCCCAACTTGAATTATTTTAAAGTGTGGGGGTGTTTGGCAAAAGTGCAAGTTCCTAATCCCAAAAGGGTAAAAATAGGATCGAAAACAGTTGATTGTGTTTTCATAGGATATGCGACCAATAGTAAAGCATATTAATTTCTGGTTCATAAATCAGAAAATTCCGACATTCATATAGAATCAAATAATGTTGAGTTCTTTGAAAATATATATCCGTATAAAAATGAATGTGAGTCGTTTGGCGAAGGATCTAAACGACCTCGGGAAGAAACAAAAGGTAGTACATCTAATCAGGAAGATCCAAGACGTAGTAAACGTCAAAGAACGTCCACTTCATTTGGACCACATTTTGTGACTTTCTTATTGGAAAATGAGCCACAAACATTTAAAAAAAATATGTCTTCTTCAGAATCATTATTTTGGAAAGAGGTAGTCAATAGTGAAATAGAATCCATATTGAACAACCATACATGGGAATTGGTTGATCTTCATTATGGAAATAAACCGCTGGGTTCTAAATGGATCTTCAAGAGGAAGATGAAAGATGATGGCACTATTGACAAATTTAAGGCAAGACTTGCGGTCAAAGGGTATAGACAACGAGAAGGTCTTGACTATTTTGATACATACTCTCCAATAACAAGAATTACGTCCATATGAACGTTAGTAGTGTTAGCTGCAGTTTATGGTCTTGAAATTCATCAAATGGATGTTAAGACAACCTTCTTAAATGGAGAGTTGGAGGAAGAAATTTTCATGGAACAACCGGAAGGGTTTGTGATTCCAGGTAAAGAAAAGAAGCTTTGTAGACTTGTTAAGTCCCTTTACGGACTACAACAGGCACCGAAACAATGGCATGCAAAATTTGACCAAACAATATTATCAAAAGGTTTTAAAATTAATGAATGTGATAAATGTGTGTACATTAAAAATGTTCCAAATTACATAGTCATTGTTTGCTTATATGGGGATGATATGCTGATAATGAGTAATGGCACTGCCAACATAAATGCGACTAAGCGCATGCTAACTGGCAAGTTTGATATGAAAGACTTGGGAGTTGTTAATTTAATTTTGGGAATTAAGATCCAAAAGACTCCTCAATGTCTGGAATTGTCACAATCTCATTATATTAAGACAGTACTTAAAAAATTCAAGCACTTGGGCTTTAAAATTGCAAAGACTCCAATTGATGTGAATCTTGCATTAGAAAAGAACAAAGGCCAAAGCATATCACAATTGGATTATGCTCGTGTGTTGGGTTGTTTAATGTACATCATGAATTGTACATGACCAGATATAGCTTGTGCTATAAGTAAACTGAGTCGATACACGATCAATCAAAGTTAATCTCATTGGATAGCAATGAAACGAGTTTTGGAATATTTAGAGCATACCCAAAACTTTGATTTGCACTAGAGTAAATATCCAGAGGTAATTGAAGGATATTGTGATACAAATTGGATCAATGATTCGAAGTCCACAAATGGATATGTATTCACTATTGGTAGAGGAGCGATATCTTGGAAGTCGTCCAAACAAACTTGTATTGCCCGCTCTACAATGGAGGCTGAGTTCATAGCCTTAGATAAAGCCGGTGAAGAAGCTGAACGGATCCGGAATTATTTGGAAGATATTTCATTTTGGCCCAAATCATTGGCACCAATATGCATACATTGCGATAGACAAGAGGCAATTTGAAGGGCTGGGACCGTTATGTATAACGGTAAATCTCATCATATAAGATGAAGACATAAAACCGTTAGGCAACTACTCTCTAGAGGAATTATCACAAAGTCAAGTGATAATGTGTCGGATCCACTTACAAACTAACTAGAGAGGTAATTGAGAAATTATCGAGGGGGATGGGACTATGGCTGGGAACAAGTCATTGTGGCGGTAACTCTACCTAGAAGAATGGAGATCCCAAGATCTAGGTTTAAGGAGATGAAACAAAGTCATTAATGGTGGTTCAACATTGTCAACAAACAAATTTTGTTCCATTCTCATGATGAGACAATGTTCAATAGCAAGAATAAAGCATTAAGGCTTCTTAGTGATTTCTAAATTTGATACGGGGTATATCAAATAGTGTATCTACGGGATGACACGTTTAAGAATCACCTATGCAAATGTGAAGTGTTAGCCGCTTCAAGAAAAATTTTGCAAGGCCAATTCTATACGCACTTATGAAACCAGGCGGTATTCATGGGTGAAATGAATACAACAATGAGAACCAAAGACTGTTAAGGGTTAATTATGCGACTTATGGTTGTCTAGGTATACACTAAAGTTTGACGGTTCAAAGATATCAAATCTACCAATTGACCGAGTATATCCGACATAAGTTCATTACGGAAAGTTCAAAGGGAAATCTACTTATCCAGATGCAATTAATCCTTGCTTGCAAATCACACAAGTTTTTCATGCATACTTCCGTGATATAGCCATTCCCCATTCATGTGGGGGATTGTTGAGGATTTTAAGATGGAAAAGTCTTAAAAAGAGGGTGAATGAGAAATAGAATTTTTGAGTAAAATTTTAAGTTTCCCTCTCTTGAAACATTGTCCCTCATTGGAAGAGGAAAAGGATTTTGGTAGGTATATATACAGTTGCTCTTCTTATAGCTCTTAAAGAGTTAAGAAGAGGGCAAGCCTCGCGCCGCCGTCGTCGTCGTCGCTCGCTCGGCTCGGCTCGACTTCAGCTTCGGCTACGGCTATAGCTTCGGCTTCGGCTCCAGATTTGAATTTGCATTTGGTCAAATGATTCACTACGAAAAGTTCAAATGGAAACCTACTTATCCAGATGCAATTAATCCTTGCTTGCAAATCACACAAGTTTTTCATTCATACTTCCTTGATATAGCCATTCCCCATTCATGTGGGGGATTGTTGATGATTTTAAGGTGGAAAAGTCTTAAAAGGAGGGTGAATGAAAAATAGAGGGAAAATAAAATTTTTGAGTAAAATTTTAAGTTTTCCTCTCTTGAAACATTGTCCCTCATTGGAGGAGGAAAAGGATTTTGGTGAATATATATACAATTGATCTTCTTATAGCTTTTAAAGAGTTAAAAAGAGGACAAGCATCGCGCCGTCGTGATCGTCGCTCGCTCTATTCGGCTTCAGCACAGATATATACAGTTTTTGCCAACATTAGCTAGCTTGTTCTTTTTATATTATTTCATCATATATTTGCTATTTTCCATCAGCACACTAGCTCAATCAATTAAGCATGAAATCATTGGACACATTCTACTTTATGGTTGTCAAATGTCAATTAATACACGGCATTCATTATGGACCGTTGGATCATTATTCTTAATCCTGTTTGCACTGACTTTAATTGCTCTCCCAATAGAAATAGTGTTCTACGGTATTATATATTCCTATATGTAATGATTAAATTAAAATTGAGTACTTGGAATAGAGTTATACAGTATAATTTATTCCTACAGGTGATGATTGAAATTGAGTACTTGGCACGAGCAAAATTCAGAAGTTGTGAATTAACTTCTTTCACGCTGAAGAATATTTACACAAAATGCTAAAAAATCAAACATATTAATTTTGGACCTTAAAAAAAAGAAAGTCAAAGCACTTTTACCACCATCAGCAATAATAACCCACTAAAATCCTAGGAGTGAAGTCTGAAAAAGTTGTTTTATATCCAACCTAATAATGAAATCTTAGTCTATTTTATACTTCAGTCTTTTTTATGCTAATCTAACATCAAAACAAAACTAGTTTCTTTGTCTTTAAACTAAATATATTTATTTAGAAATAAAAATGCAATCATCCAATAATACAACCAAATATCCTTATCAAACTCACATTTTTTTCTGAAGTGGAATGTAACATGTGGATGGTAAATGTTTGGGGCGTATGTAGTATATATGTGGCAGGTTCAATTGATCTAACTCATAATTTTTTATGCCGACCATAAATTTAAGTGTAAAAATTTACTAAAATTGTAACAAAAATTATATATGAACCCAGAACTTTAAGAAAATAAGGGATTCAATGCTAAAAATTTTAATAATAGTTCCCATAGAATTTATATCCTGAATTTGCCTCTGCTAAACGTATGTCCCTACTACTTTCACTTCGAAGTTGAACTATATAACACGATATTTTACTTATTTAAATTTTGGATTCGCATTTGATTACACGTGCATGTTATATACTCTCTTTTTTCCCATTAAGCCATCTCCAACCCTAACACCAAATTTCACATCAAAATAGTGTAAGACCAAATTTACTCCAGCCATTACACTATTTTTACACCAAATTTTCTCTCTCTTCTATATTATATATTATTATTTTCTATTTACTTTTCATTTTTTATATCCTTCAAACTAATACTCTTTTTTTTCATATTCATTATATATAATTCACATTCACCACTTATAGTACAAAATTAGTTTAAGGAATAAATCAACTAAAAATGAAATCATTGATAAAAGATAATTAAATAAATATTACATCATAGTCAAATTTAATTTAAGTACCACATAAATATTTAACTTTCGCCTCTATTCTTCCATAAATGTCTAATTATTGCATTACGAAGTGCGAAATACGCATCTTTATCCTTAATTTTTTTCTATCGAGCCAAAAATTATTCAAATAGGTGATCCTTAATTTTATGTACGCTTATTATGATGTCTTTTTATTTTATGTATTGTTAATTCTTTTTAAAAATGTTAAATTTTACTTTTCAGTTTTAGTAACATTAGATATCTTACATTCGTATTTTTTATTTTTAAATAATGGTTATATTTTTTTTATACAATTACAATAATAATTAAATTAACTTATAATTTTATATAAATATAATATATACAAAAATTAATATATCAAAAAATAGGATATAAAATTAAAATTATAAAGATCTTAATATAAAAATTAATTATATACATAATATATGATAAATTAAAAGTCCAAAAATAAAAGATTAAATAAAATAATAATAAATCAAATTTGGACTGATGAATAATGTTGTACCAAATTTGGTGCAATATTATTCATGTTCTATAATGGTGCAAGAATTAGTGTTGCATTGGAGCAAAAGAAATATCATTTCTTGCACCAAATTTGGATCCGGTGCAAGAAATGGTGCAGCCTTAAAGATGTTCTTAGGTTGAGGAAGTAGTGAACACCAAAAAATATTCTCATCCAAGGGCAAAGCTACCGCCTATAGCTCATTCGTCCAAAAATTATGTACTATCATATATATATTATAAAATATTAAATTTTAAGAATATATAATATATATTAAATATTCTTTATCGAAATTTTTTTTCCCTTAAAAAAATTCTTGGCATTGCCACGTCCTCGTCTCTTAGACGTGAGGCCCTTATTTGAGTTGTCTCTATTGACTAAAAAGCTTCTTCAACTTCAAGTACTTAAGAATTTGTACACAGCTGGGGGAGTCGGCAAAGAACAAGAAAATATAGAGGTGGTCCTTAGACAAATAAACTTTCTGTGTGATCTATTCAATCAATCAGAATCATTTGGGGGTCAAGTGTCACTTTTCCAACTACCAACTCTAGCAAAATATACAACCCCCCACAAAAAAAAAAAAAAGTTGCTTGGCCTATATTTCGTGTAAATATTTCCGACAAAAGTCATGTCAAAAAAGAAAAAAGAAAAAGGCCACATAAATCTTGAATTGTTGTTTGATTAGAATGTCTTTTTCCTATTTAATCAGCAGTGAGTTTGAATAGTCATGCATTTAAATATGGAAAGTTGAAATGTGCTCAAATTTCGTCGGTGGAATAGTTTATTAATTATATGGTTGGGGGCCATCTCTATCAAAATGAAATTTTCTAAAAAGAGTGACACAAAAATATGTAATGCATGTATAAAGGTTGGAATTTGTCATTTTAATTTGCTTAGTTTGCCCCACCACTTGATAATGCTAGAATAGAGACTCAAATATTGACAATATTTTTGCAGAAAATGACATAAATCATACACTCATTTATATGGGTTTTTATGCTGCGTGCTTTATAAAGTGCGAAGGAACATTTCATTTTATATAACTTCGTTATTTCTTCTTCGTTCTTTTTGTTTGAGTGGCGTAGTGCTGTTTTAAGGGGAGGGTTCTGGCTATTTAATGATAAGGTTATTTATTAGAGATATTTAAATATTTTAGAGTATTATGGAAAGATAAGGTTTATTAAATTTTAATTGTACATGTTTTAGAATATTATCTAGAATCATCCTTAGATAAGTATAAATATGGGTGACCTTAGGCATTTGTAGTGAAGCCAAAATCAAGAAAGTCTTCTTTTCTAAACAAAGTTCTAATGTCCAAAACTTTTCATTCTCTTTTTCAAGCTTCCCCTTCTTTAGTTGAATTCTCCAATATTATTTAACGATCTTCGGCTAGCAGAAGGTTTCCAAATAATACTCTTCTTCTGCTATTATTTACATGGTATCAGAGCCATAAGGCAGGGGCGGCTCAACAACATCTAAGGCCTAAAGCAAAGTCTCAATCAGTGTTTTAAAAGGCGTTTTTGAGGCGAGCCCCGGGGCGAGCCCTGGGGCGAGGCGTAACAAAAACGCCCTGGGGCGATGGTGGGGAACGAAAGTCCCATAAGGCGTACGCCCAGAAGTTCAAGGCGTACGCCCGAGCGAGTTTTTGGTTGAGGCGAGTTTTTTGGTTGAGGCGTAAGCCCAAGAGACATCCTTTTAAAAGGGAATTAAAAATATTAAATTTAAAAGTTAACTTTTTAATATTGCTAAAAGCCCTAAATTATAAGTCTTTCCTAATTGTTTTCGCTAGTCTACCTCTACCAAGAGCAACGATTTATCACTTTTTTTTGCAACAGAAAACTTCATTCTTCTCTGTATGTCAAATTCAACAGATTTATTTCTTCCTCCACGTAAAAACTTTATTATTTTGAACTCATTACTTTCCTCTCTTTTTATATTTCATTGTTAGTTTGTAAATATGTATGTAATTAGTTTTTTAAGTTTAGTGCTTCTCTGGCTCTCTTTTAAAAAATAATATGGGATTATATGTATGCGTGATTTTATATGTATTGATTGGATTTATATATAATTTCACTTATTTATTTGGGATTTTTAACTTCATTAAATAATAAGGGATTTAACTTATATATATATATATATATATAATTATTTTGCCTTTATATTTAATTTCACTTTATTTGGGACTTCTATATATATATATATATATATATATATATATTACTTATTTAAAGTTTTTTTCAAAATTTTATGCAATTTTATCAATTTAATAATATTTTTTATAATTATATTATTTTATAAAAAATTAGAAATTAAATACGCATGGGGCTTACGCCCCGCGTCTCGGGGCTTACGCCCAGCTAAGGCATATGCAGAACGCCTCGCCTTACGCCCCGCCTTTTAAAACATTGGTCTTAATAGGGGCCTTAATATATATATATATATATATATATATATAACATCGATTACACCATAACTGAAATAGCTAGAAAACATACTACCTATGTCCCAATGACAAAAAACTATTTTTGTTATTTTAGTTAGAGGAAGAAATTGAGTTATTAAAAATTAATATGACCATAAAAAATTTCTATTATATAGAAGAGCCAAGTTGGTCGACCAAGGATAAAAGAGTAATTTCATATTTCTATTAAAATTGCTGCTATAAAAACTGCGGCTGTAAACACACTCATGACTCAACAGACTCTAGAAGCATCCTTCAATCTTTCTCATTCCGAAAAAACAGATGCAAGATGATTCTTCTGTTCCAAGAATCTTTATTAGTTTATACTACCATTTCGCTAAACTTCATCTTCTCAACTCGGTTCTTTTTGTTTTAATTTTTGTCCAAATCGTCTTCTTCTTTCTTTAGATTATTTAATTTTATTGCTGAAATTCTACCTAACCCTCTTCGGTCTTCTTCGGCCTTATTTTCTTCCAAAGTTTATAATTTTTTTAATATGCTATTAACTAAAAAAAGTCTTGATTTTATCACAACTCAGACACTAGATATTTTCGTTTTTAAGAAACTTTAATGGATTTTCTTTTTAGTATTTCGAGTATAATTTTTTTCGGCTACTTGATGGCATCCTCATTTTTTCAGTTTTTGTTTCTTATTGGGAAACTTGTGCTCCTTCTCTACTTTTGTGCATAAATATATTCATCTTGCATTAAACTTTGTGAAAGTCTTACATTTAGGGATGGCAAATGGAGCGGGACGGTGGGGGTTTAAGACTATGCGGGGCGGGGCGGGTGTAAATTTATGCGGGGCGGGTTGCAGGTTTATGCGGGTGTATAGATTTTCCTTCTTATTTTGATTTTTGTGTGATCACCATATGACCCATAAAACTTGGCATAATTACTGGGGCAACATTTTAAAGTTTTTACAGGATCTTAGCATAATTACTTAATTAACATTTTTAGATAATTATATATTTGCAAATATAACATAATCCAACTAGAAGCAAGTCACATTTTGTTTATTTAATAGCCTTTTGTTGCTAATTTAATACTCAACGTATGATTTTTTAAAAGTTTAAAAGTTGGTGCAAAAATACTGACTTTGGAAAAAAAATAATTCCTTTTCAAGTTCACATTTACAATTCTTCTCTACTTTATCAAATTTTATGGCTACAAGTTCTCCGCTCTGGCTACATTATGTGACAAGAATTGAGTTGGGCTAACGTGAACAAATAATTTTTACAGGTTCAATATTATTGTCATAGCCTGCAAAAATGGAGACTAATTGCAGCATTACAGTTGTATTACAATCTGCCAATACGCAAATCGTAAATCGTACATACCTAGACAGGTTAGTGTGAAGGATGTAAAGAATGTGTCATTTTGCATGTTGTTTTGCAATCATTGTGGCAGATATTTTACATTGTACAACAAAAATATTATCCCTAAACGCCTGTAAATAATATAAAATAGTTAATAGGCAATGTTATATATATTTGGTTTGGTACTATTTATTTACATGATTCATTCTTTCTTCTGCAATTGCATGTCAAAACAAAGATAGTAATATTAAATTATTGTTCAAGCTTTTATAACATTGGGCCCGTGCTAAGCGCGGGCCAAAACTTATCTAGTATTAATAATAAGAAATAAATATATAAATAATATACCGTTATATATAGAGAAAGTACTAATTTTGGGGCCCTTAAATTTTTGCGGCCTAAAGCAAGTGCTTCACTTGCTTAATTTAGGGTATGGCAGCCCCTGCCATAAGGCGGCTTCTGAATTCCAAGGTCGAGTTAGTGGTTGATTCAATTGGTTTCTCTAAATGGATTTAGGTGGTCATGTTAATGGACTAGGATGGAGTTATTGAACCAGTCCAACTACAAGGTATGGAAGACTTGTATGAAATCACACCTTGTTGGTGAGGATTTGTGAGAAGTTATCAATGAGAGTAACACAAGTCCTTCTAATGACGCATCAAAAAATAACAATGCGCATAAGAAGTGGAATCAAATTAATTCTAAGGCAGAGTTTATTCTGAAGAGGTCTATCTCTCCTAATTTATTTGATCACATTAAAAAGTATAAATCAGCTCATGAAATATGGAAGACCTTCGATCGGCTGTTCAATAAGAAGGATGAAGCTCGGCAACATATTTTGGAGAATGAGTTAGCTAACATCAGTCAAGGTAATCTCTCTATCGCCGAGTATTTTTCGAAGGTTAAAAATCAGTGTTCCAAAATTTCTCTATTGAATTCGAATGAGGCTATCTCTGAAGCACAAATAAGAAGAATTATTATTCGTGGTTTAAAGCCAGAATATATTCTCTTTGTTACATCAATTCAAGATGGATTAAACAACCATCTTTGGAAGAATTTGAGAATTTGCTTTCGTCACAAGAATTACTAGCCAAACAGATGGCTGATGTATCTATCAAGAAGAGGGAAATGCTCTTGTTGCCGATAAGAGAAATTTTAAAGGGAAATTAAGAGATAGCATGCACTTTCAATATTCAAGTGGTTCAAGCTCGCCAAGAAAGACGGGGGAGTCTTCCAGTAACGGTAAAAGGCTTTTAAAATGTTATCGTTGTGGCAAAGTCGGATGCATAAAAAGATATTATCGAGCTAAATAGAGCAATATGGATCAAACCAAGAAAGTTGCTGAAGAAGAAGAAAAAGAAAAACAAACTGGGGAAAGGGCTTCACAACGGAGACTCGATCAATAAATGCCATGGCTTCCATAAATTTTGAAAGAGACTAGATCATGGATTCTTGATGCGGGCACCATCTTACTAGAGATCACTCTAAATTCTTCACCTTTCACAAATACAACTATCACGACCCGAATTTCCCACTATCGGGATCATGATGGCGGCTACTCGTGGTAGCTAGGCAAGCTAATTAATTCACCGTCTTTCCATTAATAAATCATCATGTTGTCAATTTAACAATATGAATAATAATAATAATATTAACTGCGGAAGTCTAATTTTATGAGTCTTAAATAAATGTAAACTGCTCAACAATATCCTTTACCCAAGATGTGGAGTCACAAACTCACGAACCACTAAGAATAAACTACACATAATGGTCTGAAAGAAATATAACAACCGTTTGTCTCGAAACAATGAGACTACAATATAAATAAAAAACATAAGAAGAGACGTCGGGCCTGCGGACGCCTGCAAGCTACCTTAGTCTCGTAGTAATGGAAATCCTGCTATCGAATTACTTGTGGTGCTGCTCAAGATCTGGACTTGTGCAAAAATGCACAGAAGTATAGTATCAACACAACCGACCAGATGTGCTGGTAAGTGACTGGCCTATCCCGGTGAAGTAGTGACAAGGCTCGAGTTTTGACCATGTAGGCCCGAGGGCATTTTGTAAAATTTTGAGTAATACATTGAGAAATCCATTTTTATGCATTCAAATTTATTCCATTAGCATTTGTTGATATATTCAAGCAATTTGTGATTAGATTTGAGCGAATTGGAGGTGGAACCGTGAAGTAAAGCGATAGTGGATGATTAAGTGGATTTCAAGGCTTTCAGGTAAGTGTTTGATTTAACCCTAGCTTGAGGGAATATGAGTTGAGTCTTGTTGCTAATTGCTATGTGATGGAGTATGATGTATATGCATGGTGACGAGTATCTATACATTGATGTCTAGCATGACCGAGAGTCCATATAATGTGATTATCATGACTTGGTTGTGAACTCTTTGTTTATTGGGGGATTTCTATATGTTATGAATAACATGTGAACAATAAATGATTATTTAATTCCTCGGAGCATTGGCTAGAATCATGATACGAATATTGAAAGTATATGAAATAATTAGATTCTTTGGAGTGTTGGCTCAAAATCGTAAAGTGAATTATAAGATAAGAAAAGTAAGAAAGAGAGAGCGTTGTTGATTATTCCCTTGACGGATGTTTGCCATGTATTTGCTTATTTTATGCTCCTTAATTGTGACTGTTGTTGGGGAGCCAAATTGTTAATGATATTGAGGATCGGGTTGCGCACCGCAACAATGATATTGAGGATCGGGTTGTACGCCACAACAATAATACATGATAAGTGATACGGGTCACGTTATACGCCATAACAGTAATATTGTGGAACGGGTTGCACGTCGCAACAATGATAATTATGGAGTGGGTTGCACATCGCAACAGTTATTTGATGCCCTGTGTTTATATTGAGTATTGATTCATTGTTGATGGCGAATATTATTCTGGATTACTATTAATATTGTATCTCCCCATAGCATGTTTCCCCTCTCATGTGATTAATTGATTGGTATTCAATTTTCGCTGTATATTTATAACTGTACAGGTTTATGTGGTGTCCAGTCTAGCCTCGTCACTACTTCGTCGGGGCTAGGCTAGACACTTACCAGCACATGGGGTCGGTTGTGCTGATGCTACACTTCTGTGCATTTTTACACAAGTCCAAATTTTGATGAGCAGCAGCAGCAGTAGTACCTGGGCAGGATTTCATTATCACGAGACTGGGTAGCCTTGCAGGCGTTTGCAGGCCCGACGTCTCTTCTTTATGTTTTATATTTTACTGTTGCCTCATTGTTTTTGAGACAGGCAGCTGTTATATTTCTTTCAGACCTTTGTATTTAATTTATTCTTAGAGGTTCGTGAGTAATATGACACAAAATCTTGAGTAGAGGCTATTATCGACGGTTCTACATTTTGATTCGTTTTTATAAATTAGACTTTCGCTATTGTTCTTAGTAGATTCCATGTTCTATAGTGATATTTTGAACTGTTAAGGTAATTGTTTAGTGATGAAAAGGTAATTAAGTTGGCTTGTCTAGCTACCACGAGTAGGCGCCATCACGGCTCCGATGATGAAAAATTCGGATCGTGACAGTACCTTATGTGAAATATTATATTTATTTTATAGCTTATTTTATTCTAATAACATTATCATGGTATGGCCAATGGTGCTATTGGCAGCAACGTCAATAGTTAGTATTTCATTATTCATAAATAAATATTGTCTTACTTTCCTATTTTATTTCCTCAAATTAAAAAAGATATTGTAACCTTTATAACTGTCAACCGATAAGGTTCTAAGGAAGTGTATAGTGTATGCCATGAATTTGAAGGCTTAATGCTATAAATAAAAAATATAAAATGCGAGGTTGGAAGAATATATAAACAAAAGAGAAATTGTTTGACAATGCAATAACATCAATGGACAATCTATAGTGTTAGAGCATAGAGAAGATAAAATCGATCAACGACATAAGACGGATGACTCTTTTGTTATATATTAATAATTATGCGAAGCGCGATTATATTTACTAGTAATCACCATAAAATTAGATGATAATCTTGAAAACAAAGAAAATGCCCGGATAAGATAATGAATAGCATATATTGGATAGGGGTTTGGGGGGAGGGGGGGGCTCGCTTATGTTTCTTTAGTATATTTAATTTATGCATATGGGTTTTGGGTCGAATTGGGTATCGGTCCTTTTTTAATTAGATTAATATTTATTAGATTGAAAATAAAAAATAAAAATATGGAGTAAAAAATATTGATCGAAAAATTGAGTACTCCAGTAATTATGATTTTTGTGTCATGAGTCGATGAAAGTCATGTGATTTTTAAGTTAGAAAATATAATTATATGACTTTAATAAATTAAAAAGTTATAGTCATCACTATGTGTACAATTTAACCGTATTAAACAATGAATTTTCAGGTTCTTTCAAAATAAAAATTTCTAGGGTGGTTAAATATGAACTTTATCCAAAGGAATGATATTTGCTAAAATAATTTTCATATTGATGGCGGTCCGCAATTCGTGCTTTGAGATATTGAATGACCAAATTCTTACGGTTTCTATGTAATATTATTATTATAGAAATTAAAAAAGAATGGAAAGTTTACCTTGTATTAGCAAAAGTATACACCTTATTTATTATAAACTAAAATTATTTTAATATATTATTTTCTATAACTATCTTTTATATTTTATAGCAAAATAAGTATTTATGGTATATACAACCATTGAAGCATGAAATACGCTATTTATGTTTTTCTTCTCTTAGACAACTGGATATACATATTTTTAAAGTGATTGTCGTTATTGTATTCATGTATACATGTAAATACATGTCCGTACAGCTGGACTGCCCTGATTTTAGGCGCTCTTTACTATTGTATTTAGGGGTGTTCATCAAAATCCGAAAAATCGAACCAAACCGAAAACCAAACCAAAACCGACAAAAAAAATCGATACTTTTTGGTTTGGTTTGGTTTTGTTTGGTTTTGGTTTTAAAATTTTAAAATCGATCAAATTTGGTTTGGTTTTGGTTTTAATAAAAAAAAAATCGAACCAAACCGAATATAGGAGTAGCTATTTTAAATTTAGAATTACATTTATATGTAAGTATACTTTTATACAAAGTTTCAAAAATTTTACAGTAAATGTTAATCGTCTGCACTTTTAGTACAGTTCTTTACCTTTACATTCTAGTTTGATTGGTAATTTTCCTTTGTTAAGTGTAAGAATCTATTTTATGTTAAAAATGATATATTTTCAATGGAGCCCTTAAATTATTCATCACTATTTAATTCAATTATCGTCAATATATCTTGGTAAATAATAGGTTTCTCAAAGGGCAATTTATTTGATAGTATTACATTAAAAATGTGTTCGCCGAAATATGCGATGATTGTGTATGTCTTATATTTAAGAAAAAAACCGATAAATAACTAAAAAAATCGAAAACCGACATAAACCGAATCGACAAAAAACTGACTTAATTGGTTTGGTTTGGTTATAATATTTGAAAATTCGACTTATTTGGTTTGATTTTTTTTTTAGGAAAAAACCGATCCAAACCGAACCATGAACACCCCTAGTTGTATTCATGAATACAACAATGCGAATATGTGAATACATGCGCGTACAGCTGTCCCGATTTTAGGTACTTTTTGCTGCTATATTCATGAATATATGGCGCAAATACATGTGAATACATGTCCGTACAGCTAGACTGCCCTGATTTTAGGCGCTTTTTACTACAGTATTCATGAATACAGCAACGCGAATATATGTGAATACATGCGCGTACAGTTGGACTGCCTTGATTTTAGGCATTTTTTGTTGATGTATTCATGAAAATATTGCACGAATACATGTGAATAAATGCGCGTACAACTGGACTGCTCTGATTTTTAGGCTCTTATTGTCATTGTATTCATGAATACAACAGTGCGAATGCAACGAATATATTACCGTAACAACTGAATAGTAACTATAGAAATTAATGACATATATAATACCTATAAAAATTTAATAACCATTAAACAATAGTGAATTCTGAAATTACCTCTTAAAAGAAATCTTGTATGTTGACCATGGAAATCAAGTGATTGTTTTCTTTTGTAGACAGTCGAGGGTAAGTGCTATTAAATTTTTCCGTCTTTGTGACAATGGGTGTTAACTTAGTATAATAACATATCTAAAATATATCTCCCTCCATTTTAATTTATGTGAACATATTTCCTTTTTAGTTCGTGCCAAAAAGAATGACCTCTTTCCTTATTTGGAAATAATTTACCTTTATGCAATGATTTATAGCCACACAAAATAAAGGTGGCTCATTTTATACCACAAGATCAAAAGTCTTCTATATTTCCTTAAACTCCGTGCCCAGTCAAATGAGTTTGAAACGGAAAAAAGAAAGTGAAGTGCTCACACCTGGTAGGTTTTGGTACCACAAACATTCCTGTGCCTTTGTTTTAGTCCTTTTTTGAGTTCCATGCATGCATCAGGGATAGAAAAATCATTTATCATATATAATTGGAATTTCTTTAATCAAGAGAAGTTATTATTACTATTATCATTGTTCTTGGAATATAATCAAGAACAGTTAGGTAGCTTCAAGTTCATCGTTGGTTTAAAGCTTCTTTTAAAATACAACTTCCACTCAATCAATCTTTTAAAAGAATGTTAGATATATTATATTTAATTGATTCAAGCTTTTGAGTGGGTAGTGCACTTAAAATATTGGTAAAAGAGGACAAAATTATTTTAAGGGATGTGAGGGGTCATACATATATAATAGAAATATAAAATTTCTTCAATCATTTGGTGATCTGCATGAGTCAAGATTCGAAATTCTATTATCCCTCGTCTAATGTAATGGGTTTTAAATTATTATAATAATTTATTGAGTAAAAATATAGAGTATGAGCAAAAAATATGACTTCAGTTAAACATATAACTTATGCACTAGAATATGCCTCTAGCTATGGCTCAATTGTTACCATTTTGTATTATTTGTTCAGACGTACAACAAATATAGCCATAAATACTACCTATCAGAGGCGAACCTACGTTAGAGGGAGGGTGGGTTATCAGAAATTATTCGCCTCGACAAAAAGACTGTATGTATATTTCATATATATCTATATATACAATGAGTACATCTAAATATTTTACATGGCCCCTCATTTATTCATACAGTGAATACAATAAGGTGAAATACAAAATTATATATATATATATATATATATATATATATATATATATATATATATATATATATATTATGTCGCGTAATATTTTCTTAGCCTAACACATTGCAACCAATCCCCTCATTAGCGAAAAAACATAAAGAGAAATAAAGTAAGGGTGTGGCATTGGTAGAGGATAGAGAAGATAATACACTCCTAACCAAATTTGATTTTTTGTTTGGACCAAAATGGGACATACAAAATAGTATTAATTAAAATCATACGTTGGAGTATTCATCACCAACAATTGAAGAAATTTTTACAAGTAAAGGTTAACATTTTATTTATTTTAAATAAAACTATTTAAAAAATTATATTCTATAGATACATTTTAATGTTTATAGCAAAATATCTAATTTTGGTTACCTCCTACTCCTAAGTCACTACGTACGCAATTCAGTTATACTATTTTCTTTCTCACTCTACTTTAATATATGTCATTCTCTTCCCTCATTCCCTGAAAATACGATGCTCAATCTCAAAATTTCTCAAACCCACATCAAAAACGGTAATTTTGTTTTTGGTATACCAGGAAGACTTCTCTGACTTTTTCTCTCAATTTGATGCAACCCAAATGGAATCCAAAGGAGATGTATCCTCTGATTGGCGCGCACAACACAGTAAATCCATGAACCTTTCTCAACTTCAGTCATCTTCAATACAAGATTCGTTTTTGCGTGGGAACGGTGTAGTTACATTTTAATCTTCCAACTCCAGTCATGCTAGTACATTGTCATGTATTTTTTATGTATTTTTTATGTATTTTTTTGTATTCATTATCTTTTTTTCAGTGTAATTCAATGTATCTCATTGTATTTACTATCTTTTTTTTTTCATTGTATTTCAATGTATCCCGCTTTATTCTATTTATTTCATTGTATTCATTGTCTCGCTATATGCATGAATGTATTCATATTTTTTTTTAATTAATATAATTTATGTATTCAAATGTATTATATAATTTCTCTGGAGATTGCTATATTTTTGGGGGTATTTTTCGGTTGAGAATCTTTTTTATAACTGAAAATATAAAATTTGTGTCTTATAATTGAGTTTGTAGAGTTATATTAGGAGTCCATTATGTTAATTGATTCACTTTCCGTTTTAAAAATAGTGTAATCCCCTATTTCGCGCCATGAAATACAGTCAAATACAATAATTTGTCCAGATGTAACCCATATTTCACTCATGAATACAGTCGAATACACTCGAATACAACAACTTATTAGCTGAATTCCCAGATTCACGCATATTTTTGCTACTGAATTCATGAATACAATAGTTTAAATACATCTAATACGTCTTATAACCGCAAAAAACGTATCTACAATCTGTAATATAGCAAATGATATCTATAAATAGCTAATTACCACTAGTGGAATTTCACTGGATCGTTGTTATTATTTTAAATAGCTAATTACCATTAAAATATAGTATTTTATGAAAATTTCTCATAATTGAAAGCCTCAGTTTATCCTAAAATTTGGAGTACCATGTCCGAAATTTACATAGAGATGGAATCTTGAAACAACAATTAGGTCCATCACATTTTTGTTTTATTACTTTGTGACTCCTAATTTCTATCAATTTTCTCAATTTTTGTTGGTAAGCACAAAACACTAAACACTATGGCTTAGCAACTTCATGTCTGGAGGTTTCCAAAAAAAAAAAAAAAAATAGACCAAAAATTGCACAACCGAAAAAGTAATTCATTAAAACGATGGGTTCTTTACTTTGATATAGTACTTACTGGAAATAAAATGCAAAGAGAAAAAAAATTGAAAAAGATCGAGAAATCTGATAAAAGTAATAAAAACCCAAAACAAAAACTGTATATTTTGTTTGATTTGATTTATATATTCAGTGAAACGACTTGTTAATTGATTTGTTACTCTCATAAGTAAAATTGAATCACGCCGATTACTTTAATTATTCAATCACAAACATCAAATTACGTTATATAAATTAATAAGTTTCTATAAAAGTTCACCGAATTCATTTAGGAAAATTACCTAGTGAAAGAAAATATAAAACTTACATGTGCGAGCAATTTAAATCCTAAATTGATAAAGGGGTGATCAAGAATTTGCTCAATGAAATGGAACTTTCACTTATTATGTATCACTTTAAAGAATTATGACTATTTATTCCGAATATTTATTGATATAAAAACTTTTATGGATAAGGACAGAGACCAAATCTTGAAAGAAAGGTAGAATTTAAAATAAGTTACTTAAACTTTATATATATATATATATATATATATATATATATATATATATATATATATATATATATATATATATATATATATATATATATATATATATATATATACCAAGACCAAACACAAGATCAAATCAAAAGTTGGGACAAAAAAAAATTATTAAATTAATCTTTTTTGTTTTTGGAATATTCATCAGAAATGAATCAATGATTATAAGCCCTTTTTTGGGTTATCCTAAATAAATATTAGTAGGACCTAAATCCCCATAGAGGTGGAATCTTGAAACAGCTACTAGGTCCGTTCCTTTTGTTGTATTTCCCAAATATTCAAATATCAATCATCCAAATATTGTTGGTGAGAGATAGCGGGTACATGTGTTTGGTTAGTTTAATTTTTATTAAAAATCAAATCAAATCAATTTATATTGATTTGGGTTGGTTCGTTTTTTGGGATTTTTCGGATTTTACATGAATATTATTTTAATCTAAATATTTTAGGTTTTACATGTATTATTTTTAATTTTACTTTATTAAAGTTATAGATAAATTTTGATAAGTGAATATATGGTTAGAAAATTTTGAAAAAACTTGCAAACATATGATGTGTTAAAATATTCTTGTGACAGAATTTTGGTAGTAACACATGAAGTAATAGTTATTTTTTAATCGTCTAATAATACTTTTTCATTGATATACACTTTCAAGGTTAATTGAATTTAACAATTAAACACAAAAATCAATATGAACCCTAAATAACGATATATTCTATTTATTTTTAAAATTATCGATAAAATACTATTTCATATCCAAAAACGATATAAGAGTTTAAAAGATCTTGGCATATGAATATGGAAGTACAAATAGATTGATGCATTTCAATAACACTTAATAAGAAAGTACTAATACAAATTATTATTTAAAGTAAATAATGAATGCACTTCATAAATCTATTAAATATATATTACATCCCATGAGACGGTCACAAATATTTATAGATATATCTTTGAAAAATTCTATATATAATCCTAGAAAAATATAAAAACTATATATTTATATATTGGTTTGATTCAGGATTTTTTTACTCAATACTAAAACAAATCAAATCAAATGTAATTGATTTTTCAATCAATTTGACTTGAATTTTTGATTTGATATAATTTTCCGGTTCTATTTGAACACCACTAGTGAGGCGCAAGGGTATCCAAGAAAGTAGAAATCGAATCAAATTATAACGTGGAAAACTAATATGTAAGACAAATTGAAGAGAGTTAGGACCCGTTTGTCAATAAAAAAATTCACTTTTTCCTAATTTTTTTTATTTTTTTCGAAATTAGTGTTTGGCTATAAAATTTTAAATTTTTTACTTGAAGATAAATTCCGAAATTTTTCGAAAATTTAAAAACTCTAAAAAACTAATTTTTCAAAATTTTCACTTCAGATCACTCATACAAATACAAAAATAATCCAAAATTGTATTTATGTCCAAACACAACTCTAATTTTTAAATATCATTTTTACTTTAATTTTTTTTCTCACTTTTTTGAGAATTTTACAATTCTTATATCCAAACGCCCACTTAATTTTTTCCTTTCCTCGATTATAAATCATTGAAGTTTGTTTTTTTTCAATATACTTATGAACGATACATTACGCTTCTGTTTTTACGTGGAGAATAAAAGTGGATAATCAAGAATTTACTTCAACGGGGTAATTAGATTTACACAATGAGTGACATGTTTACGTTACCGTTGGGACAATGATCATTATTCCAAAAAAAATATAGATCCGATATTTTTCTTTTTACAAGAAAAGGAGACCCAATTAATCTTTGAAAGATTGATGGAACATAAAGAAGTCACTAGTATAATCTTTTTAGAAATCAGAAAAATGACACTAGAGCAACAAAAAAAAAAAGAAACAACGGCAAGAGAAAACAAAAAAAAGAAAAATTACAATAATAACTGAATTTATAAATTATCACATAAATATACATATAAATTTAAAAACTATGGTTATTGAAATCACATGAAGTCGTAACCAATCATGTAGCTCAGCCACGGACTCCCTTTTAGGTATGTATCTAAAAGAAATTTCTAAAAGATATGAATCTCTTCTAGAAGTTTACTTCAATGGGGGTAAGGTAGAAATTACTCAATGAATGATATCTCCATTTTATGCTGGAATAGTAACTATTTATTCAGGAAAAAGATATTGCCTTTATTGGCCAAACATAGACCCGACGAATATTAAGACATTGAAGGAAGTTAAAAGACGTCACTTGAATTCTGCCAAATCTGATAACTTTTGTTCAAATTTTTTTTTTTATATATATATATATACCAAGCATTTGGACATAAGAATTGTAAAATTAAAAAAAAAACGTAAAAATAATATTTGAAAATTAGAGTTATATTTGGACATAATTATAATTTTAGATTGTTTTTAAAGTTATGTAAGTCGTTTGAGTTAAAATTTTGAAAATTAGTTTTTTTGGACTATTACAAATTTTCAAAAAACTCCAAAATTCATCTTCAAATGAAAATTAAATTTATGGCCAAACAATGATTTCGAAAAAAAAAAGTGAAAAAATTCTTATGTCTAAACGGGCTCTAAATATATGTATAAAAGAGATTTTTACATTCTTATACACTATATGAAACAATATTACCCTCTCTAGTCAAGTTTTACTATAATTACATTTTATATACCAATTACCATTTATGTACATTTTAATGAAATTAATAATAATAATTCTTGTCCTAAAATCACTCTAACGTATCTTCCACTCCCCCACGTTCCTCTCTCTCCACATCCCATCCCCCCCCCCCCCACACACACACATATCTTGCACAAGAGAGCAGCAATTCTACCATTAACAACCATTAAAAAGTTTTGAAGCTTGAATTTGAATTTGGATTTTTAAAAAATATTATTTATTTTAATTATGTGTTGTTGCAAAAAATTGAGAATTCTCTCTACCTCTCTCTCTATCTCTTTATTCCTAATTTTAGTAATATAAAGTAAAGGAAAAGAGAGCAGCAATTCTACCATTGACATCCATTAAAAAACTTTCAAGCTTTGAATTAGAATTTGGGTTTTCAAAAATCATTATTTGTTTGGATTGGTGTTGTTGCAAATAATTGGGAATATGGTTTGGAGTTTATATCTCAATTTTAAGGGTGTTTTGGTAAAGATTAGACTTAATTTTAGCTGAATTTCAGATTGAAACTCAAAAAAGAAGAAGAAGAAGATATAATATACATAAATTTACAAAATTGTAGAAAAATTATATTTTGTTATACATATATATATATATATATATATATATATATATATATATATATATATATATATATATATATATATATATATATATATATATATATATATATATATATATATATATATATATATATATATATATATATATATATATATATATATATATATATATTTAAGTTGTATGATATTCTAGTTATATATAACTGGGTAGAAATAATGTAAGAAAATGGTAGATAAGATGTAGATAAGTTGTATTAGCTATATAAAATGTGTGTTTTAGTATGTATAAATCAGATGCAAAATATACAAAAGACATATTGTATAAACTTTTTACTTAAGTTGTATGTTATTGTAATTGTATTTAACTGGGTAGAAATAATGCGTGAAAGTTATAAATAAGTTACATAATATATAATTAGTTGTATATAATTTATTTTTACTATGTATAAATCAAATACAAAATATACAAAAAATATATTATATAACATATTATATATAATAATGCTTAGAGTGTAAGGACTAGTTTGAAATCAAGTGTAAGGACTTGTATCTAAGGTACAATTTTACTCGTGGAACTTTTGCAACTTTAATTGTTGTATTTTTCTGCTGGTATAAAATTTAGATTTTTGTATTTGTAGATAGAGGATTGAGAATTACGGTCTCTACTGACGGATTTGTTCCTAACTTTTGTTGTCCATCTCGGAAGCATGATAACGCGTAGGATATTAATATTTCAAGTTATCCATACTAACGGATTTCCCTTCTTTTTTTTGGCGTTTCTCTTTTAAGTGTTACACATCTTTATTAAGTTTGTTCATCGTCAATAAAAATTTTCATAAATTTATGTAACTAAATCCCTAAAGATAAGCGAGAAAAAACGAAAAGGATATAACTAAATCCCTTGATTGAATGCACTAATAATGGATTGAGAGCCTTTTAAGGTGGATTGTATATGTTTTGTAAACAAAACTTGTTTATGGCATGTAGTGTTTTAAAAGGCGTTCCTGGGGCGAGCCTTGGGGCGAGGCGTAAAAAAAGCGCTCACGGACGATGGTGGGGGACGAAAGTCCCGTAAGGCGTATGTCTAGAAGTTCGAGGCGCACGTCCGAACGAGTTTCTTATTTGATTGACGCGTAAGCCCAAGAGACATCTTTTTAAAACGGAATTAAAAATATTAAATTTAAAAGTAAACTTTTTAATATTGCTAAAAGACCTAAATTATAAGTCTTTTCCAATTCTTTCCGCTAGTCTGCCTCTACCAAGAGCAACGATTTATCACTTTTTTTTTGTAACAGAAAACTTCATTCTTCTCTGTATGTCAAATTCAATAGGTTTGTTCCTTCCTCTATGTAAAAACTTTATTATTTTGAACTCATTATTTTCCTCTCTTTTTATATTTCACTGTTAGTTTATAAATATGTATGTAATTAGTTTTTAAGTTCAATACTTCTCTTGCTCTCTTTCAAAATATAATATGGGATGATATATATGCGTGCTTTTATATGTATTGATTGAACTTATGTATAATTTTACTTATTTATTTGGAATTTATAATTTCATTAGATAATATGGGATTTCTCTCTCACACACACACACATATATATATATATATATATATATATAAAGACAAAATACAACATTACCTTAACCCCACTCGTGACATTACATTGAATTTGTTGATGTGGTTTTGACACAGTTACCCACAAAAATAAAACTATTTACCCTTGTCTGCCAATTTATTTTTCTACCCATAAACTAATTACATTTCCTACCCATAGTAATTTTTGTAGGAAATTTTTTCTTTATTCTCCAATTCTTTTTTATTTCTATACTTCTTTTCTTCTTCTTTTTCGTTTTTCTTTTCTTTTTTCTATTTTCTCATTTTCTTCTTATTTTTCCTTTCTTTCTTTTCTAATTTTATTTAATTTTTTATATTCTTTTTCTCTTCATAATCTCATTTCATTTAATTTATTCACTATTTTTTATTATTCTTTTTTATACAATAAAAAAAATAATTGATATAGTAAATATTATTCACCTTTTCTAATATAACTAGTACAATATACCTTTTTCGCATTTTTTAAAATTAAATTATTAAAACTGAAATAATAGCAATTGTCACTTGATCTAATACGCTGAATATCACATTGACTGTTGTTGAGCACCAAAAATTACATAATCAAATTTTAAGAATCAACACATGGTTGTCATGCAAACCTTGATCTTCTTGCCTATAAATATCAATACACACTCTACGATTAGCAGTAATACAACCCGTTATTGAGGAAAAAAAATATAATCTACGGCAACCAAATCTCCATGTATTCTAGTTAGAATAAAAATGATAATAAAATATTGAAAATTTTCAATCAAAGTATAAGTAGTAAAAAGGACTTCTAGTACCATGTGATACCAATATGATATATATGTATACCAATAGAGCATACGATTTCTCTAGAATATTGCTACAACTATCTACGACTATACTACTGTACCAAAATATTAAAGGACGCTATAAAAGTATGATAAAATTACATGGTCGTATTGCAAGCTAATTATTACAAAATAAATTGCTCATAATACACATAACTTATGTCCATCGGCATACAAAATTTTCATCATTGCAACTCATGTTCATATAAATAATTTTATAATATAATTTACTTAAAATGCAGCTAAAACAACCAAAACAGTATTCAAACTACCATATGACACCAATATGGCATATAACTATACCAACATGGTATACAGTTTTACTGGTTAATTTTCGGCAACTATATGACTATACTATTACGTCACACGCATGCATAAAGAGAAAATAAAAAAATAGTGTACCACATATTAATATAATAAGGTATTTCAAGAATTGTACTATATTACTATTATTAAAAGAAAATCAAAATATTGTTCCAATTAAATGCAGCTTATACAACCTAAAATTTATTCAACTAGCATATAATACCAATATAATATATAGTTATACTAATAAGGTATATAGTTGGAATGAATAGTATACTAAAATGGTATATTTGCATACTATTTGGATATACAATACAAATTCGTCTTCTTCTCTAATTCAACTATATTTCAACCCAAATTTCTAAAATCAACTACAAATCTCCATCAAATTGACTAAAACTTTAGCTACAATCTCCAATCAACTTTCCAAACAAACCCATACAGGATCGGATCAAAATAATTAAAAACTCAAATAAATCAAGTTATGAGTTTCAAGCTTCAAGGTCCTTCAATAGTGGATTTAATTTTTTTTTGCAATAAATCTCCAAAAACCGGCATTAAAGGTACAATCTACACATCAAAGAACAATAAGTAACGAATTTCAACAGTAAAACAATATGATTAAAAAAAAATCATATCTGGCATTGCGAACTCATTCATATGGAGTTTTAATTTTTTTGTTTCTAGATTTAAAATTACATCCATTATTTTTATGTGATAATGATTAATAATAAGTTAAAAAGAAGATTATCACGGTGTAGTACTCTTGGAGGTTTATAATGGTATTTACATGATTGTGGATCTTCAAACAGGAAGGAAATAATATGAGATGGTCAAACGAAATTAGGGATGGGTAGACTGATAATTAGTTTTGTTAGAAAGGTATATAATATAATAAGTTTAACAATAGGTAAAGACGGGTAAATACTTTGCTTTTAATAGATAGCTTGTGTAATTTCCTCTATATATATACCCATGGGGCTTACATCCAATGCATCGGGGCTTACGACCCGCTGAAACATATGCAAAACGTCTCGCCTTACGCCCCCGCCTTTTAAAATATTGATGCCAGATAATTAATTAAACATGAACATTCATAATAATAAAGTTTCAAATAGTGTACAGTAATGAAAAATTTGTAAAAGTGAAATTCAAAAATCTGATTATCAATACCTGATACTGCTATCCTAGAATTTAGAAACCATAAAGTTCTAAATTTTGGGCTAGAATAGAGACGTGTGACTATAGATCAGAAACTTCTGAATTCTCCTCTGCACCAAATCAATTGCAAGCCATATATGATAGGAGTATATTTATTTAGTTATTTTTTTATTTATTATCGTCAACTATATATATATGCAAAGCACATCTGGTAGGCCCCCCATTGTCCAGGAGTAGAAGAACAAGAAAATCTTATTTGGATTACGTACAGTAGCAGACATCAAATATAAACAATGTTACACCTTCCAATTTGCACTACCATCTACCCATATCAACCTCGAGTTTCTTTTTATAGTGTAACCATCGGATACTGGTAGTCGAAATCCATTGGTCACATTAATTCTAATATATGCCACATAAATCTACTAAGGAGAATTAAATGTTCTTTATTGAAAGATTTTATTATCAAGACTCGATTCTAAAACTTTTGATTAAAAATAATTGAATTCAATTATCTCATCACGCCCCTCAATTTTAGGTTTGTTTCCAAATAGTCCTTAAGTGAGTTGTCTGCTAACCATATGACAAGCCAGATTTCCTGAGATTTAATAGGTTTCGGTTGGAGAGGGTAACTTTTTTGCTACTAGTACGATTTTGTTGGTGGGAAAAGGTTATACATTTATTTCAAAATTTAGTATATACAGGTAAATTTTAAACTTTCTCATTTATTTCTTGGCTAATTGAAGAAACTATCAAGACATCAACCAACCAACTCCAGCAGTTTCATAAACATGCCCATTGGTCATTAAATCCTCAAACCACTCAACAGGGTAAAACTTCAGGCCCCTAATACCAGAGAGAAGATGAAATTGAAGACACTATGCTGGCGTTAAGTAAATAAAGCTTCCACATTTACTGTCAGATGTACAAAAACAGCAAGCTTAGCAATGGTTTTTGATCTACTACTAGCTAGTAGCATTAAGCTAGTGACAACTTTTGCAGCAAAAAGGTGTAGATGACAACACATTACACTTTCTTTCGCTTGGAGTTCTTTCGACTCTCTAGTCTTGCACGAGCAGCTTCAAATTCCTCTTCGCTAGGCTCTGCAGCAGATGGATTGCCACCATATTCGCTAATCAGAGACGAGAACATCGAAGTCATCTTACCTTTACGTTCATTTTGCCGCTGAGATATAATAGCATATAAGTCCTCTGATTTTTTCTTTGGCCTATAACATTTCAAGCGTCCGCCAATTAGAATATTTCTAATTTCATGATTACTAATGAATAAGGCTAGACTTACTTTTGTCTGCGTCTCAACGGACTTGTAGGTGGTTTGGTTTTAGAAACTTCCTTCGACCATTTTTCATATGCTTTGGTTGATTTTACCTCCCCTATAAGTGTAAAATTGAAGCTGTAAGTCCACTGTCAGCAAAGAAGTTTTAGGTGGGGCTTGAGGAATCTGTTCCAACATCACCATGTAACAACGCTAAAAGATGTAATTATGTAACTGAGAAGCAGCAACCAGGTAGCAAAGCATTTTGCAAAGGTGAAATGATCATAACACAGAAAACATTCAGTCCATGCTAGGAAATGTCAGAGATTGTAACATGAAACACATCCCTGAAATCTAAATCTATATCCACTAAGTCTCGGGGCTCAGAAATGGTTCTAATGTGATTAACAATGTCATGAACACACAATTTCTCAAAGAAGCTCATCTAACTGAAGCTAAACTATACCTGCAGCAATTGCCTCATCAAGAATATCTTTGAAACGGTGTGAATCTAACTTGGAGTCTGAGCAAATCATAGAACTAAAGAGCCTGCACGTTAATCAATTAGATGGCAGCTTAGAGAAAATGAAGTTAGTGGAAATGAGAAGAGTGTACTTGATTCTCAGCAATACCTATTCATTTTACCCTTACACTTGTCAAACAAATCAATCAAGTCTTTCTTCTCTGACTCAGATCCTCTATAATTTGCTTCAAACTCTTCGATGTCAGCCACAGTGATCTGCAACAAACATTTATGCAAGAACCATGTTAGAGAACATCTAACACTAACTTAAAAATTGTTACATATCCATGTCACTATTACCTTTGGGTGCATAGCTCGAAAAAACTCCTTCAAGTTCTCCACGACATCTCCAGCCAGGTCCTGTCAATTACTAATTAGCTATGTGCAAACATCTTAAAGAGATATCCGCCTGATTTACCATGGGGTAAAAACTATTTTAGAGATTATGTAGAGTTTTCGAATCTCTCTACATAGATGAATGACCATAAGATACTAAGATTCAGACAAACTTAGACTTATTATGCATAGAGACACCATATATATGCACGCACATAGAGGTGTTATGTTTTCCTAACATAAAATGCAAACAAATACCACCATAAAATTAGTGACTCCACCTACGTGAGCTCAATAGAAGTCCTAATACAGGAGGGTTGGGGTAGGTTGACGACCAAAATAGAAATAGTTAAAGTATCATGATAAAATGAAATCACAAACATCTGCAAAATTGATACAAGTCCAATTCCATGTTCTGTTCACATGAGGCAAGGGCAAATTGTTGAATTACTTCTCTTACAGTAAAAGAGGGTTGGGATAGGTTGACGACCAGGGTAGAAATAGTTCAATTATGACGATAAAATGAAATCACATACATATGCATAATTGATAAAAGTCCAGTTCCATGTTCTATTCACATGAGGTAAGGGGGGATTATTGAATTACTTCCCTTACAGAGAAAATCATTCATTCATCATGTTAATTGGTATTTAAACCTATTTACTTTCTATTTTCCTCCCAACTATGAAGGGATTTAAAAATTCTCAGTTGGAGAAGGTGCATGTACAATAAAACTGCAGTGGGAGCTGTCATCTACTAAATTTAAAACAAACTTTCTACTGCTTTACATCATAACATGCAGGAAAAACTAAAGTAATAGCAAAAGTTCCAAACAATGCCAACTATAGCCCAAGTGCCAAAACTGTCACAACAATCTCCAAAAACCAGAGGTCTAATTTAGTGTAACTCACAGCATCATCAATACAGCCAGTCTCATCATAGAGTGCTCGTTTCTCCTCATCACCAAGAACTGATATCACCTTTTGCAGCTGTTGAAATTTCTCTTTAGCTTCCTACAAAAAGAAAATTAAATACAAATTGTCTTTCATGTTGACTAATGATATAGCAGTAGTGAAGAAAACTGAACTCAAAATTTATAAAACTATTACTTACCTCATCTCCGGGGTTCTTATCTGGATGCAGCTGCAGTGCCAACTTGTAATATGCCTTCTTTATCTCCTGCTGAGTTGCTGTTCTTTCAACCCCAAGAATCTATAAAGCAGATGACTTGTTAGTTATCTCAGCTCTGCTAAAAATTAAGTAAAGCAAAGCCAATACTGACACATTGAAAGAAACATGTGCTTAGCTCATAGAAAGATCCTTGAACCATAATTTTGGTACAACTATAAATGCCACATGATAATATGATACTTATTGTTTCATTCTAAAGCACTTCAGTACATCACAATATTCAATGAACACGCTCTTTGTCCAGGCAGAGTGAGACCAACTTGGCAGACAAATTACGGGCAGCCATATCAATATCAATGAAGAGATTTTGCAGAACAATATTCCTGCTCCAGTTTACTATTATCGTTCCTCCTCCATAAAGTATAAAGGTAATCAAGTAAGGGCTGGTTCAGTATGCCGTATTAAGTCTAGATTTGGAGATATGAATGCATAATGGTAGGGACAAAATCTTTTTGAGTTGAGTTGAGTCCTTAGTATACAATGTCAACCAGTTCTGCTTTCTCCTACTATCTCACATGTGATAAAAGGGCCACTGATGGAGCCAGGATTTACACTAGGGATTCAAAACTGTCAAAGATGGAAGTTAAACCTATGACCTACGGCAATTTTTAGCCCCTTTGCTAATTTACTAGATATTCCCTTTAAGACAAGGGTATTCAACAGCTCATATATAACTCAAAAGACAAATGTTAACCCTATTCAGACAGTATAAGCTTTCAGCGAGAGGAATTTAGTTGGACCCCCTTTGTCCAAGCTAGCTTTGCCGCTGATAAAGGCTCTTGTGTGTGGTTGGCCATTACAAATGAATCATTCAACAGGTAAATTTAGACAATGTCCACTTTCAGTTGAGAAAGTTACAAGCTTGTAAGCTCTCAAACAGAGCACCTCAGCTTGTAACTCCAATACTACCCACCTCATAAGGTTATGGGGTTCAGGATGCAGTTATGAGCCAACAACAATCAAAAGCAAATCCAGAATTTAAACTCTACAAGTAACCTATAAGGTTTTTAGCTTGCACACATCATACAAACCATTTATTGCAAATTTAACGAATTATTACGCATTATTTTATAATTTATACTCTATATTGTAAGTATAGAGTTCAAATGAACTCGGTACCTTAAAGCTAATTCTACGGTTCCCTAGTACAAGACTTCGTTGAGCAGCATGGACATTTATCATTCTTTATAGAGCATGGCCATTTATCATATCATCACAACTCCTCTTTTTATACCATTAGGAATGCTTGATGTGGAAGTCCAACATAAATTGTTAAATGAGTTCCATGTAGCCAATGAATATGAATAATTACATCATTATTTGTTAGTTACATTCAAGCAATTAGTATGTTCCAGAGTGGAATTTTTAACCCAAAGTCTGATCTAATCCGAAATTTTGCATAAAACAAACAAAGGAACTCAACACTCAGTGAGCTGGCCAAACCTAGGGCACAATAGGCACAAACCCTTCAAAAAATTTCAGAACATTAGTGCGAAACACCACAAAATACATTTATCTCCAATTCCTTAAAGTCAACAGTTAATTACAAAAATATACCCAAAAATAAGACATACACAAAGTCTTCCATTTCTTAAAAAATTAGGGCAGAAAATGATGCGTACCTCATATAGGCTCTTGTGATGGGAAGAAGCAGCAGTGGTATGCTCTTGATTGTCCTTCAAATCTTCTTCTTCAGTAACCCTAGCCGTCTTCTTTCTCTTCCCCATATATAAAGAAATAGTAAAAGTTAATTAGTGGAAATAATTTTCGCGATGACGGGTTTATAAAGACGAGGAATTCCCGCCATATGGTTCCTCAATTTTTTTCCAGTTCCCGCTAGTCCAATCACCTTATTAGGGGCGTTTGGCTTAAAGAATACCCACAATAATCCGCACTTAAAATGTGGGATTACTTTATCCTGCTTCTAGTTAAAAAAAGTTTTATTCATTTAAATAATTTTGAGATAAATAATAATAGTATTCTTTATATTGTCGTATAACATTCCAAATTAGCTAATTTTGTGATAAATAATTGTATACGGCCAAAATCGGAAGAGTTAGACTTTGGGATTGTTGTAGTACTCCATGACCAACCTCGAGGAGCTCGAAGCAGAATTTGAAGTATGACCCCGAGGTGCTTCCCTCGAGGGAGCACATCGAAGGTCAATCTCCGAGTAGTACAAATCGATGATCTTTATAGAAAGGCGGGAAAGCTCCCAAGAACACGTGGTTAGAGCTGACCAAGCCAGCAAGAATAGTATCAATCTGTACTAAGCCATTATACAGTTGTACCAATAGCCACTTTCCATCATTATTAGACATGTACTATGTTAGGATTCTCTCCTCCTATATAAAGGGGAGCCTTGTCATCTTGTAAGGGGATCGGATTATTACACAATACATTGATTATAATGCAACATTCTCTACTCTCTTTGCTTAAGCAAATTTTCAACACATTTATTGCTTATTCTTTCATTGTTCATTTATTGTTCTTCATTTATTGCTCATTATTAACTGAATAAAGCCATCTTTGAGGCTTCATTATCATCGTCTCTTCATCAATAGCTCATTACCAACTGCCCTGAATAGGCCTTGAGGCCTCTGCTCCGTCCAGCCCGAGGCTCGGCTTTGTGACAACTTTGGTATTCTGAATGGAGTAGATTCAAAGAAGTTCATACAAGCCACTCCCACCGAGCGCAGCTCCGGAGCCCATCCCGAAGAAATTCAGAATGCCCGATGTCCAGAAGTATAACAGAACTGTGGACCCCAATGAGGTTACCGCCTACACTTTATGTTGTAAAGGGGAATGACTTAATGGACGACGAGATTGAATTCGTCTTGCTGAAGAAATTTGGAGAGATACTGTCGAAGGGGGCCATGATGTGGTACCAAAACATACCCCCGAACTCGATATATTCATTTTCCATATTGGCAGACTCTTTTGTGACGGCACACGCTGGTGCCATCAAGGTCTCCACCACGAAGTCTGATGTCTTCAAAATCAAGCAAAGAGAAATGAGATGCTAAGGGAATTTGTATCTCAATTCCATATGGAACGAATAGAATTACCACCAGTCTCCGACGACTGGGCAGTGCAAGCTTTCACTCAGGGCTTGAGCGCACAAAGTTAGGTGGCTTCAAAACAGCTAAAAAGAAATTTGATCGAATATCCCGTTGTGACTTGGGAAAACATGCACAACGGGCATCAATCAAAGATCAGGGTCGAAAACAACCAATTAGGAGCCCATCGGGCTCCGTGTACCCCAACATGCTCTTAACAAAGGAATAAAGGTTTATAGAAATGAAGCCGAGGGAAAGATACCAGCCTCATGTAGAAGATCGAAGACACGCCCCAAAACGTAACATACCTTGAGACGATCGAGGAACAAATCGAGGTCAAAACCCTCGTGGACTCATGAATAGAACCAGGTTCGATAGGTACACTGGGCCGGAAGAGGCACCCTGACTATCCGAGTACAACTTCAACATCGATGTCTCGGGTATCATGTCGGCCATGGGTCAAATCAAAGATACCAGGTGGCCAAAACCCATATTGTCAGACCCTTTACAAAGGAACCCTAATTTGGTATGAAAATATCACGACACTCGCGATTTTAGGACCGAGGATTACAGACACCTTTAAGGAGAGGTAGCCCGACTGATCAACAAAGGGCACCTTCGAGAATTCCTCAACGATCGAGCTTAAAACCAATTTCGGAAAGAGAGGTGAATATGAAGAATGAACGAGAAGAGCCACAACACGTCATCCAGATGATCATTGGAGGGGTCGACATCCCGCAGGGACCCAATGTTGAGCAAACGGACATATCCATCACTAGGAAAAAGCGGACTTGGAGTTACATAGTAGAGGATACTCTCACATTCAATAAAAATAACATCGAGACCTTGTCTCAGCCTCATAATGATGCACTAGTAATTCCTTTTCTTTTGAATAAATTTCAAATTAAACGTGTGATCGTGGACCTAGGTAGCTCGGCCAATATAATTAGGTCGAGGGTGGTGGAGTAGCTCAGACTACTCGACCAGATCCTACCCGCCTCTCGAGTCCTTAATAGATTCAACATGGCGAGCGAGACAACGAAAGGGGAGACCATCCTCCCTGTCAATATAGACAGTACAATCCAAGATACCAAGTTTCATGTCATCGAAGGTGACATGAGATACAAAGCCTTGCTTGGAATGTCGTAGATACACAGTATGAGGGCAATGTCATCAACCCTCCATCAAATGATAAAATTTCCAACCAATGATGGAGTAAAAGCATCGTACGGGGAGAAGAATACAACAAAAGAGATGTTCACGGTGCACGATATGGCACCGATATCGATGTCCCCTATACCAAAAAATCCAAAAGACAAGCAAACATCTAGGTAAAAAACACAACCGACATTCTCAACTATATTCGAATATGAGAATGAAGGACCGTACCGCATCCTCGAAGCAAGCAATTAAAACGTGTCGGGGCTCGAACGCTTTCATTGCTAAGGTACAACCCTCCCCTTTTTCATTTGTATTTTATACTAACCTATTGCGGGCATTCAATTGAAAGGACTCGAAGCACCGTCTAGATCAAAGACCTTGGGTTTTAAAGCATGTGTTGTGCTCTTTTTCCCTTGGACCGGGTTTTACCCCGAATGGGTTTTACCGGTGAGGTTTTTAATGAGGCAATACACATATGCTACCTAAGGAGAACTCATCAAGTATTCAAGGTTTCTCTTCAATCAACCTCAAATACTGGGGGGGCATCACCCTAGGAGGTCACATCCCGAAAGAAATCAAATTATGCCTAGGAGGACCTCGATAGGAGAATGTTGTATTGGGCCAAACGGTCAGATAAAATATGTCCATATAAAATAATCGAGCCTACCAAAGAAAAAATGTGTGCGGATATATCAAGCAATTGAGGAAGCTTATTTTCTTATCAAAAAACTTTGCGCCTCGAAGAAGTTCACTACTGTCGCGCAAAATAGCCCAAAAGCCAAAAACTCTCAAATGCTTGAGGACTGTCTTTGACAGTCAGCTCATCGACCCATCAAAAACTCGAACTTGTAAGACCTTGATCAGTCAACTTCGAGCTCATAAGCCCTCACCGAGGCAACATCAAATTTGTAAGTCCTTCAGCAAGGTGTGCTCAAATTTATACCTTAAAAAAGGCATAACCCCAGATATTAAGGCCAATGCTATATATTCGAACTTGTAAGACCCCTAAAAAGGCATATCCTTGATATATATGTCGAGGTCACAATATACAAGGACTAAAGGCTACGGCCAAACATAAAGACTACTGTCAAACTAAAAGGCTACGGCCGAATTAACGCGCTCAGATATATTCGACTGCCGCCATAAAATTGAAGGCCTCCAAATACTTCGATAGTACTTCAAAGAGAACCGGTTAATCAATGATGTGGTTCTTTGAGTTAACAAAGAACCAACCGACCACGATCAAGATCTTGAAACGAAAACATGGTTTGTGGGTCGATTTCAAGAAATTGCGTATCTCAAGCTTTAAGACTTGAAATTTGATGATTAAAAAACAAGATGAAAGGTGACGATCTGAACTATAAAAAATACTATTTACGCGTTCAAAATAAGTAAATATTGATGATATACTAACAAGGAAACTTATGAGCCTATGATAACAAAAAAATGAATTTAGATCAGGAAACGTGTTCTTGAATGATCAAGAACTATAAGATTCCTAAAGTCACCATTTGGAATAAATTAACATGATAAAGAAACACCAAACGCAATTGAAAATAATATAAAGACTTTCACCACCTTGCTTGGAACCAAAAATAAGGATAAAGAAGACAAAATAGAGAAAAACACTCTATTGAAAATTAGGATAAAACTCAAAAACGTGAATTGCATTCTACAAGGCAAAAGAACCCTTTATATAGGCCTAGAATCTCTTCTTTGGTGACTATAATTCCTATTGTAATTAGAAAATAAAATAACTAGACAAGGAAAGTAAATTCCCTAGGAAACTAGAATCCTACTAAATGAAAAATCTTTATTCTAAAAGGAATAAACTAAATCCTATTTTAAGAATGAAAGGGTCTTGAATTCTTTAAATCAATCTTGGGCCTTTTGAACTTGAAGACACATCCACACACCTATTCGAGGGCATATAAGGACTTGTTTTTGGCGAGCTAAATAACAAAAGCTAATATAGCTTCTTGATTTGCATCATTCTTCCCTGGATGAAAAGGACTCGTCCTCGAGTCTAAAAGCTCTATAAATGGCGCAAGGTCAGCAACATTAAATATTGGTGAAACCCCATAATCGTCTGGTAGATCCAATCTGTAAGAATTATCACCTAACTTTTGAACAACTCAAAATGGACCATTGGCTATTGGTTGCAACTGTGGATACTTTTGGTTAGGAAATCTTTCTTTCCTCGATTATACCTAAAGTAAGTCTCCCACATTAAAGAATTGTTGTTTTCTCTTCTTATCAACTTGTTTCTTATATGCCTTTGTTTTACTCTCAATATCCTGTACTACTTTCTCATGCAATTTTTTTAATTGCTGGTTTTCTTTATGATTGGAATCTTCTTCTTCGTCAACCAACATAACAACCTTTCAGTTGGGACAATCAGCTTGCACATGCCCAAAACCTTGGCACTTAAAATATCTTTTCCTAGTCATATTCCCCTGAGGTTTATTTTCATCGCCCTTTGAAGATGAATTAGGACAATTACGTCTATAATTGGCTTTGGGAGTTCCACCACTACCACTACTAGCTGGTTGGGGTTATTCTTTTGGAGTATAATTTCTTCGGATCCTTTTATTGTTGTTCAATGTTGATGTCAAGCTTTCGTACATCATTAAATGTCCAATAACGTTGTAGGAATAACATCAGCGATGGCACACCTTAAGCCACCAATATATCTTGCTATAGTATGTTCCTCAGGTTCTCGGGTGTCACGCTTAATCATGAGGTATTCAAACTCTCAAGGATAGTCTTCTACGGTCTGGTCTCCTAGGTGAAAGTTATGAAATTTAAGATAATTCTCTTGGCTCAATCAGGCTTCTTGATTGCATCAATCATGCTACCCTCGGCATAAGAAAAAGAGCTTCAATAATATTAGCTCTGAACAACAAAAAGGCTTCGAAAACAATCAGCCCTCGATGAAAATGTTTTGAAAACTCAACCTTCGAGCGGACCCCCCAAGGTGCTAGCTATCGTCATATATTGACTCATAATCGAAGTTCTCATCTAAGCCGTCGAAGAGTCGGAAGAACACAAAACATGCCAAGGCATAATTGAAACTTAAAAAGTCTTTAGCCAAAATAAGGGAAAACTATAGCCATATTAGAGGTCGCATCGACCCAACCCAAAAAGAGCCTAAGGGTCGGTCTGAAAGAGCCAAAGGGACAATGCGCAAAAGCCTAAGGGCTAATGCGTAAGAGCTTAAGGGCCAGACTAAAGATCCTAAGGGAAAATATGTTGAAAACCTAAGAGTCAATGAGCCTAAGTCAAAACTTGATTCGAGGACCAGGCCCTTAATGGTCAACTATGTGCGCCCGGGATCTGATCGACCCTTGATATATGAGTCTCCACATTTTTATCGTTATGCTATATCTTCTTTTCTCCTAATTGAATCCTTTTGTTGAGGTCCTCGAGCATCTTCATTATATTAGGGTTTGTTACTGACCCATTGTTACTCGATTTATCTAGTGCCTGCTCGATTCGAGGAGCCGTTTCTAGTGCTGTTGTGCTTGGAGTTTTTTGGTGACTTTTAGCTGCAAAATAGTCTATATAGCCAATTGTTGTGCTTGCAACATTTTAAAAATTACTTGAATACTAACTTCTCTTTCCTCAATGCATCGTCAGTAGGAGAGCTTACATAGACATGCACAGCGCTCTATGAGCTCACGTCGATGGGGATTTATGCTGGTGCCTACCCTGGGTTTTACGGTGGTACACGGGCATCTGCTGATGCTACCTCTGGGTTTTGCGGTGGTGCACCGACATCTAAACCATTTCCTCCCTGAAGCCCAATACCGTCATTTTTGCGTGCATTTGTTGAGTTAGACATTTTGACCTGAAATTAAAGATTTCCGGACAAGAATAAGTGTGAAGAATAACTTCTGTTTTCAGAAAACTAGCACCAAAACAATCACTATTATTTTTAGCTCCTACAATGGGCGCCAAACTGTTTACCTTTAAAATGGTAATGATAATAATGTTTGATTTTGTGGTTCTAAAAATACGTGATTTATTTTAATACTAGTTGTTAGACAGTAGATGTTAAGGATAGATAAAGAGAATAAGGAACTGACTCATTGTTATGGTGAGTTCGAGAAGCTCACTTCGGAGTCAAATGAGCTGAAATCTCAATACACCCGAAGGGAAAATGAACTAAACAACCTTCGAGTAGGTTCAGAGAAAATGCTTCAAGAGTGGGCCAACTTCATCGAGCAGGTAGATCGGTAATCACGAGCTTATTTTTTGTTTTTATAACTTGGTGTTTATTATCTTGACATGGCATTTGCAGATCGAGTGAAAGGATGACCTAACGGGGAAACTTCGGGAAGGGATCAAGGACAAGGATGCAGATATCCTTGAGTTGAGGCGGTACAAAGATAGCATAGCCCTAGAAAGGGATGCTCTTCGAGGAGAGATGGCCTCGACATAGTGTTTTCTTCTCGGTGCTAAAGAAGAGGCTCACAAATTCGAGGCACTTCACGCTGAGTCAGCCACCGTGATATTCTCGGCCAGTTTTGAAGCCAATGAACTCATATCCTCATATCGAAAAGATGCTGCCTCAGCGAATGCTCGAGCCAGGGAGATATCTAACAAGACCGAGGTCAAGCTAGCTCGTGCCCTTACATATGCTAGATTATAGGCTAGGAAGCAGGCCTTTGCAGAAGTTCACGCCAAGGTATTTGACCAATTTGTCGAGATCGGAGAAGCGAAGGAATTGGAAAAGGAGTCTGTAGCTCCAACTACTTCGAACGAGGGCTCTTCAAGTAGCTCAGAGAGTAGCCAAGATAAAAACTAGGCCACCTTTGCTCTTTTTACTTCTTTTTTGTATGTGGACTCCTCATGCGAGTTTTTGTAAATGCAGTTTGTAAATATATTCTTGGAATGCAAAGGAATTTCCTTTTTAATGTCTTTAGAGTTTTGCCTTTTAGTGTTCATGCCAAAGTCAAGCCTCGACCTTGAACTTAACTCCTTTGAGCTTGGTATCGGAATGACAGAGAACTTTGAGGTCGGGTTGTTTTGGCATCAATCGCACATATTCCCCCAGTCGGGTTGTTAATGAATCGATTAGACTCCTCAATCACTCGAACACCGTGCGATAGCGTCAATAATGCGATAGCGTCAATAATGCGATAGCGTTATTATTGCGATAGCGTTATTATTGCGATATTAACTTAAGCCCAGACTAATGTCATATCTCAAAAGCATCAAAATGATAGATTAACACGAGACATAATATATGCCAGATCAATTAATTTGTTGTAGAGCCAATGGAATCCTGCCATATGTCGAACGATATGGCATTTCAAGTCAAGTCAATTGACCGGTCCAAGCATGCCAAAAATACGTGGGATTGGTTCATAATTTAAACACGCAATCAAATTAATCAAATACTTTTGTTGTATTACTACTCTTCTATTCTATATGGGCATCAAATTTATAAGCCACACCATGGAGGTATGGGAACGGATGATCGAGGCCAGGGTGAGGGAGTCGACATCTATTTCCGCGAACCAGTTCGGTTTTATGCTGGGTCGGTCCACTACTGAAACGATCCACCTTGTCAGGAGATTGGTGGAACAGTTCAGGGATATGAAGAAGGACCTGCACATGGTGTTTATCGACTTGGAGAAGGCGTATGCCAAGGTCTCTAGGGAGGTACTATGGAGGTGCCTGAAAGCTAAGAACATGCCGAAAGCCTACATCAGAGTAATCAAGGACATGTACGATGGAGCTAAGTCCAGGGTCAGGACAGTGGGTGGCGACTCAGACCATTTTCCGGTGGTTACGGGGCTCCATCAAGGATCTGCGCTTAGCCCCCTCTTGTTTGCCTTGATAATGGATGATTTGACGCGGCATATTCAAGGGGATGTTCCTTGGTATATGCTATTTGCTGATGACATAGTCCTGGTAGACGAGACGAGGGTCGGTGTTAACGAGAGGCTAGAGGAATGGAGACGGACTCTCGAGTCTAAGGGGTTTAAACTAAGCAGGTCTAAGACAGAATACCTGGAGTGCAAGTTTAGCGCTGAGTCGAGCGAAGTGGGAGGGAGCGTGATGATTGGATCTCAGGCCATGGCCAGGAAGGATAGTTTCAGATACCTTGGATCGGTGATCCATGGGGGCGGGGAGATCAACGGGGATGTCACTCACCGTATAGCGGCGGGGTGGTCGAAGTGGAGGCTTGCATCAGGAGTGTTGTGTGATAAGAAAGTGCCACATGAACTCAAGGGGAAGTTTTATGGAGCTGTGGTTAGACCTGCCATACTGTATGGGACGGAGTGTTGGCTGATGAAGAAATCTCATGTTTAGAGGATGATGGTTGCGGAGATGAGGATGCTTAGGTGGATGTGCTAGCTCACCCGGTTAGATAAGATTAGGAACAAAGTTATTCGGGAGAAGGTGGGGGTGGCCTTAGTGGATGAGAAGATGCGAGAGGCGAGGCTTCGGTGGTTTAGGCATGTGCGGAGGAGAAGCCCCGATGCCCCGGTGAGGAGTTGTCAGCGGCTAGCGGTGGTCGGTGTAAGGCGAGGCAGTGGGAGGCGTAAAAGATACCGGGGAGAGGTAATTAGACAGGACATGGCCAGGATGCGGATTTTCGAGGACATGACCCTTGATAGGAAAGTCTGGAGGTCTAGTATGAGGGTTGTAGGATAGGGGCTTCTAGATTTTCCGTACTCCTTTCTTGGGGTGGGTGAGGCGTGGTAGGGCCGCCCATAGAGGATTAGTTTGCGTTCTCTTATGACAGTCATTTCTGATAGTTGCTATTTTAACATCATTGCATGCCTGCTTATTTATGGTACATATGTCTCTTATGTTTAGATAATTTTTATGCGATGTATGGTGGAGTAACTAATGCGGTTTTTGTTTTTGCTTTTGTTTTGTTTGCCTTTCTTTTCCCTGCGCCGAGGGTCGATTGGAAACAATCTATCTGCCCTCTCGGGTAGAGGTAAGGCCTGTCTACATATTACCCTCCACAGACTCCACCTTGTGAGAATATACTGGATTGTCGTTGTTGTTGTAAATAGAGAGCTCTCGTTCGGCCAAAATAAGACAAAACATATAGTATTAAGCAAGCAGAAGAAAAAGTAGAAAAGCATTGGAAAAAAACATTCAAAATCTTCGTCAATGAACAATAATAATGCATTACGTTTCTTTAAAATAAATTATTTAATTATACCTATTTTTAAATAATTTTTTAATTTTATATATAATATTAAAAAAAGAAAAATGTTAATTATTTTTATTTATAACAGTCAAATAATATCTAAAAGTTGTTACAAAAGAGGATTGAATGATAGTAATAATTAATTAGCTTGCTTCTCTATCAAAAAATAATTGCCAGTCTTTTCGTAATGAAAGTCGAAAAAAAAATTCTCCGTAACGAAAAGCGAATGGCAAAAAGGTAAAAAAGACGTTTCTCAAGGGTGTATTAGTTTTGACAGAGAAAAAGCAAGCTAAGTTCTAAATACCACGTATAGGAAACATAATAGCCATAAAGAAAAAAATACAAAAAAAAAATAAAAATAATAATTCAACAATTCAATCGTTCTCTCTTGCCTTTTTTCTACTTTCGGCCCCAAATCTCTCTATTTCTAATAATCCTCTCAATTTATTACCCCCTCGGTTTCTCCGATTATCTCTTTTGATTTAAGGTATTTTCATTGTTAGCCATTTCTGTTTTTTTTTTTTCCTTTTTGTTGGAGCTTCTAATTCTGATTTATGTAATTTCTGATCTAATTGTTTATCTTTTGGAAAATTGTTCGGTGTTTGTTTGGGGAAGAAGAAAAGTTATTTTTCTGTGTTTTAATTTTTTTAGAAATATCAGGGAAAGCTTTTGATTCGGTTGACCTGTGAGATTTAAAAAAAAAATACTTGTATATCTTTTTATTGATCTTATGTTTGATCCTCGTAGAAAATTAAGCGTGTATTAGCTGTATTGTATGCTAAAAAAAGTGATCTTTAGGTTAATCTGTTAGATTTGAATATTCGTTATATTGGGTTTTCGTGCTATTCTGTGATGTTTTTAGGTAAAAGGTTTTTTTTTCTTTAATTTTTTATAATAATGAACTGAAGGACTAAATTGTTTTAAAGTTTCTATCTTTTTGCATATCAATATGCAGACTCATGTGACATATGGCTAAATTTCATTGTTTTTAGGGGTAATTGTGATGAATTTACTAAATTGATAAGGGTGGATGATATCTGAATCATCTGAAATACTTGTAGTCTTTATATGGTCCAGCCTTTTGCTGAACTGTGGCATTGAATGCTAGTTTATGTGTTTTTTTCCCTTTTGTAATTTCCCTCGGTTAGTTATTGAGATAGTGCCACTGCTTATATATATTTTGGTTATCAAAAATTTATTGAGATAGCTCCATGAGCATTTAGCTTCTTTTGTTTTGCTTTAGCTTTTGTAAGGAAGTCTCTGTATATTTGTTCCATAATTTTGAGAGCTTGTGGTATAATCTAGGTGGAGAAATAGTTGAACTTAAGTGCATTTGGTTAGAGCTTTCGTTTGGGTTTCATTTTGCTTTCCATGTATTCATGTAAGCACCTGATCTAACTCGGGTAAATTAATAGTTGGTCTGGTTGAGAAGTATTAAGCAGTTTATCAACCTAAAGTTGTGGCCTAGTCTTGGATGGTCCTTTTTTTGTTTCCGACTTACCAGCCTTAAACTCTTGACCTAATGACGTGAAGAAAACTTCCTTGACCACTATGACTAAGAGTGTCCAGTAAAGGATGGTCATTTAATATACTGGAATATCTAGGTTATATGTGTGTGTTCTTTGCTTGCAATGAACCAGTCTCTGAATATATTCTATGGTTTAAGGTGGTAAGATAGTACTACTGTATTTGTCGAAAAATTAAGTTGTTGTATGAAGCTAAAACTCCTGGATCTTTTACCAGTTACATTTCTGTCAGTAGCAACACCCTTATCCTGTGTGGACTAACTAATGATATTCGATGCTAAAAAAGTATCATTTACTTGAAATAATTGATAGAGACAAAGTGAATCTGAAAGGTTACTAGCTCGTCACCATCTCTCGTGCTTGATGTTTTACGACTCCCTTGAAATTGTTTCAGTGACTGTCAGTTAAATGGGTATCATAGAAAAGAAATTATAAGATTGAGTTGATGGTATTATAGATATGATGTATTCTGGTGAATGCGTGATGTTGAACTCTCTCGACCTATGTGAGAAAGGTATGCCTCCCCTGGACAGAAGTTATAATTGTTTATAAAAAGAACTTTTCATTTGTCACTCCTGCCTTTGTTGCATGCCCCAAAACTGTGTCACCTTTTTGAGAAGTTGGCAGTTTTTTTTCAATGCTACTCTCCATATATAAGTTAGTTGGAACATATAAAACTTTCAACTTTTCTTATTAATTTGGTATGTTGGGAAATATTGAAAATTGTATTAAGTACCTTTAGTATTTATTAAGTTGGGTAAAAAAGTGAACGTGGCAAATTGTATGAGATAGAGGAGTCTATGATATATTATTGTTACAGTTGACTACAATTCAACTGTCTCCTATGTAAATTTATTTGCACATCTTAACAGTGAGTTGACCTTGCACCTTCTAAGCATATTTCTGGGGTGTAGTATCAAGTTGCCTTGTAATTGGCTTGTGTTTTTCTTCAAAGGTGAAAAGCTTTAAAAAGCGCACCTCAAATTTATTGGGGATTAAGCGCAAAGCGTAGATAAAGTGTGGGCTTTAGTTTAAAAAAAAAGGCGCAAAGAAAAAAATAAAAATATATCTGTAATGCAAGGAAAAAGTAACAAATTCATTCAGAATGTTTTCTAACATTTAATATATCTCTTTGCTGATTCTATTTATTGTTTTGCACCGTTCAATTCAAGATAGGACTCATGGGCAAAAAGGGGCGCGCCTTAGTGCCTTGCCTACATTGAGCGCAGCTTAAGCAAATCGCCCTCACTAAGCTCTTTTGAGCTTAAGGGCTTAAGCACTCCTTAAATGAGGGGTCTAAAAATATATAAAATGGTTTCCTCCAAACTGTTACTTCTTTTCTGTGACATCTTCTAAATCCCGGGGGGGGGGGGGTGAGCTGCTTCTTTTCACTATTTGCCTCAATTAATTAACTCTTTTGATTATTGTGTCGAATTCAATTTATTGTTGCTGTAATGCCAAAGCACTTATTTGGTAATATATTTTAGTTAGTGTTCATTGTTTAAAGTGCTCTTGTGGTCATAGACCATATATCTAGCAATGGTGCAAACAGTTAGATATTTAATAATTGCAGAGTCCCTTTGATATGGGATCTGCATGTACTTTATTGTTTCATGATGCATCGATGCACATAATGAGCTTATAATGTGGCAAGTGGCAGGCTTATAGCAGAAATGGAGTCTTCAAAAGAGACAGGTTGCCAGGCTAGAGAAGGCCCCATCCTTTGTGTTAACAACTGTGGGTTTTTTGGTAGTGCGGCCACCATGAATATGTGTTCCAAGTGTCACAAGGACTTGATACTGAAGCAGGAACAAGCTAAACTTGCAGCTGTATCCTTTGACAACATTGTAAATGGAAGCTCAAGCAGTAATGACAAAGAGCCTGTTGTTGCTGCTGCCATTGATGTGCAAACCGGCTCGGTGGGATTAAAGGCTATCTCAATAGAAGCTTCTGCTGATTTAGCCTCAGCTCAGAGTTCAGAGATGAAGCCAAAAGAGGGCCCAAGTAGGTGCAATACTTGCCGCAAGCGTGTGGGTTTAACAGGTTTCAACTGCAAGTGTGGCAATCTTTTCTGTGCAGTTCATCGTTATTCGGACAAACATGAATGCCCATTTGATTATAAGAATGCTGGCCGGGATGCTATAGCTAAAGCAAATCCTGTGGTTGTCGCGGAAAAGCTTAATAAAATCTAGGAGTCTTTATTGAAGGTTATGTGAAGTGAAGCATGATTCATTAGCTTTAAGCTCTGTCCATCTCCCTATAAGTTCCTCACTTGGTCATCTGGTCTCTCTTAGATACAGATGGTGTAAAGCATCAAAAGCGGAGCATCTTTGCAAGTTCATTGCAGCCCCTGTCAAGTGCTAGAATGGCTCCAGTGTGTAAGTTGTTATTTGTGCTGGTCTGGTGGATATCTTCATGCAATTTGTAATTTGTCCTCGATCATCTTATTTCTCTGTCTAATATAATGTGCAGAATGTCTATCCCGTATCAACTCAAAAAAAGATTCCGATTTCTTCAATGGCTCTGCGCTGTGCCCTTCATTGTGTCTGTGTTCTTGATCCGTTTGTGTACATGCTATATGATGTTTGATGTTTATTCGAATTGGTATTTCATTTACGTAAGCCATTTCTTTTTGGAGAGAGTGGCTACATATTACCCTCCCCAGACCACTTTGTGGGATTATATGGGTAGTTGTTGTTGTTGTTGAAGTTTGGTGATATGTAAGTAGAAGTAGTTCAGAATACTGGCCAGCCAAATTCACAACTTGAAACTCGAGGATGACGGACCTGCCCTTCTAGCCTATCTCCACTTAAATACTAGAGTTAGTTCATTTGGCTTGCACTCGAACCTATAACTTAAAATAAGTCCCTCAACCTATAACTTAAAACAAGTCCCTCAACCTATAACTTAAGACAAGTGAGTCTTGCTCAGTTGGTAAGCACCTCCACTTACGACCGTTAGGTCCTGGGTTCGAGTCACCGTGGAGGGGAAGTGTGGAAACACTATAGATCCTCCTAATTTGGGAGGAGTTTAAAAAAAAAAAAAAACCAAGTCCCTCAACCTATGTCAATTACCTAAGTCATTTACTTTGCATAGTTAGGTTATCGACTTAAGCTATCTTATTTAATTACCTAACATTTTAATGGTAAATACAGAGGTATTAGGAAATATAAGATATAGTTGCATATGCAAAACATTAGTGATAGTAGTCTAGAAATAGTTGAGTGCGTGCAAGTGCTATAAGAATAATGTAAACATTGACATGAGGTGATAATCAGCAACAGTTCCTTTAGTATACTTGGTCGAAAAAATGCCCCTATTTTCATATAGGATGAGTAAGTCGTGGAGGGAAAACAACACAGTAGATAATAAGGTGAAAGCATATTATATTACAATATTCTCCACTGGTTTTCTTATGTTGCACGTTAAACTATAGTGATATTGAGACACGCTAGCAGTATCCCTTGTATTTCGGGGTAAAGATTGCTTATATATCTTGCTAAAACTATTTAGATTTCTAGAAAATTGTCTCTTGCTTCTTACATTAATCAGAAAAAGAAAAAAAAGAGTAAAGAAAGTGCTCTTCTCAATCTTTCTTTTATTCTCTTCATGTTTTTTCTTTCTTATATTTCCTTAATAATTTGGGTATTTCACAAGAAATATTTTCATTTCATTTTTTATTTTGTTGTAAATTTAGAAGAGTAAAATTTTATAAACCCGAAAACCGCTTTCTGTTGGTACTTGGTAGTGCAATTTTTAGTCCCAAGAATTAAGTTCATGGAACGCACTCAATAACTTAACAAAATTGAAAGAAATACCAAATTTGATAAAAGTTGGACTTTTTATCGTAATTATATAGATGTTTTAATTCTTCTCTGCAAAGCAAGTAGAATCTTGTGATTTTAAACTTTTAGTGCTAAATTACATATTATTAAATAGTTGACATTTACAAGACATAATTGAAAAGAAGAAGCTAAATAGAACTTCCAGCCAAGGAATAGTACTCGAGCTTTTGGAAAACAAAAATATTTTAATTATAATTCAAAAGCATAGAGGAACAATAGGCAAGAACACCAAAAATCTAAGGAGAAGTAATTTACTACCTCCAGTTTAGATTGTTTTTTTTTCCTAAAGTATTTGTACATTTTTTAAAGAATATATTTAATAATATTTTATTATAAAAGTACTATTAGTTCTTTATTTTCATTTCTGTTTTAAACGTCTTACTTCAAAAATTATAGCAAAGATAAGTTTAGAAACAAAAAAGGTAATAAATAAGTTCTTATTAAATAAGAATAACTATAAAATCTCGGGTTCAAAATTCAGTGGAGGTAAAATAATATTATTTGATTTTTTTTTTTTTAATTTGTCTTAACTTTGATGGACATAGTTACTATTTGATACTTGTTCTAATCAAAGATACATCGTCCGTTTAAAAATTTGTAATTTTAAAAGCTAAAAAGGTAAAAACTTTATGATGCCATAATATTTATGTGATTATAAGGGTAAAATTAAAAATTTAAATTAAATTATTTTCAAATTTACTTTAAAATAAATTAAAAAGAAAATAACTCATCTCATTTGAAACTACAGGAGTAAGTAAAAATGAAGATAGTCTGTAATGGTGATGATGAATTTATTTTGACGTGGCAAACAAAATCAATGGATGTGTCCCTACTTCTCCATGTACAAAATTCACTTTACTTGCTAGCCTCTCTATTATGTCATTTGCTTTCTTCACTACAATAAGTACAATTTGATTATAGACACTAAAACCTTATGCCCACTACTCCATGTGTGGTTTCTTCAACGAAGACAAAAAGTTCATTATTCACTCTATACTTTTTTGGGACTTGGGGGAACTGTTTTCTAGGGAATACTACAAAATAATTGCACAAATACCCATACTAAATCCCACTACAAGTATTTTTCCTTTATTAAATTACAAAAACTTTATTTTTTTCATCTTAAATTATCTGTCGTGATTTTTTAAAAATAATTATTCTAAATTATTTATTATTTTTCTAAGTTCAAGACTTTAGGTGTGTTTGATATAATTTCTTGGAAAACAAGTAGTAATCTTATAAATTTTTTTGTGTTTGGTACGCAAATCAAGAAAAATATCTTTTCAAGAGTATTCACAAATAATTTAGATATAATAAATATGAAATCATAAAATTTCAAACTAACAACCTTCCGAACTCACATTTTTCATAAACTTTTCAACCGCTTAACTTTCAAAACTGCACAATTTTTAACCCGTAATTAAACTTTATAATTTCTAAACTCGTGAACTTCCAAATATATAAACCTCTGAACTCATAACTGTGAATCTTGTAAAATGTTTGAACCTTTAAACAGGTAAATAAAAAAAGCTAAAACTAAAGAATATATTAAAAAATATTTTTTTGGAGGGAGGATGGTGTAGAAAAATAAAAAAAAATTTGAAATTGCATTAAGAAAAATAAGGTGAAAAAGTAATATTTTTTTTGCGGGAGAGGGGTGGGGATGGAGTGGATAGAGGGGTAGTAGGGTGGGTGGTAACGTAAAAATTAAAATTTTAAAAAAAATATTTTTTAGAGTGAGGGGGGTGAGGTGGGTTGATGAAGGTAGGGAAGGTTGAGAAAGAGTTTTGGAAAATATTTTTCTTTCTCTTGATAAGAAAAATATTTTTCTCCAATTGAAGGAAAATAAGTTCATAAGAAAAATATTTAAGCCAACCAAACACGAAGAAATGAGAAAATATTTTCCTTCATACCAAATATACCTTATATAGTATATATTTTTGTTCAGTTTACCCTTAAAACTAATTGTTCTTGAAGATGGACATAGTACTTAAATAAAGTAAATATTCAATAAAGAGAGATTATATCATAAGACACAAATAAGATAAAATAATCCAAACCCATTCTAATTAATAATTTTAAGGGACGTGTAAAAGCAAAACACTACAAATAATTTGAGACGGAGGAAATAGTTACTACTTCGAGTATATGGTACTTCTTCTCGTTCATATAAGCTTTATATGAAGATTTTGCAGCTTTCTAAATAAAAATATTTATTAGCGTTAATTAAAATAAATTTATCTAAATTATATTTTTTTGGCAAGAATTTTACTTAATTACTATTTTAAGTAAAACAGTAAATTTACACTAAAAAAAATGTACTACCTTTTTTTTAACTCAAATATTTTGAAATAAATTTGCATTGCCAAAAGACTACTTTTTGGGGCGGTGGAGTAATATATTTTTTCAATAAATACAGACAGATAAGCTATACATAGTAGACAATTGAGATGTTTCAAGAAACCTTTTTGGCTACTTCCAAAAGATTGGACAATTTCAAGGGTTGAACACAAAGTTCAAGTACTTTGACATTCTTGACTTTTGATTTGTTTATATAGAAAATCATACTCTTGATGAAGAATTTATTAAACTGATGACAAAAGGTTATTGTGTCATTCTTTTTCTATGATTTTCAAGATTTGCATATGCCAATGCTAGTTTAGAATGACTGCCCCTAGAAAGAGATTTGACCGGTCCATGGTGATATTATTAAAGAGTTCATTACGCGATCACTTAACTATTTAAAATTATTTTTTAAAGTAAATTTTTTATTATTTATAACAATAAAATTATTGAATTGTGCCTATTGCATTCAGAAAATTACTAAATTAGATTTTTAAAATTTTGAATTACCAAATACTTATTTTATCCTCTAAATTAAATATTTATCTTTTTTTTTTAATTAAGTGACCATTGAGTAATGAACTCTAGGAGTTGAGACTTTAGAATTTTACAAGAATCTCGAGAATCTAACAACTTTGGAATTTTCGTTTGGAAATGTGTGAAAATAAGGATTGGTCCAACTAATTAACATACAACTCGTTTTTATTAAGGAAAAATAAAGAATTAATACCTTTAAATCCGTCTAAATTATATCATTATTGTTAGTTTACTATCCAGAACCCTCTGAACTGTATCATTCTTCGTATAAAAAATCCCCCATCGCTTTAGTTGTAGTGCGTATGATACACGCCCTAACTAAATTATAAAATATGCCATATGGTATGCCATGTGGGTAATGAATTTAATTAATACTAAAATCCACATAAGCGACAAGGGGGTTTTATGCGAAGGGGGATGTAGTTCATGGGATTTTTGGGGGACACGATAGTTTAGGTAGGAATCTAACAAAAATGGTATAATTTAGGTGGATTTGAGGGTATTAACTCTAAAAAAATAGGACGGATTTACTTTTTACATCCTAATTTTAGTAAGAAGTCCTTTGCCCTATCATTTGAACAACCAGAAAGTACACATTGAAACATAACTAATAATAAGTAGCATCTTCAACATTTTCTTCTTCTTCAATTCGACCTCGAGTTCCATTTTATCCTTCTGTAACCCAAGAACAATCACCTTACATTGGCTAGAAAATTTTGGATCATACCACTGAAAAAATCCACAAGCCACACTAACCTTTGGCTGAAAAGTTTAACCAAACCATTATAAATAAAATCAAAATTTAGCCATATTATATCACATAAAATATGATGATTTGAAAGATGATAACCCCATAATACTTGCATAAAAAAAACGTCTTTCTGGGTTAGCATTTGCGGTTATTTTTTTGAAAGAAGCAGGCTGCCCACAACCACAAAACACATTAAACCTCATGACTCTTTTACAATAGGTGTTCTTCTTTCAAATTAATTTGGTTAATAATGAAGGATGGATAAAATGCGTAAGATAAAATATAAACTCAATAAACAGAGAGAGAATTTCAAATGGATTAAGATTAAACGAGATCAAACGGGTGAATAAATGGTGAAGAAATGGAAAAGAAAGGTGAAATAAAGGAGAAGATGGTGTAATTTAAAGAAAAAAGGATAAAATATAAGTTTTTTAAAAAAATGGACTAATTAGCCATTATTCATGCTATGAAGTGGGCCACAAATCTGCTAATTTTCAAGCTTCACGCGCTTTTGAGGAAGTGATTGCAAACGAAGTGCCACATAAGCGCCTCAGTTTTTTTTATATGAAGGGTGATATAGTTGAGTAGGTTTCCGAGGACACTCGATAGTTTAGATAGTAAACTGACAAAATAGTATAGTTTAGGTGGGTTTGAGGGTATTAACTCAAAAATAAATAAATAAAAAATGGGAAGTTCTCAAAAATTACATTCTAATATTTATATACCTATAAAAGCAATGAATCTATTTGTATAAATATATAATACGGCAAAGGGCCAAACATACCCCTTTACTTTTAAATATTATTTATATTATTAGGCTATCCATACCCTTATCGTTATACTTTGGAACAATAATACCCCTATGTTGGATGGAGTGCCATGTGGCAGCACCAGATTAAAATGACCCATTTTTTTTCTTTTTACCCAACCCGTTTTACAAAAAACCCACAATCCTAACCATATTTTCAATTTTCAGATTTTATAAAGAATTTTCTTTTTGTAAACTTAAAAAAAAAAAAAATTGCCAAATATTTTTATTTTTTTAAACTGTGTAGATATTGAAAAGATTTTGCAAAACAAATTGCAAAAACTGAAAAAAATGGTTTTTTTAACAAAATATTTTTTCTTTGTATAAACTGTAAAAAGATATTTGTAAAAACTGAAAAAAAATTTCCTAGTTTTTAACAAAATATTTTTTTTTTAAAAAATGAAAAAAATTTAAAACAAAATATTTTCGTTTTAAAAAATGTTTTTTTTTTCATTTTTATTTTTTAAATATTTTTTTGTAAAAACTGAAAAAACAACTTTGTATAAACTGATTTTTTTTGTAAAAACATAAAAAGAAAAAAAATCGTTTTTAAAAAACTGAAAAAATTATTTTCAACAAAATATTTTTGTTTTTGAAAAATATTTTTTTTATTTTTTTAGATTTTTAAAAGAATTTTTTTTTGCAAGTCACCTCAATACAGCACTAGAATGTGCAAGTTCGGGGTTTACTAACCCTCAAGACATCATTTACAAGTATTACCCACCTCGATCCGGCGAAAACTCAAGCCCGCGATGTCTTAGATCCTCGAACCGGCCTCCACGCGCGTCGAAACTAGCCAAAATCAGAACAAATATATCAAAATAGGCTAATGGAACAACACCCAATCGAAAACAATCAAAATACATGAAAAATCTCGAAACTAGCAAAACCCGAGCTCCGCGCACACTTCTCGAAAAATTACTAAAGTCACATTTTTAGAATCCTTATCTCGCCCCGAGTCCATACATATAAAGTTTATCAAAATCGGACTCTGTTTGCCCACTCAAATTATTTATTTTCTATAACCAGGCTTAGAGCAAAAATCCCCCATTGATACACCTTAATTCTTTTAATTTCAGAGGTAAATTCCATAATTTATCAATATATTAACATTAATTGAGTCCATGAGTGGTTACATACCCTTGATTTCCTCCTCTAAATCGCCTCTTAGTTCGAAGCCCTAAATGAGTTATAAGTTCTTAAATTCGAACCCTTTCTGCTACATTAAACCCAAGCATTTTTCGCTTATGCGGCAACTGGCCCGCTTCCGCGTGTCCGCTTCTGCAGTATATGGGTCGCTTCTGCGACCTTCCTTAAGTTCAAGACCGCTTCTGCGGTTCAAACCTCACACCTGCGAGACCGCTTAAGCGGACTTCTTTTTGCTTATGCGAGTTTCCCTATCAAGCTCATTTCCGCTTCTGTGGAATATTTTCTCACTTATGCGGGCCCGCCCATGCGAACAGTCGCCCGCTTCTGCAGAAATCTTCACTGGCCAACCCTGAGCTCGCTCTTGCGATGACTATTCCGCTTCTGCGGTCCTCCTTCCGCAAAAGTGGAAATCCGTGATGCAATAAATACCAGCAATCTCATTCTTCAAGAATTCATCTGTTTGACCCTCCGAATACATCTTGAGGCCCCCGGAACCTCAACCAAAAATATAAATCCACTCTAAATCATCACACGAACTTATTCCAATCATAAAAACATACCCTCAAACACACGAATCATCAAATTAAGGCGGATTCAAGCTTAAGTTTTAACCAAAACTTCTGAAACCTACATTCTATCAAAAACCCGACCAAACGATGTCCAAATGACTTGAAAATTTGCATACATATCCAAAATCATCTAACGAATCTACTTCAATTGTCAGAATACCATTTCGACTCCCGGATCAAAATCTCACCTATCGACCGGAATTCGCCAAAATTCCAACTTAGCCAATTGAAGCCTATTTCTACACCGTACCTCCAAATTCAATTATGATCGTTCCCCTAAGTCACAAATCACCTCCCGAAGCTAATCGGATCACCAGAATTTGATTCCGAGCCCTATAACCATATAGTCAACTTCAGGTTGACTTTTCAGAAATAAGTTTTACTCTAAAAGGCTATATGCCTTATTTTCAACCAAAATTAATCCGAATTCACCCGATAAACTCTAACACAGATATAGAAACATGAAACAACATAATGAGGGAAAAATGGGGCGTAACTCATGTGACGACAGGTCGGGTCGTCATAATAATAATTTATAAAAATGTATAATAATGTATAAATATGTATTACAAGTCGTTAAGTGCGACTTTTAGTTGAAATTCTAGTTCAAAACAAGCTTCCACCGAATGACTTCAAATTTTTTAGACAACCTCCTTAGTTTTAACAAGTTAGTTTTTCTTTTATTGTTGTGAGACCTCGGGTTTATGCTATTTCTGTGAATTTAGTTATTATATTGCCTTCATTAATATGTTTCGACTTGCCTAGCCGGATTGTTAGGCGCCATCACGAAGTGGCATGAGAGTTGTCCGTGTAGCATATGGATAGAGATCTAGGGTTGTGCGTGAATCAGATTGGATTTAGCACATTTCGAATTCGGATTTCGGATTCTACAAAATGCAATCTGAATCTGATTCGAATTAATATCAGATCGGATCTTAAAGTTTGGATCATATCAATATTTCAGATTTTGAATCGAATTATATGTATTATTAAGGTTATTGCTAATTTAATCAGCTAATACATCTGCCTTATCCACTTCTTTTGTGTTCTGTACTAATACACATATCTATTTGCTTTTCATTTCTTTTGTCAACATTGCATCTCTAAGAAAACATTTCTCTGGATGTTCGAGTTGTTATGCCTCAAAGTTGCAAACTCATACGTATATTTTCTCTGTAAAAAAGGCAATACAACAAAAATAATTCATGTTTATGAAATTATGAAAGTACTATGGTGTTAATATAGCTAAATAAAAAAATTGTAAAGGTAATAACTTGGAGGAATGTCTAAAGAAAGTACTCACTATCAGAAATTAAAGTTTAGTATTTATGCATGCCCTAATAATTTTGGATTCCGGATCAGATTGGGTTAAAATTATGCCAATCCTAATCCGATCTGAATATCTCAAATTTTAATAAACATAATTTGAAATCCGATCCAAATATCCAAAATCTAAAATTCGAAATTGAATGGATCGATTCGAATTTCGGATAATCATTCCAAATGAACAGCCCTATACGGATCCCCCTAAGGTCACTCTCTCGTGTTTCTATTTGGATGGTGTACATGCGATTATTGAGAATATTGATCAGTAGTTTGGAACAGATATAAAAAAGTTAGAGGGAATCCGGCCAGTGTTTTGTTGGATTTTGCACGACAATCACTCTAAATTTTTATAAAAGTTCATTTAAAAATTCAAAGCTACTTCTTTAAACTTGTTTAACAATGATGAGTTATCTGTCTACTTTGATTTTCACCACCCAAATTTTACAAAGTTATTATTCTAATCATGATTTGAGCTTCAATCGTCAGAATTAGAGGTGGCAAAATAGTTAAAAGAAAATAATTATTAATATATATTATCCATTATAAAATGGGTTGGATAATAAAATATTTATTAAAAATATGTCGAATGTGGATAAGAATCATATCATCCGCTTAGAAAATGAATAACTATGGATAACTAATGGGTTAACTCTTATATTTGTGAAGCCTTAAATTGGGGGCTCCTCAAGGTTGGGAGACTAGAAGGGTATTTGGCTAAGCTTATAAACTAGTCAAACTGGCTTATAAGCATTTTTAGCTTATCAACGAGTTTGGTAAAATTAAAAGTGCTTATAAGTTAAGTGCTTATAAGCCAAAATTAAGTCAAAAGTTGGTCTTCCCCAACTTATCAATTTTACCTTATAAGCACTTTAAGTTTGACCAAAATATGTTCTAATATACTTATTGAATGGCTTGAAACCGGAGGGAAAAAAAGAATGCGACTACAATTTTATTCAGCGATACTCTTTAACTCTTTTTTTTTATAGCAAAAATTAAACTCTTTTCTTCTACAGAGAACAAGATAACTTTTAATTGAAAAAAGAGAATCGCTCCCCTATACCTTTGTCGCGAAAATAAAACTTTCTATTATTTAAGTTCTATGATTGACCTAATTAGTGAAATACCTATATTATTATTCCCCTTTTACATTACGCACTAAAACGTATAATGTAATAAACTTTTAGAATCCGTTTTTGGTATCTCCAATAGTCCCAAGTCTTTTTTTTATCTTTACTTTTTATAAAATATTTTACTTTTTTACTTTAAACTATCCAATATATTTAGACCATACCTCTAAAGATTGATGTGAGATGTATAAGATCCAACTTACCTTAATTAGACATATTGGGTTCGAGTCTTGTGGTTAAACAAATCCTGTCAAAATGTGTTCTTTCTTTTACTAGGCCTTACGCGATACAAATCAAGATTAGTTGGGATCACAATACAAATATGTGTAGAAAACAAAAAGAAATATTTGGGCCCCCAAAAAGTTGGGGGCCTAAAGCCTTTGCTTTATTGGCTTAAACCTTGGGCTGCCCATGGGTAAGGTCTGCGTACACTCTATTCTTCCCAGACCCCACTAATAGATTATTATTGAGTGAAATTTTTTATTTTGTGTCTCATACGACATACATTAGTTGTATGAGGTAACTTTTTGTCTCACAGTTTTGTGGATCCCGAATTCTATGGATCCAGAAGTGTAAGATTGAGATCCACAATTTTGTGAATCAAAAAAGAGTCTCATACAACTAGCGTCAGTTGTATAAGTCACAAAATAAAACTTCTCCTGCTGAGTTATTGTTGTTGTTGTTTGAACCGTGCATACTTGAAAATGTTTCATTTTGGGCAAAGTACATAAGTTAGCACCCGAATAATAGACCAAATTCCTGTTACACACTTTCTGTGGACAAAAATAATATTATACACTCAACCTTTTAAAAGTGTATCAAATACACACCACTTTTTTCTTGACCACTTAACCAAAATATGGGTAATGTCACGTACCAATAAGGTCGTGGCACATGTCATGAACATAAATAAATAAAATAAAAAATATAAAATTACACATATATCCTCATCTTCTCCAACCCCATCTCTTCCTCCTCCGTGGACCACCCGAAAAATTAGAACACACAATTCAACCAAAAAATTATGAGCGCAAGTGATTTAATCCGAGAAATAAAAAAATATCAAAATCCAATAAGCCATGGCTCACACCACCGTATCATCACCACAATAAGGTCATTGCTAAAAAAAATGCAACAATGACAAAGGTAGATAGAAAATTACAGCTGCTTCGATACCATATCTATTGAAGCTTATCTACATCAACAAAGACATAACAGACTATTTTCATTTATAGACCTCTTCCAAAATTTTATTTGTCATTTTCATGGCTGCCATCGCCGCAACTTCTTGGGTACCAAAATTTTGTCTATCATTTCCATTAAAAAATTGGTGATAATGACAAAATTTTATTAAATGTGAATGAAATCAAAAGGAGGCTGGGGACGAAAATAGATTGGAAGCTTGGGATTAATGAAAAATATGTATATTTAAGAAGAAATAAGAAATAATAATTTAAGAAAGAAAAAGAAACAGAAGGGATTTGGTTGGGGAGTGTTGGCTAGCGGAAGAGAGAAAGAGGAAGGGTAGGGAAGATGAGAAAATTAACACCTGACATTAAATAAATAATTAGATAGTATTTTTATTAGTAGACGCGGTTGTATCGTGGTGTTTTACACATGCTGAGTCTTGGTCAGAAACGATATTTATTAGACACACTTTTAAAAGATTGAGTATGTAATAGTATTATTTTTGTCCACAACAAATGTATAATAGAATTCGGAACCAAAGTAGGTCTAATTTAGACTTAAAGAACAGTTTTAGGTTTTAAAAAAAATATTTCTATATACAACGCCACAATTCCTGACGTTGTATATTGACGGTAACGGCACCGTTAGTTTACAACGCCAGGAATTGTGGCGTTGTATGTGTCAGTATATGTACAACGCTATAATTTCTGGCGTTGTACGCTCATTTTATTGTGGCTCAGTATTTACAGTATTGTACAATAATTGAACTGTACAACGCCAACTTTTTTGGCGTTGTATGGTAAAAAAAACCATCCCGGCTCTTCGTTTTCTATATAAAGGGGGTACAATCGTATTCTATGCATTTAAAAAATTTATTAACTCTTCTTGCTCTATTATTCTTAAATTCTACAATATTTCTTCATTATGTCTGAAGAGCGAAGGATAAGAGCTTCTTTATATTGGGGTGGTGAGGTTATGATGGAGAATAACTCTGTCATCTATAGTTTGCCCGCTAAGTGTCATGTTAAATTGCCATTGACAATGGAGTATGATACATTGATATCGTTGTTATGCAAAAAAATAAGTGTGAGGAAACGTTCCGTCATACTTAAAGTTACCGGAAGATATTCGTATTCCGTCACTCCACAGGGGGTTATTTTTTACTCGGAGTTTAACATCGATGATGATGAAACTTTACGTAATTTTTTTAGGACTCCGGACGAATGTCGTGATTTTCTTGTAATCACAATGCTGGAGATGTACGTGAAGGTCGAAGACGTTCCTAAAAATGAGGTTGTGCGTAGTAGAGATAACCCCCAATCATCGGGTGGTTATTATGGAACAGTTTTTGCCGGACAAGTTTTGGATGAAAGAGTTATCTTCGATTTAAACTTATCACCGCCTGCTTTCCATAACTCACAAGACGACTTGTAAATTTTAATTATTATTTGTGATAATTAAGTATATTTTTATTAAATTGATTTAATAGTAACACTCGCATATTTAATAGGGGGTACCAGCCAAATATGAATTTTACAAGTGGCCCATCTGGTTGTCATCACCTAATTGATAACGTCCAACATGGAATTTCATCACATTATGACTTGTAAGTTAAGTGATTTACGTAAATTATGGAAATAATTTATTAATTTATTAGCTTATATTTTTATTGATTGTGCAGTAAAAATGAGCAAGTTGAACTCACACAATTGCTCGAAAATGATGTATTACATCGGGACTTGGCAGATGCACAAAGCGAGGAAGAGAACAGTGACTACGACAATAATGCGGATGAATCCGGTAATGAGTCACCCTTTGATTGTGAGGATGGTGATGCTGAGGATGATGAGGAAGAACCTGATTTGAAGAGAGACCCCCCAAGACGAAAAGTGTATGAGTCTGAAGTGTCGTTTAATTCAAGAGAGATTCCTTACATTGATAATTTCCCAACCATGCCGGATGTGGAAGCTCTCACACGAGATTTTGATGAAATCCGGACATCAATGTGGGATGAATCTAGACCAACGGTGCTTGCAAATGGGATGCTTTTTCCAAATAAAGCGCGCCTAACCAGGGTTTGTAAAATGCACAACGTAAAAGACTATCATGAGATGCAGGTAGCGGAGTCAAGTCCAATGGTATACAAGGTTATTTGCCGCAGGTGGTTTTGGCCATATAATTGGATGCTGCGTGTGACAAAGAAGAAGACAGGTATGTGGAAAGTGGGTAAATACATTCCCACCCACACATGCGAAATGGACACATTCAATGGGAATCACTTTAACTTAGATATTGACTTGATTTCTCTTGTTCTTATTCCATACGTTGAACAGTCTATAAGGTATAAAATCAAAAAGTGCATTACATCTGTCCAACAGGAATATGGCCATACCATAACTAAAAGAAAGGCATTTCTCAGACGCAAACGAGCATTTGAAATAGTGTATGGTAACTGGGATAAGTCATTTGCAGATCTGCCTAGATACATGGCTGCATTGCAGCATTTCAACCCCGGGACGGTTATTCAGTGGAAGGTTGAGCGAAGTGTAGGTAAATCAAAATATATATTCAATTATGTGTTCTAGGCGTTTAAACCATCAATTGATGGTTTTTTGCATTGTCGCCCTATAATATCCATACACGGCACTCTTGTATATGGAAAGTACGGTATCAAGCTATTAATAGCCGTTGAAGTAGATGCTAATTGATAGATATTTCTTCTAGCGTTTGCTATTTGTGCCAATGAAAGCCAAGAGACGTGGACACTATTTTTGAACCACTTGAAAGAGCACGTTGTGAAACAACATTCTGGTATCTGTCTAATCTCTGATCGGCGTGGCGGTATCTTAAGTTCTGTTGAGAACTTGCCTGCATGGCAAGAACCTTATGCCTACCATCGTTACTGTGTTAGGCATTTGAAAGCCAATTTCCAAAAGGCACTTCCCAGTAAAGCTTTGCATGATTTGATGTGGCTTGCAGCAACAGATCACCAACAACATAAATTCCGGAGGCACATGAAATATATCAGGCAACAAGACGAGACATCCTATCGTGGGTTAATGCGACATGACCCTGAAAAGTGGACTTTGCATGCGGATGGTGGCAGACGACGGGGAACTCTAACTACAAATGTGTCAGAGTCTTTCAACGGGTTATTGAAGTCGGCAAGAGGATTGCCTGTCACAGCCATGGTGCGGATGTTGTTCAAGCAGATGGCAGAGAGGTTTGTTCAGAGATCTGTGGCTGCAACATCATTGATGGAACATGGTGTTAAATTTATGCCTGTGCCAATGGTGAGATTTGAGAAATAGAGACTACGAGCACATTGGCATTCATTTTTGCAGTATGATAATGACAGAAATGTGTTTGAAGTTCGCACCGCTATCCATCAAAATCGGGGTAATAATGTGCATAATGTGAATGAAGCTGCAAGGTTATGCTCTTGTGGAAAATGGTCCATCTACCACATGTCTTGCGCACATGCCATCAAGTGCTTTCAACATGTTGGTTTAAGTGCAACAAACTATGTTGATCAACAATATAGCGTTTCCAAGTACGTAAACACATATAGTAGTCAGTTGCAACCACTAGGCGCTGAGCATTATTGGCCTCCTGCATCATTTAAAATGGTGTGTAACAAGTCCTATTTGCGTAAAATATAGGTGAAGAAGAGAACGCGTATACGGAACCAAATGGATGTTAGTGATACAGTTTATACGCGAAAATGTGGTATATGTTCGCAAGCTGGACACGACCGTAGAAAATGTCCTTTGGGTGGCAACAGTAATCAAGATCGGGGTGGGTGTTCTTCTAGTGTATCTAACAATCTATGAGTTGTAATAATTAGTTCTAATATGTATTTTGGTTAATTTATGAAATAAAATTATGTTTCATTAGTGTCTAGCCACTTACCAATCTTATTTTTAACTTTTTTTTTTATTTTTCTTTGCTTTACTTCTGTTCCGTATATAAATTTAACACGAATTTTATTAAAGTAACTTGTGTGTTGTCTTGTCTAATTGAAAAGTGTGACCATATGACATAAAGTAGACATATCAATGGAATAAAGTAGACATAATGTAGACCTATCAATGACATAAAATACAACGCCATCATACCCGGCGTTGTGCATGTGATGTCTTATTAAACTGAAAAAGCTGACCGTAAAATACAACGCCATCACACCTGGCGTTGTGCATGTTATGTCTTGTTAAACTGAAAAAGTTGACCGTAAAATACAACGCCATCACACCTGGGGTTGTGCATGTGATGTCTTGTAAAATACAACGCCATCAAAACTGGCGTTGTGTGTGTATTCACTCACCTATAAATACCGGGCTCATTGTTGTCATTATATGTGCTAAAAAACTTACTAAATACAAATATTTCTTTCAACTTTGATATTTTTTAAGTAAAAGTAAATGGCTCAATGTCACGACCCGGATTTCCCACCATCGGGGGTCATGATGGCGCCTACTAAATGGAAGATAGGCAAGCCAAATATTAATTACACCTCCATTAATTACCAAATTCTTATTAAGACTTATTATTAAAAACATATAAATTACAGCGGAATAATCAAAATTAGCGGAAGACTTAGTCAATTATGATAAAGAAAACCCAAACATGATATACTACCCAAGACTGGTATCACAATACTCACGAACTTCTAAGAATAATACACATAATTGTCTGAAAGAAAATACAAGCTGTTTATCTCGATTACATGAGATAACAGAATGAAAAGCATAGATAGAAGAGACAACGGGTCATGCGGACGCCTGCAAGGCTACCTCGTAATCTCTATAGTCGGAAAATCCACAAGTCGCTACTGCCGCTGCTGCTGTCCGTAACCTGTATCTGCACAAAAAGAGCGCAGAGTGTAGTATCAGCACAACCGACCCCATGTGCTGGTAAGTGCCTGGCCTATCCCAGCGAACTAGTGACAAGGCTAAGGCCAGTCACCCACATAAACCTGTACAGTTGCAATATACATATATATACAGTCACCCACATAAACCTGTACAGTTGCAATATATATATACAATACATTTATAAGGAAAGACTCTGCTCCGAAATAACAGTCAATAACTCATGATATCCAGAATAATCTAATCAACAGAATAAATCTTACTTTCATGTCTCAATTCCTCTCTCATTTCATATCTCGTGGTAGGCGTACCACCCGCTCCCAACTATCACAGTAACTACATCTTGTGGTAGGCGTACCACCCGCTCCCAAATATATCAATAGGCTACCAGCAACTATGGCCAATGCCAAGATTTAAATCACTTTGTGGTCGGCGTGCCACACGATCCCATTTCTTATTATATAAGTGGTCGGCGCGCCACACGATCCCAATTCATAAATATATAAGTGGTCGGCGCGCCACACGATCCCAATTCATAAATACATATATTACCGGCATTTAGCCAATAATCTTTACATTAACAATATTTATAATTACCGGTTTCAAACCAATAATTGATAATAATTTCAACAATTTACCTCCATTACCGGTATAACACCAATAACTCTTAATCAACAATTTATTCATAACTAAATTCCTATTCCTTCAAGCTAGGATAGAACAAACACTTACCTCGAAAGTTTACGAACGATTCAATCCGTAGCAATGCCTTTTCCTTTCGAATTTGTCTCCAATCCAATCGTATCTATACACAATTGATTTAATATCATCAATTCTACTTAACAAACTAGTTCATATTGTTAAATATGATTTTTACAACATTCTGCCCGGAATATTAAAAATCGACCCCGGACCCACATAATCGAAACTCAAGTTTCGAACCAAAATAAGTTCACCCAATCCTCCATGAGTTCAAATATACAATTTGTTCTTAAGTTCGACTCCAAAACGAGGTCTAGATCGCAAATTCTTTGAAAACCCTTACTATACTCAATTCTCTAGTTTCTCTACCCATTTACACCGATTTAGGCTTAGGAATTCGAATAATATTGACGGGAAATGAAGAAAAAGGAGTTAAGAATCACTTACCCAAGAAGTTTTATGAAGAATCGCTCAAAAATCGTTCAAGGGGCTGTGGAGGAGAGAGTTGAACAGAAATGGGATTTTTATCCCGTTTCTGTTCTGTTTTCTGACTTAAATTCACTGGGCATAAGTTTGTTCATCGCGTTCGCGACACCCCGGTCGCGTTCGCGATGAAGAAGAAGTTTTACACATCGCGTTCGCGTGGGGCTTGACGCGAACGCGAAGAAGAAAATTCTGGGGCTTACAGGTTAGCCTACGCGAACGCGAGCTAGTCCACGTGAACGCGTAGAGAAAAAGGGTTGGCTCAAATTTACACTACGCGAATGCGTGAAGTAGTACGCGATCGCGATGAAAGGAAACAGCTGGGCATCGCGAACGCGACCAGAGGGACGCGAACGCGTTGAAGAGAAGAAGTTGGCCATCGCGAACGCGACCACCTGGACGCGAACGCGTAGAAGGATTGCCTGCTGCAGATTTTCTGCAGCTTTTCTTAAGTCCAAAACCACCCCTGATGCCTATCCGAAACTCACCCGAACCCTCGAGGCTCCAAACCAAATATGCACACTAACTCAAAAACATCATACGAACTTGCTCGCGCGATCAAATCACTAAAATAACATCAAAATCCATGAATTGAGCCTTAAACTCAAGAATTCTTTCAAATTTTCATAACTTTCAAAATTTCCAATTTAAGGCCGAAACACGTCAAACGACGTCCGTTTTCAACCAAACTTTCCAGGAAGCGCTTAACCAATATATATGACCTGTACCGGGCGTCGGAACCAAAATACGAGCCCGATACCAGTATTTTTTAATCAAAATTCAGTTTCATTTTCCTTAAACATTTTCAGAAAACAATTTAACGGAAAAATTCTTTTACCGGGGTTCTAGACCTCGGATTTCAATTCCGGGCATACGCCTAAGTTCCATATTTTTCTACGGATTTTCCGAGACCGTCAAATCACGGATCCGGGTCCGTTTACCAAAAATGTTGACCAAAGTCAACCATATCAATATTAATATCAAAATTCTTCAACTTTTTCACATATTTCACATATTTCAACATAAAAATTTTCCAGCTTTGTGCCCGGACTGTGCACGCAAAATCGAGGCAACTATAAATGAGGTTTCCAAGACCTCAAAAGCTCGAAGTGATTAATTAAACAAGTGATGACCCTTTGGGTCGTCACAATCTCCACCTCTAAAACAACCGTTCGTACTCGAACGGACAAAAGAAAGAAGTACCTGAGTCAGAAAACAAATGCGGGTAGCGGCTCCGCATATCAGACTCGGACTCCCAGGTCGATGCCTCAGGAGGCTGACCTCTCCACTGAACACGCACAGAAGGATAACTCTTCGACCTCAACTGTCGAACCTGCCGATCTAGAATGGCCACCGGCTCCTCCTCGTAAGATAGATCATTGTCCAATTGGACAGTACTGAAGTCTAACACATGTGTGGGATCGCCGTGGTATCTCCGAAGCATAGATACGTGAAAAACCGGATGCACGGCTGATAAGCTAGGCGGCAAAGCTAATCTGTAAGCCACCCCTCCCACTCTGTCTAGAATCTCAAATGGACCAATATACCTAGGGCCGAGCTTGCCCTTCTTCCCGAACCTCATCACGCCCTTCATAGGCGACACTCGGAGCAATACTCGTTCACCAATCATGAAATGCACATCTCAAACTTTACGATCCGCATAAGTCTTCTGCCTGGACTGAGCTGAACGCAATCTCTCCTGAATAGTCTTGACCTTATCCAAGGCCTCCTGAACTAAGTCTGTACCCAACAACCGAGCCTCTCCCGGTTCAAACCATCCAACCGGTGATCGACATCGCCTACCATACAACGCCTCATACGGAGCCATCTGGATGCTAGACTGGTAACTGTTATTGTACGCGAACTCTGCTAATGGCAGAAACTGGTCCCACGAGCCTCCGAAATCAATAACACGAGCTCGAAGCATGTCCTCTAGAATCTGAATAGTCCTCTCGGACTGGCCATCCGTCTGAGGATGAAATGTTGTACTCAACTGAACCTGGGTGCCTAACTCCTGCTGGACCGCTCCCCAGAACCGCGAGGTAAACTGCGTACCCCGATCAGGGATAATAGATATTGTCACTCCATAGAGATGAACAATCTCCCTAATGTAAACCTCCGCTAACCTCTCCGACGAGTAGGAGATAGATACTGGAATAAAGTGTGCTAACTTGGTCAGCCTATCAACAATGACCCAAATAGTATCAAATTTCCTCCGAGTCAAAGGAAGTCCAGTAATGAAGTCCATTATGATCCGCTCCCATTTCCACTCGGGAATTTCAATCCTCCGGAATACACCACCAGGTCTCCGGTGCTCATATTTCACCTGCTGACAATTTAGATACCGAGCGACATACGCAACGATATCTTTCTTCATTCTGCGCGCCACCAATAGTGCTGCCGTAAGTCCTGGTACATCATCGCGGCGCCTGGGTGAATAGAACACCGCGAACTGTGGGCCTCCGCTAAGATTAACTCTCGAATCCCTTCGACATTGGGCACACAAACTCGACCCTGCAATTTCAATACCCCATCATCATCTAGGTTTACCTGTGTGGCACCTCCCCGCTGTACCGTATCTCTCAACTCACGTAAATGAGGATCATCAAATTGCCTCTCACGGATACGCTCTAATAAGGAAGAACGAGCGACCGTGCAGGCTAACACTCTGCTAGGCTCAGAAATGTCTAATCTCACGAACCGGTTGGCCAATGCCTGGACATCTATAGCTAATGGTCTCTGACTGACCGGAATATATGCAAGACTACCCATGCTGGCAGACTTTCTACTCAATGCATCGGCCACCACATTGGCCTTACCCGGGTGATATAAAATAGTAACATCATAGTCTTTTAGCAACTCTAGCCACCTTCTCTGCCTCATATTCAACTCTTTCTGCTTAAACAAATACTGAAGACTCTTATGATCGGTGTATACTTCACATGCTACACCATACAAATAATGCCTCCGGATCTTCAATGCGTGAATAATCGCCGCCAATTCTAGATCATGCACTGGATAGTTCTTCTCATGAATCTTCAACTGCCTCGAAGCATAGGCAATAACCTTGCCATCCTGCATTAACACCGCACCAAGCCCAATACGGGAAGCATCACAATAAACAGTATAAGGTCCCGTACCCGTGGGTAAAACCAATATCGGTGCTGTGGTCAAGGTTGTCTTGAGCTTTTGAAAGCTCGCCTCACATTCATCGGACCATTCAAATTGAACACCCTTCTGGGTCAATCTGGTTAGTGGGGTTGCAATAGACGAAAATCCTTCTACGAATCGGCGATAATAACCCGCTAACCCCAAGAAACTCCGAATATCCGTGGCTGATGTCGGTCTAGGCCAGCTCTTGACTGCCTCAATTTTCTTCGGATCAACCTGAATACCTGCTGCCGTCACAATATGACCTAGGAATGCAACTGAACTTAGCCAAAATTCACACTTTGAAAATTTTACATATAGTTGGCTATCTCTCAGAGTCTGCAAGGCCACTCTGAGATGTTGCGCATGCTCCTCCTGACTGCGGGAATATATTAATATGTCATCAATGAAGACTATTATAAACAAGTCTAAATAAGGCCAGAACACCCGACTCATTAATTCCATAAAAGATGCTGGAGCATTTGGCCATCGCGAACGCGACCACCTGGACGCGAACGCGTAGAAGGATTGCCTGCTGCAGATTTTCTGCAGTTTTTCTTAAGTCCAAAACCACCCCGATGCCTATCCGAAACTCACCCGAGCCCTCGAGGCTCCAAACCAAATATGCACACTAACTCAAAAATATCATACGAACTTGCTCGCGCGATCAAATCGCTAAAATAACATCAAAATCCATGAATTGAGCCTTAAACTCAAGAATTCTTTCAAATTTTCAAAACTTTCAAAATTTCCAATTTAAGGCCGAAACACATCAAACGACGTCCGTTTTCAACCAAACTTTCCAGGAAGCGCTTAACCAATATATATGACCTGTACCGGGCGTCGGAACCAAAATACGAGCCCGATACCAGTACTTTTTAATCAAAATTCAGTTTCATTTTCCTTAAACATTTTCGGAAAACAATTTAACAGAAAAATTCTTTTACCGGGGTTCTAGACCTCGGATTTCAATTCCGGGCATATGCCCAAGTTCCATATTTTTCTACGGATTTTCTGAGACCGTCAAATCATGGATCCGGGTCCGTTTACCAAAAATATTGACCAAAGTCAACCATATCAATATTAATATCAAAATTCTTCAACTTTTTCACATATTTTACATATTTCAACATAAAAATTTTCCACCTTTGTGCCTGAATTGTGTACGCAAATCGAGGCAACTATAAATGAGGTTTTCAAGACCTCAAAAGCTCGAAGTGATTAATAAAACAAGTGATGACCCTTTGGGTCGTCACACTCAACATGGTACGCTAATGTGTTACTGTGCAAAAGCTTGTGTGCTGCAAAATTGTTGGGAAGGTCGTGATGTTGGACGTAACTACTGGATGTGTATGAACCAGTTGTACAAAAATCCGGATGAACCTATGTGTGAGTTTGATGAATGGGCTGAGGAACAATGTCTCCAAGAATGCAACAGAGAACGAATGTTAAATCTTCATAATATGTGGTTAGGCCAAGCACATATTAACAGGCAACTCCATAAAAAAAATGGAAGAAATCAGGGAGGAGCTGAGGGAAGTAAAAGATAAAAAATGGATAGTAGAATGGAATTTTGAAGCAATGACGGAACAAAGAAAAAAAAATATACAGGAAATTGCGAAGCTTAAGGAGAGAGTGAAAGAGTTAGAAGACGAAAAAGAATAATTGCTATAACAATTTAAGTGGTTAGAACGTAGAATAAATGGAAGCCGAGACTAAACAATTCCTACTATGTGTTTAGTTCATTTTTATGTCTGTCTTTCTGATTAACTCATGTTTGTGTTTGTGTTGTACTAATTTAAGTTGAAGTTGAATATTATGTTTTTGTTCGTGTTGTACTATTTGAAGTTTTTGTCGAATTTAAGTTGAAGTCCTTGTGATGTTATAAGAAACAATAAAAGAAATGGAGAACTAAAAAAATTAATAGAGATATTTAATTAAATATTGTTGTTACAAAAAATATTATTTACAACAAATACACAAAAAAAAAAGGAAGGCCACCCAGTCAAGTCTCGCAATTGGTGTGTCTCAAGGTAGCCGTCGGCCTGAGACGCATCCCCGCCCGTCCAGGTACGCTATCAGGATCATCATCATCAAATTTCCTCCTTTTAGCTGGATGTGGCTCAGGATGACATGCAACAGTGGTGTTGTCGGGTCCAATAGAAGACTACATAATAAAATAAAAATTAGTTTACAAAATCACATAATTATTTATAATTTACAGTTATATTATCTTACCATAATAGCGTCTGGATCTTGTATGTAGTCATCTATCGCATCGTCAACTGAAGCCTGAACAAGGAGATTATTATAATGTAATAAATAAAATAAGTTATAGTTAAAACAAATTCATATTCAGAACTAATAAACTCATACCTGAGCATGTGAAGAGCTCCCATAACTCAGTCGACGGCCATTAAATATATCTCTGGTCGGTGCAACCTCATCAGTGGTAGATGGACCAGGGTAATATGTACCCCAATCCGCTGCTTGGAAATCAGAGCCCGTGATCAATAATTGACCCGGTGGGGTCATTTGTGAAGGGCCTGCAATGTCATAAATACCAAGGTTGTAAGACGACATGTCCGTCTCATGCATGCCACCTGGCATAGCAGCAGCAACATCATCATCGGGAGCATCACTGCCCCCTGCTGGACACCACCTCCTCGGGCAGCACGAGGTCGCCAGACAACACCTGGTCGTCGGGTAGCAGGTCGTCGAGCACCAGCAGCTCGTGGAATACCACGACCTCGCTGGTATGTGTCTGGATCAATATAATCAGCATCTTGTGCCAAGCGCTGATCCGATCTGGCACGCTGCAGTGTCTCGGCAGCCACTGTCATGAATCACCGATCATAACCCTGCATGACCACAGGATCGTGGACATAACTCTGCATCTGCTGCCCCATATGGTAGACGGTATGCAATCCAATAGCCTGCACAAAAGTAAAGAATGTAAACTAGGTATTACTCACAACATTATATGTACATTATTAAATATAATATAAAACTTACCAGAGCCTTGTGTCTCCAAGCGTATGAGACGTACCGCCCATCTACCTGATGCACTGGGTTGCGGATAAAAAGACGGGACACTGTGCGGTACCATGCCATATACCCATCAATAGGATAGTGCTGCGGAGGTGGGATCAAATCACCTCGTCTATCCCAAATTACCTGCTGAGTGTGGAGCCAGCCTAAAAAGGTGTCGTCCACCCTGGAACGATCATTCCTCTCATAATGTAAGGCATGCCATGCAGGCGGAGGCGGTATAGGCTGCAGCATGCCAAATTGACGTGAAACCCGCTCCGGGGCTTGATGCACCACGATATCCAGGCATGTAAGAGGGACAGAAGTCCTCCAAATATGCCGGTCTAAAGTACAGTACGCTGGCAGGGTAGCTAGCAAGTCCTCGCTATACGGAGTCCAGATGAACTATCAAATAACAACACAAATGGCTAGTATGCGTAACACTAAATTAAATAATAACTGGTACGTTTAGTTAGATATTCACCTGTGCATCCTCGAGGAAGTCTAACACATCTGATGCCTGGGAGATTATGATGGGCATCATACGCCCGTGAAAGTCCACGCCGTGTGACCCACCTAGAAGCTAAAGGCAGGTGTGGAAAGGTGATGTCAGCTGGTAGTTGTGGCAAAGGTGGCCCGAGCTGCACAAATCGCTCCCATATCCAAACCTAACATAGAAAGTTGATGTATATTGTGAGATAAACTATAGCTAGGTAGATTGTAAGTAACGGATATTTTCATTGAATATGTTCTCACCTGTAGAAGAGGAAGGAAGCCACAAATATCTCTCTTTGTGCCCATAGAAGCCTGGCACATCTGCCTGTATAAGAATGCGATGACAGCAGCACCCCAACTGTATGTGGCTGTATCCTCGAACCGTGTGATGTGATGGAGAAACCAGAGGTTTACTAAGTTACCCGAAGTGTTCGGGAACAAGACCCCCCAAATAGAAGGAGCAGCAGCAGCCTAGTGTACTAAAGTACATCCTCATCCTCTGACTGATCAGTGACAGTAGGGTGGAGCTGCTCTAGGAGCTGTCTAATAGGGGATAACTGTATCTGACTGATCCCAGCCCTGGGATCCTCGGCCTCCGGCCTCAAACCTGTGAGCATCTGAAGCAAATCCCAATACGCCTCGCGCGGAAAATGCCTCATGTTCGCATGAAATAGAACCGGCAACCCATCAGCTGACAGGCCATATAAAACCTCTATGTCCTGCAATGTAATAGTGGCCTCGCCAATGGAAAGGTGGGAAGTGTGCGTCTCCGGTCGCCACCGCTCAATCATGGCCGTGATCAAGGAATAATCAAGCTGTATCCGACCAATATGAATAATCTTGTAGAATTCCATCCCCTCCAGGTGATGGACGACTCTAGGATGTAAATCGTGCTCACTGAGGAACTCCAGGAAGACATTCACTCTCCGAGCCTGGAATGTCTGTGTCAACAACTGGCCATCCCAGATGTACTCTGATCGATGGTAGGGCTGTAGGCCTAATAGATCCGAGCTCCTAGGGCCAGGATGTATGGGCGCATCCATGTCGTCAACTGTAAAATTAAAAATTTTAATAACTTAATTGTACAGATTATCATTAATAGATATGCATTTTTTATAATTAAAAGTTATATTTATAATAATTTAATTATCCAAATTACTAACATGTAGGTCCCGGGCTCGATATTTTTTAGGCCCAGCGGCACCAAACTATTATTAATCATTATGTATTTTTTTTATAATTTAAAGTTATATTTTAAATAATTTAATTTTACAAATTACTTATATATGGGTCTCAAGCTCGATATTTTTTAGACCCAGCAACACCAAACTATTATTAATAGATATGTATTTTTATATAATTAAAAGTTATATTTACAATAATTTAATTGTCCAAATTACTAACATATAGGTCCCGGGCTCGATAATTTTGAGGCCCAGCGGCACCAAACTATTATTAATCGTTATGTATTTTTTTTATAATTTAAAGTTATATTTTAAATAATTTAATTGTACAAATTACTTATATATGGGTCCCGGACTCGATATTTTTGAGGCCCAGCAACACCAAGATATTATTAATAGTGATGTATTTTTTTGTAATTTAAATTTACATTTTTAATAATTTAATTGTCCAAATTACTAACATATGGGTCCCGAGCTCGATATTTTTGAGGCCGAGCGGCACCAAACTATTATTAATCATTATTTTTTTTATAATTTAAAGTTACATTTTAAATAATTTAATTGTACACATTACTAACATATGGGTCCCAGGCTCGATATTTTTGAGGCCGAGCGGCACCAAACTATTATTAATAGTTATGTATTTTTTTATAATTAAAAGTTATATTTATTATAATTTAATTATCCAAATTACTAACATATGGGTCCCGGGCTCGATTATTTTGAGGCACAGCGGTACCAAACTATTATTAATCATTATATATATATTTTTTATAATTTAAAGTTACATTTTAAATAATTTAATTATACAAATTACTAACATATGGGTCCCGCGCTCGATATTTTTGAGCTCCCGAGTTCGATAATTTTTAATAACTTAATTTTGAGGATCAACAATCCAAGCTAAATACTACACATTACTACGCTACAAGGCTCTAAAATTTACTAGCCTAAACGAGTCTATGTTTTACTATGCTAAATAGGTTTGCATTTTACAATTACCAAATAATATAAATTAAACAAATGTATATAAACAAAATATTAACGTGAAAGCACGTATATTATCATACTAATCCAGATAAATTATACGTACTAATTTCGAAAAATAACATAAACTAATTAAAACAAATATGCAATCTAAAATACAAACAAAATAATACTGATATGCAACATACCTCGAATTCGATTTTTTGCGGATGAAAAAGATGAATATTATCGCTCCAAACCCGTAAATCCACAACACCAACAACCTTACTCGAGAGTGGGACCCACGTCTTACTACTACGATATACCGGGGGGACAATTTTTTTTTTTTTTTTTTTAATAAAAACGGGCATATTCTGTGGGGATGGGGGGACCAATATTTTTAAAAAAATGGTGTGAGAAACAATGAGGAAGACAACGGGGGTTGATGGTTTATATTAACAAATACAATGCCACTAATTATGGCGTTGAACAATTTCTGATTTAACGCTGTTAAAATACAATGCCATTAATAGTGGCATTGTATATACTTTTTTTTCTTTTTTTTTTTAAACGTATAAACGTTAAAGTAAGTAACTTACTTTGGTTCCGGATTCATGTATAATAGGGATTTGGTCCAGGTGCCAACTCGTGTACGTTGCCTTTCTTTTGAGATAAAATTAGAGACTATTTCCAAATGCAAATAAGAATGACAAAAGCCTGGCAAAATTTCATATTGATTTGACGTGAAGAAATTTTTTTGTAATGTGTACTAGATTTTCTTTTTGACAGAAGACCAAAATAAATGACTCCCTTTAACCTTTCTTGGTGATAAGTCAAAAGTCTAAGAGGAAAGCAACTTCGTTAGAATATTTTTGCTAAGGTCTAATTTCGTTTTTTTTTAAAACGAAAATATGTACAATTTGCATACTGTTTTTTGGTTGCTTGAACATACATTAAATATCTTATTCAGCAGAGACATCAGACATATACATATACTCTTGAAATACGGAAAAATAAGAATAAATAAATAATAAATTAAGGAAAAAATGGCAAAACAGAAAAAAAAATTGTTCTTTCTCTTTTTATTAAAATCTATGTCAAGTAAAAGTAAGACAAACAAATTAATACTGAGATAGTAAAGCCAACACGATTAAAACATGTCATCTCAAGTTACCTGGAACATGTAGATTCCTTCACGAAGTTCCGAATATTTTCTGGAGTAAAAGGGAATATAGAAGGAGATCATTATTTACTCGCAATAAATAATGAGTAGTATTACATAGTGAGTATTTCAAGTTAAATAACAATGTTTACACATATTTTTTCAACTTTTCAAGAAATTTTCCGCAACCAATATTTATATTAAAAATAATACTTACTCTGTTTTAAAGAGAATAAATTTATTACTTATTTAGAGAGTTAAACAAGATTTTCTTACCATACTTCTTGTAAATAATTTTTAAATATTTTAGATTGCTAACTATTAGGGTTTGTTTGGAAAGCAACCTTGTAATTGGACTTAGGTGTAAGTAAGTGTAATTATATATTTTTAACATGTTTGTCAGCATGTAATAAGGTATAAATAAGGGAGTATAATTACACTCTGCAATTCTCAAGGGGGAGCTGGAAATTACTGGTAATTACATGGTGTAATTACCGGATTATTTTTTGAATTTCTTTTCTTTTCTTTTTAATTCACTTTTTATTTCTATTATTTTTTAATTTTTTAATCTTTAAATTTTATTTTCAAATATTATTTTTTACATTATTTATTTTTATTCCTTATTTCTTATTTTCCAATATTTATTTTATGTTAATCAACATAATTTTCATATTTTATTTATTTTTTAGTTATTTTTGTTTATTACACTTCGCTATGTTATTATTTTATTTTTTCTAAATAAATTATATCTCATAATCTTAGAAAAAATAAGTAATCCACAAACTTGACTTGTAATGAGATGTCATTAAAGTTAAATTTGTTAATGGATAAGGTTATATGCAAACTGACTGTTAAGATGATAGATTAGGAGTTCAGAATTGCTGGCAATCTCTTTTCTTTTATTTTAATTTTCTTTTCATTTGCTCATATTTTTTATTTTCTTATATTTTAAGCATAATTGTGCTATTATTCTAGTTTTGAAACTACTCCCTCTATTAGAAATAATGAATCTTTAATAAACTAACCTTATAATTTGATGCCATTAAAGTAGAATCTCATTGTTGAATGAGGTTATAGACTTATGTTTTCCTTTTCTTTTGAGTTATATTTATTTAAAATATATTGAAACTTATTTTATATTATGTTATAATTTTACATAAGAGTATTATATTATTTTTTTTGGATTTTAAATTTATGTTATATTTCGCATATATTTTTTTTGGTAGGAACGATATGCATATTATATATAATAAAATTTACATAGTTTAGAGCTTGGGATACCTACACGGCATTTGGATTACAAGATTAGACCTACAAGAGTAGATGCTCCATAGTGGAGATGCTATCCTATTAGATAAAGTAGGAGCCGATAAAGGTACTAGATAATTACAAACAGGTTTAATAATATTACTACTAACATGCCAAATTGTTCTAGTATGGAGTATGCCATGGCAGTCTTGTTGATAATAAGACATCACAAAACTTGGTGGAGATTCAAATTTAGTATTCTTTATAAGGGAATATATTTATTAATTCTTAACTTTTAATTTTTGATAATTTACTTTATATTTAAAATTTAGTGTAATAGAATAATTACACTTGTGCAATCAAGCAATACACTTGTAATTACACTATACATTATGATAAACAAACATGTTATCGTAATTATAATATTATGTAATTACTAAGTTGTATACTGGGTTGTTGTTGTTGTTGTTGTTTTTTGTAATTACTAAGTTGTGTAACTATCCTAATAATTACACCAATTTCAATTACCCGGTGGCTTTCAAACATGCCCTTATGACTTATAATACTTTTCTATATAGTTTTTAAATATATAAATTTTATAACAACAACAATAACAACCCAGTATATTCCCACACGGTGGGATCTGGGAAGGATAATATGTAGACAGGCCTTACCTCTACTCGAGAGGGCAGAGAGGTTGTTTCCAATCTGTAACGACCCGGCCCGTCTTTATGGGAATTTTCACCCCGTTACCTTGCATTTACATATATTATGCTTTTAAAACAGTATTAGAGTATATCGGGTGAGTTAGGAGTGATTTGGATTGAAAATGAAACAAATAGCATGTTTAAAGAAAGCTTGAATATGAGAAGTCAACCAAGAGTTGACTATTGAGTTAGAGTGCTCGGAACCGGATTCTGATGATTCGACTAGTTCCGGGGGATCATTTATGACTTAGGAGAGCAATCGGAATTGAATTCGGAGGTCCGGTGTAGTTTTAGGCTTGAATTGGCGAAGGGTGATTTTTGGCGAAAACCGGATGGTAGGTGATATTTTGATCCGGGGGTCGGAATGGAATTCCGACAATTTCTGTAGCTTCGTTATGTGATTTTGGATGTGTCTGCATATTTTCAGGTCATTCGGACATCGTTTGATCGGGTTTTGGATTTAATGTTAGTTTTGAAAGTTTTGAAGAAACTTAGGCTTGAATTCGTGAGTAAATGGAGATTTTGATGTTTAGTATGGTGTTTTTATGATTGGAACAAGTCCGTATCATGTTTTGGAGTGCGTTGGTGGTTTTCGTTGGGGTCCCGGGGCCTCGGGATGATTTCGGACCATCAACCGGGCTTGTGGGACTTGGCAAAATCTGCAGAAAACTGCAGGTTTCTGCCCAGTCATTTTGACCTTCGCGTTCGCATGGCATGGGCCGCGTTCGCGAAGGCCAGGAAGATCAATGCATCGCGTTCGCGGTCGGGGTGTCACGTTCGCGTAGGCCAGGGATGTTGAGCATCGCGAACGCGTTGCTTGGGTCGCGTTCACGTAGGGTCGTGGGTGTTGTGCTTCGCGTTCGCGGGAGGTGTATCGCGAACGCGTAGAAGAAATCTGGGCGGCTGGGAGTTTGAACATCGCGAACGCGTGGGAGGCGTCGCGTTCGCGAAGACTAAGGCAGAGCTGTTCATCGCGAACGCGTGGGGGATCACGCGAACGCGAAGAACAAAAGTGTCTGGCAGTGAATAGCAATAGGGGGCCTGCGATCGCATAGAACAAAAGTTTCTGGCAGTGAATAAAATCCAGAAGCAGAAGGGTTACGGGTTTACACCCCCAAAACTCAATTTTGAGCCCTAGAGAGAAGAAAACTCGAGGAAATCACCGAGAAGTCATCGGGTATTCGTCGGAGGTAAGATTCTTGACTCAAAAACATCATTTTATGGTAGTATTAACATCAATCTTCATGAAATTGGGTTGAAATCTTGAAGAAATGTGGCCTAAATATTGAAAACGGGATTTTTGGATTTGGGAGGCCATTTGAACTCCGATTTCGATAAATTTTATATGCACGGACTCGTGGCGAGATGAGGGTCACGTTGGTACTAATTTCGGAATTTTCCGAGCAGTGGGGCCCGGGTTCGGGTTTTACCAACTTAGTGTAATTATGCGAATTTCATATAAATTGAAGTGGGTTATGATTCTTTGACCCGTATTTGACATAATTATTGTTATTTGACTAGATTCTACACACGAGGCAATGAAATTCAAAGGAAAATGCATCGCGGACGAGTCTACGACCGGCTAGAGGTGAGTAGTTTGTGTATATGGTAGCCTGAGGGTTCGAAACCCCGGCTTAGCACATTGTGACGCTAATAGGGCGTGGCTCGCACACCGTGGCAGGTGCGGGATTGATTGTGACTGGGGATTGAGACTTGGTCCATCCCGGAAATGAATGATATGTTGTTAGTGTTGGAAATACACCGTATTTGCTATATTTATGGGCTGTAAGCCTTGTTTGGGGCCTTGTGCCGATCTGTAGCGTCCTTAGAGGACAATATTATGTGATAGCTATAATCGCTTAAATCACTGATCTCAGTCCTGGAAATTGAAATCACACTTTTGAAATGCTAAGTCACCGGCTTTTACAAATTTAATAAAGTTAAAGTATTTTTTCATAAATTATGAATTGAGAACTGGAATTAAGGAAAATGAATTGTTTTGTGACTTAATTGCTTATTGTGGACTGAGTATGGGATCGGGCTGCACGCCACAGTGGTGGATATGTGGATCGGGCTGCACGCCGCAGCAGTATTGCGCTTGGGCTGTAGGAGCCCCTCCGGAGTCTGTACACACCCCCAGTGAGCGCCGTCGACGTTAAATTGGATCGGGCTACACGCCGTAGCGGTTATGTGCATTGCATTGCATCTATATTTGTTGAATTACTTTGTGGTAGCTGTATTGTATTGTTGCTGCTAGTTCGTAGGAGATTCGGACTGTAGTGTAGCTTCATATTGTGGTATTTTGTGGATTTCTTACTGTCAGCTATTAATATATACTTTTTACTCACTAAGTACTTAGTACTCACCCCTACTCCCCGCACCTTTGCGTGCAGATTCAGGTACACATGAGGGTTAGACGAGCACTCGAGCTTTATCAGAGTTAATCCGAGTTGCTGAGGTAGCCGCGGGCGTTCGCGGAACCTAGCTTCTCATTCCATTCCAGTTGTTATTTTATATTTTGTATTCAGACTTGAGTACTTCTATATCGTACTCTCTATTTCCTGTTGGGTTTTGTTAGAGGCTCTAGACTTGTGACTCCGGATCTTTGGGAGTGTCGGTATTTTGTTCAGTATTATTATTATTGGAGTTCTTAAACTCATATATTCTTCTTGGGTTGTCCATTTGGGGACGAGTATTTTTGTGATAATTAAATTGTTGGTCTGGCTGGCCTAGCTTGATTGTTGGGCGCCATCACGACCGGATTTGGGTCGTGACAAGTTGGTATCACAGCTCTAGGTTATTAGGACTCGCGAGTCATGAGCCGGTTTAGTAGGCTTTCGCAGATCGGTACGTAGACGTCCGTATCTATCTTCGAAGGGCTATAGAAACTTTAGGAAAAACCTCATTTTCTTGAATTCATATCGTGCGATTTGTGTTATCATGAAATTAAATCTTTCCATATTCTATTCTCTCGCAGATGGCGAGAACACGAGCTAACGGACGTGGCGGACGACCACCATTGACACCCATAGGCCGTGGTCGTGGTAGAGGTAGGGCAGCAGCACCAGCACCTGCTGACCCACCGGCTGACCGGACTCAGGACCAGATTCCAGCGGCAGACGCTCCGACAACTCAGGTTCAGGCACCGGCAGTGCCCATTGTGATACCGGGTCTTCAGGAGACCTTGGCTCAGATCTTATCAGTGTGCACAGGCTTGGCACAGGTAGTTGCAGCTACTGCTGCAGTATCTTCTTCACAAGCAGGGGGAGGGAATCAGACCCCCGTGGCTCACACACCCGAGCCAGTTCAGCCAGTTGCACCCGTTGCACCAGCTCCTGCATATATGGTTCCAGTTATGCCCGACGATGAGCAGCGTCGTTTGGAGAGATTTGAGAGGCTACAACCTCCGACATTCGGTGGTGCTGAGGGCGAGGACGCCCAGGGTTTTCTTGACAGATGTCAGCGCATGCTTCGCACCGCGGGTATTCTAGAGTCCAGCGGTGTTTCATTCACCACTTTTCAGTTCACAGGTGCAGCATTTCAGTGGTGGGAGGATTTTGAGAGGCGTAGGCCCGCTGGGGCAGTGCCCCTCACTTGGCAGCAGTTCTCCACGGTATTCTTGGAGAAGTACGTGCCTCAGTCTCAGAGAGAGGAGCTGCGACGACAGTTCGAGTGGTTGAAGCAGGGAGAGATGACGGTTAATCAGTACGAGATGAGATTCACACAGTTGGCCCGTCATGCCATGTGGATGGTTCCTACGGACAGAGAGAGGATTCGGAGATTTATCGATGGCCTTATTTATCCCATCCGCATATTGATGATCAGGCAGAGAGTTTCGACAGTTACCTTCGAGGAGGTGGTTGATGCTGCCCGTCACATTGAGACAGATCGCTGCAAAGAGCGGGAGGAGAGAGAGGCTAAGAGGCCTCGTGGTATTGGCAGTTACAGCGGTGCTCCGTCTAGGGGCCAATTTCAGCATAGCAGAGGTCGCTCTTTCAGGTCTCATCAGTCTGGACGTACAGAGTCCAGTGGGGTTTCATCAGATCATGGTCGTCAAGGCCAGCAGGGTTATCAGGGTCAGCAGAGCCGTCAGCAGAGTCAGCCTGCACTGAGTGCTCTTCCAGCTCAGAGCTCTGCTCCTGCTTCCTCAGCACAGGGTTCATCGGTAGCGAGGGGTCCTCGGCAGCCCCTTCTTCCATCTTCAGGCCGTTGTTTTGAGTGTGGTGATTTGGGCCATATCAGGAGAGAGTGTCCTCGGTGGCTTCGTAAGCGGTCTCAGCAGAGGGATCAGCCTTCATCTTCTACTCCTGTTTCTTCAGCGCCAGCACAGTCGGCTAGGACTGGTGGCCAGGTATCCAGAGGTCGCCCTAGGGGTGAGGATCGTACTGGTGGAGGCCAGGCTCGTTTCTATGCTCTTCCGGACAGGAAGGATGCTAGTGCTTCAGATGCAGTCATTTCAGGTATTATCTCAGTCTGCCACAGGGATGCTTCTGTCTTATTTGATCCCGGATCCACCTATTCTTATGTCTCTACTTATTTTGCACATCATTTGGGTATGACCCGTGGTATTCTCGCTTTGACCGTACATATGTCTACCCCAGTAGGGGATACTGTTGTTGTGGATCAGGTATATCGATCCTGTATTATTACTATTGGGGGTCTGGAGACCCGAGTTGATTTATTACTACTGGGCATGGTGGATTTCGATGTAATTCTAGGCATGGATTGGCTATCTCCCTACCATGCGATTCTGGATTGTCATGCCAAAACAGTCACACTAGCTATTCCAGGTAATCCGAGGATCGTGTGGCGTGGCTTGACTGATTATGTGTCCGATAGGGTGATTTCTTATATAAAGGCTCAACGAATGATTGGCAAGGGTTGTTTATCTTATTTGGCCTTCATTAGAAATGTTGAGGCTGAGACACCCAGTCTTGATTCGGTCCCCATTGTGAGGGAGTTTCCGGATGTATTTCCAGCAGACCTGCCGGGCATGCCACCCGACAGAGATATTGACTTTGGTATTGACTTGGTGCCGGGCACTCAGCCCATTTCTATTCCTCCTTATCGCATGGCACCAGCAGAGTTAAAAGAATTAAAAGAACAGCTTCAGGAACTCTTAGATAAGGGTTTCATTCGTCCGAGTGTGTCACCTTGGGGTGCACCGGTGTTGTTCGTGAAGAAGAAAGATGGCACAATGAGAATGTGCATTGATTACAGGCAGCTGAACAAGGTAACAGTGAAGAATAAATACCCATTGCCTCGTATTGAGGACCTATTTGATCAGCTACATGGAGCTAGTGTATTTTCTAAGATTGATCTTCGATCGGGCTATCATCAGTTGAAGATCAGGGACTCAGATATTATGAAGACAGCGTTCAGGACGCGGTATGGGCACTACGAGTTCCTGGTGATGTCTTCGGGCTAACTAATGCCCCAGCTGCATTCATGCACTTGATGAATAGTGTATTTCGGCCATACCTGGATTCTTTTGTGATTGTGTTTATTGATGATATTCTGGTATATTCACGCAGCCGGGAGGAGCATGCACAGCATTTGAGAGTGGCATTGCAGAGGTTGAGAGAAGAGAAGCTTTATGCAAAATTCACTAAGTGTGAGTTCTGGCTTGATACTGTGGGTTTTCTGGGACATATAGTGTCCAGTGATGGTATTCGGGTTGATCCTCAGAAGGTCGAGGCAGTGCAGAATTGGCCCAGACCTTCCTCAGCTACAGAGATTCGGAGTTTTCTCGGCTTGGCATGCTATTATCGTCGGTTTGTTCAGGATTTCTCATCTATTGCTTCACCGTTGACTAAGTTGACACAGAAGAATGCTCCATTTGTGTGGTCTGATGAATGTGAAGAGAGCTTTCAGAAGCTCGAGGAGGCTTTGACCACGGCTCCAGTACTTGTGTTACCATCGGCCTCAGGATCATATACGGTGTATTGTGATGCTTCCAGAGTTGGACTCGGTTTTGTGTTGATGCAGGAGGGTAGAGTTATTGCTTATGCTTCTCGTCAGCTAAAGCCCCAAGAGAAGAACTACCCCGTTCATGATTTGGAGTTAGCCGCTATTGTTCATGCCTTGAAGATTTGGAGGCATTACTTATATGGTGTATCTTGTGATGTATATACAGACCACCGCAGCCTTCAGCATTTGTTTAAGCAGAAAGATCTAAATTTGAGGCAGCGAAGATGGCTTGAGTTGCTTAAAGACTATGATATTACTATCTTGTACCATCCCGGAAAAGCCAATGTAGTGGCTGATGCATTGAGCCGGAAGGCTATTAGTATGGGCAGTTTGGCGTATATTCCAGTTGGGGAGAGACCCCTAGCAGTTGATGTTCAGGCGTTAGCTAATCAGATGGTAAGGCTGGATATTTCTGAGCCCAGTCGGGTGATGGCTTGTGTAGTAACTCGTTCTTCTTTATATGATCGTATTCGAGAGCGCCAGTATGATGATCCACACTTACTTGTCCTTAAGGACAGAGTTCAGCATGATGATGCTAGAGATGTCACTATTGATAGTGATGGTGTATTGCGGATGCAGGGCCGGATATGCGTGCCCAATGTTGACGGCCTTCGTGAATTGATATTGGAGGAAGCCCATAGCTCGCGGTATTCTATTCATCCAGGAGCCGCGAAGATGTACCAGGATTTGAAGCAGCATTACTGGTGGAGAAAGATGAAGAAAGATATTGTGAGCCATGTGGCTCGGTGCCTAAACTGTCAGCAGGTCAAGTATGAGCATCAGAGACCTGGAGGTGTATTCCAGCGTATCGATATTCCTGAGTGGAAGTGGGAAAGGATTACTATGGACTTTGTTAGCGGACTCCCTCGGACAGCGAGGAAGTTTGATTCAGTTTGGGTGGTGGTGGATAGGTTGACCACGTCAGCTCACTTCATCCCAGTGTGTACTACCTATACCTCGGAGCGGTTGGCATAGTTATTCATCCGTGAGATCGTGAGATTGCATGGAGTTCCCATTTCTATTATATCAGACAGAGGTACCCAGTTCACATCTCAGTTCTGGAGGACATTTCAGCGAGAGTTGGGTTCACAGGTAGAGCTGAGCACAGCATTTCATCCACAGACGGATGGGCAGTCTGAGCGTACTATTCGGATATTGGAGGACATGTTGCGTGCTTGTGTCATTGATTTTGGTGGTTCATGGGCTGATTATTTGCCTTTGGCGGAGTTTGCTTACAATAATAGCTATCGGTCCAGCATTCAGATGGCACCGTATGAAGCTTTATATGGGAGGCGGTGTAGATCTCCAATCGGTTGGTTCGAGCCCGGCGAGGCTAGGTTGTTAGGGACGGAGTTAGTCCAAGATGCCTTAGATAAGGTGAAGGTGATTCAGGAGAGACTTCGCACAACTCAGTCGCGTCAGAAGAGTTATGCAGACCGGAAGGTCCGAGATGTGTCCTATTCAGTAGGTGAGAAAGTGTTGCTGAAGGTTTCGCCTATGAAGGGTGTTATGAGGTTTGGAAAGAAAGGAAAGTTGAGCCCAAGGTTCATTGGACCTTTTGAGGTGCTTAGGAAAGTTGGGGAGGTGGCTTATATGCTTGCTTTGCCACCCGGTTTGTCGGGAGTTCACCCGGTGTTCCATGTATCTATGCTCCGGAAGTATGTCGGAGACCCGTCTCATGTGTTGGACTTCAGCACGATACAACTTGATGAGGATTTGACTTATGATGTGGAACTAGTAGCCATTTTGGGTCGACAGGTTCGTAAGCTGAGATCCAAGGACATAGCTTCAGTAAAAGTGCATGGAGAGGTCGTCCCGTGGAGGAAGCAACTTGGGAGACCGAGCAGGAAATGCGGAGCAGATATCCACACTTGTTTGATGCTCCAGGTATGTTTCTTAACCCGCTCGCGGACGAGCGTTTGTTTAAGTTGGGGAGAATGTAACGACCCGGCCCGTCGTTATGGGAATTTCCACCCCGTTACCTTGCATTTACATATATTATGCTTTTAAAATAGTATTAGAGTATATCGGGTGAGTTAGGAGTGATTTGGATTGAAAATGAAACAAATAGCATGTTTAAAGAAAGCTTGAATATGAGAAGTCAACCAAGAGTTGACTATTGAGTTAGAGTGCTCGGAACCGGATTCTGATGATTCGACTAGTTCCGGGGATCATTTATGACTTAGGAGAGCAATCGGAATTGAATTCGGAGGTCCGGTGTAGTTTTAGGCTTGAATTGGCGAAGGTTGATTTTTGGCGAAAACCGGATGGTAGGTGATATTTTGATCCGGGGGTCGGAATGGAATTCCGACAATTTCTGTAGCTTCGTTATGTGATTTTGGATGTGTCCGCAAATTTTCAGGTCATTCGGACATCGTTTGATCGGGTTTTGGATTGAATGTTAGTTTTGAAAGTTTTGAAGAAACTTAGGCTTGAATTCGTGAGTAAATGGAGATTTTGATGTTTAGTATGGTGTTTTTATGATTGGAACAAGTCCGTATCATGTTTTGGAGTGCGTTGGTGGTTTTCGTTGGGGTCCCGGGGCCTCGGGATGATTTCGGACCATCAACCGGGCTTGTGGGACTTGGCAAAATCTGCAGAAAACTGCAGGTTTCTGCCCAGTCATTTTGACCTTCGCGTTCGCGTGGCATGGGCCGCGTTCGCGAAGGCTAGGAAGATAAATGCATCGCGTTCGCGGTCGGGGTGTCGTGTTCGCGTAGGCCAGGGGTGTTGAGCATCGCGAACGCGTTGCTTGGGTCGCGTTCGCGTAGGGTCGTGGGTGTTGTGCTTCGCGTTCGCGGGAGGTGTATCGCGAACGCGTAGAAGAAATCCGGGTGGCTGGGAGTTTGAACATCGCGAACGCGTGGGAGGCGTCGCGTCCGCGAAGGGTAACCGGAATTGAGCATCGCGAACGCGAGGCCTGCGATCGCATAGAACAAATTGGAGGCCTGAGGAAAATTACTCTATGCGATCGCAATAGGGGGCCTGCGATCGCATAGAACAAAAGTTTCTGGCAGTGAATAAAATCCAGAAGCAGAAGGGTTACGGGTTTACACCCCCAAAACTCAATTTTGAGCCCTAGAGAGAAGAAAACTCGAGGAAATCACCGAGAAGTCATCGGGTATTCGTCGGAGGTAAGATTCTTGACTCAAAAACATCATTTTATGGTAGTATTAACATCAATCTTCATGAAATTGGGTTGAAATCTTGAAGAAATGTGGCCTAAATATTGAAAACGGGATTTTTGGATTTGGGAGGCCATTTGAACTCCGATTTCGATAAATTTTATATGCGCGGACTCGTGGCGAGATGAGGGTCGCGTTGGTACTCATTTCGGAATTTTCCGAGCAGTGGGACCCGGGGTCGGGTTTTACCAACTTAGTGTAATTATGCGAATTTCATATAAATTGAAGTGGGTTATGATTCTTTGACCCGTATTTGACATAATTATTGTTATTTGACTAGATTCTACACACGAGGCAACGGAATTCAAAGGAAAAGGCATCGCGGACGGGTCTACGACCGGCTAGAGGTGAGTAGTTTGTGTATATGGTAGCCTGAGGGTTCGAATCCCCGGCTTAGCACATTGTGACGCTAATAGGGCGTGGCTCGCACACCGTGGCAGGTGCGGGATTGATTGTGACTGGGAATTGAGACTTGGTCCATCCCGGAAAATATGCTATTAGTGTTGGAAATACACTGTGTTTGACATATTTGTGGGTTGTAAGCCTTGTTTGGGGCCTTGTGCCGACCTGTAGTATCCCTAGGGGATAGTATTTATGTGATAGCTATACTTGCTTAATCACTGATCTCAGTCCTGGAAATTGAAATCACAGTATTGAAATGCTAAGTCACCGGTTTTTGCAAATTAAATAAAAGTTAAAGTATTTTTCATAAATTATGAACTGGAAATTTGAATTAAGAAAAATGAACTGTTTTGTGACTTATCTGATTAATGTGGACTGAGGATGGATCGGGTTGCACGCCGCAGCGGTTTATATGAGGATCGGGCTGCACGCCACGACGGTTGATATGAGGATCGGGCTGCACGCCGTAGCAGTATTGCGCTTGGGCTGTAGGAGCCCCTCCGGAGTCTGTACACACCCCCAGTGAGCGCCGTCGACGTTAAATTGGATCGGGCTACACGCCGTAGCGGTTATGTGCATTGCATTGCATCTATATTTGTTGAATTACTCTGTGGTAGCCGTATTGTATTGTTGCTGCTAGTTCGTAGGAGATTCGGACTGTAGTGTAGCTTCATATTGTGGTATTTTGTGGATTTCTTACTGTCAGCTACTTATATATATTTGTTACTCACTGAGTACTTAGTACTCACCCCTACTCCCTGCACCTTTTGTGTGCAGACTCAGGTACTCAGGAGCAGTAGACAGGCAACTCCAGCGTTTGCAGTGTCATATCGGGTTGCTGAGGTAGCTGCCTACGTTCGCAGAACCTAGCTTCTCCTCTCATTTCCAGTTGCTATTTTGTATTTTGTATTCGGACTTGAGTACTTCTATATCGTACTCTCTATTTCCTGTTGGGTTTTGTTAGAGGCTCTAGACTTGTGACTCCGGATCTTTGGGGAGTGTCAGTATTTTGTTCTGTACTATTATTATTGGAGTTCTTAAACTCATATATTCTTCTTGGGTTGTCCATTTGGGACCGATATCTTTGTGTTAATTAAATTGTTGGTCTGGCTGGCCTAGCTTGATTGTTGGGCGCCATCACGACTGGATTTAGGGTCGTGACACAATCGACCCTCCGCGAATGGAAAAAAGGCAAGCAAAAACAAAAAAACAAAAACCGCATTAGTTACTCCAGCATACACCTCATAAAATTATCTAAACATAAGATGCATATGTACCATAAAGAAATAGGCATGCAATGATATCAAAACAGTAACTACCATAAATTTTATATCAAAAAACTTAAAGAATCTATGACAAAGTTCATCAATTCATTTGATCCCCGTACGATCCCAAAAGGTTCAAACAAATTAAAATAGATGAATTATCAACTTTAAAATACTTTTCTTCAATTTTAATTTAAGATTAACAAAGATGACTCAATTTTTTGATATGTCTCAACATTTTACTATTTACTAATAATGGGTCTAGGGAAAAGCACTGGCACCCTTTTCATAATATACTAGTATATAAGATGACTAATTATCTATCAATCTATATCTATATTATATTAAAAGCACGAAGACCCTTTGTAAAATATCGTTCACCTTTTTTACCCTTTAAAAACAGATTTTACAATGAACAAAATTGTAATTTAAGTATTTTCCTAAGATTTAAGATTTCAAAATCAATTTATATTTTTGGTTATTAAATCTATCCTAATAGATCTAGGTAGAAGGTCGTAATATTTAAGGCTTTAAAAGTTTTACCTTATATAAATTATATTTTATTTAAATTATGTAATATAATTATAATTCATTTCATCTGAACTTTATAAATATAGAAGACTTTAAGATAAACTAATAGTTAAATTATTAAGGTTCGTAAAAGACGCAAAAGATCCGCTACCATATTAACATGCTTCTGTCACAGTTAGTTCATATTTTCATACGATTTTTTTTAACAGCTCTTTTATTTATAAAACAACAATTAACCAAGGTATTTGCATAGTTCCTAACGTGATGATTTAGTTGTATGCGTAATAAGACAAAAAAAATGACGATAATCTAATTTGTTTGACTTTGTAAAAAAGAAAATACTATATGCTATTAGGCAATTAATGATTATAGTTATGCTACATAGTTAGCAATTTTTATATAAGCTAAAATCTTAATTTATTTTAAATACAAAAAATTTGATAACCGAAATATAAATTGATTTAAAGTCTTAAATATTAAATTATATTTTTTTCAATGTAAATCTATTTTCAAAAAAACGAAAAAGTTTGCATATATTTAGGTTATAATACATTCCATGTTGTTTTCTTAATATTAGCATCTACTAAAATTTTATTTACTAACTATTTTAATTTCTTTTTAGGTAGGAAGTCATTAAAATCAATTAGAATTTCAAATAACTTATCCAAATCATTTCATCTATTGAACAATGTAACATAACTGTTTTCAGAGTCAAAAACACTTATGATTACAAATAAAAAGATCCAAACAAATACTTTTTCACAATTTAAAAATATAATTCTTATCGGATAAAGTTATAATTACAGTTAAATATTTAAAACATGGAATAAGATACTATTAGAAATTTAATTTAGTAAATTATTACCTTTAATTTTGAAAATAACTAATTACTTCTTTGAATTAGCTAATTAGCAAAAGCATATGATTCATTGCTTTTCCAAAATTAATCATTCATAAGATGACCAAAAAATAGACGACCCGATTATAAAATATTAGTTCAACGTTAATTTTTTTAGACTTTGTATTGTCAATGTCAAATCTTTTGGGAGTATATGATCAACCTTTTCATACTCAAATCTTTTAAAAACCAAAAAATTCAATTTTCAGTTTGTGTTATGTGACAAATCTTTAAAGAACCGGAATAAAAAAAAATATCATGTTTTATTTTCACTATTAGGTTAGAGAAATAATAATAACTGTTATAAGATATTTTTACATACGTTCTCAAAAAATTACAATAAGGCATTATAATTTTCAGAAAGTTTTCTTTAATTTTATCTTTAAACTTAGCTACATTATCTAATAATAGTTATGTGATTTTAAAAATAAAATTATACTCATTGATATGTGTATACACGCAAAGCGCGAAACTTAAGACTAGTTAGAAAAAAAAATACATACTCATATGGAAACTGAGACACATGGTAAAATGATTCATAACCGTACCTTGTGATAAAAGAGATGCTCGTCCCTAACACACAATTCAATAATAATAAAAACTATACGTTCGACTTCTACTATTAATTTTTATGAATTTTGCTATTTTTTTATGTTAACTTTACGGCGAAAAAGGAGAAAGAGACTCGAAATTTTACTTCTTGCAATTTCATCAAAGTTTGACTTCCATCATTCTACTTTATCTATTTCATTTCATGCAACACTTTCCTTTTTCTTTTATCTGATTTAAAATATTTGGCACCTTTTTATATTTGAAAAGTTTTTATTTTAATTTATTTATGGATGTTCTTATACAAATAATATGACATATTTAAAATTATAAATTTTTATGTATATTTTGCTATGTTATAGATAGAGGCGGACCCAAGATTTAAAGGTAGCGGGTGCACTGTAAAAATACCTTAACAATATTATTCAATGGCTTTAGGTGGACTAATAATTAGACACTAGTGGTTGCATATGTGCTTTGAAAATTAAGGAAGAAGTTTTTTGTGTGCAAAGAGATAATTGTAGAAGAAATTTTTGATGTAGGGATTTAACTAAAAGTAAAAAGGTGGATCCATTGAAAAAAACTAAATCAAATACACAATAGTAGGCATGTTGAAATTCTCTCAAAGAGAGAGAAAATGTTACTAGTAGGCCTTTGAAATTACCAAATAAGACCCAATCAAAAATATTATTTTTGTTATTGAACTTGAGATTCAAACTTGAGCCTTGAAGAAGACAGCTATTCCACAAACCAACTCTTCTATCCAATCTTTGTGACTGAGGGTGCATCGTAATATATTTATAGGGGTTTTTCTTGTATTAACTTATATATATAAAATATATATACAATATTTTTACCGAGGCCAACGGGTGCCCGTACCCCCACTCCCAAACGTAGGTCCGCCCCTGATTATAGATGTACAATAGTTTATGCATTATAAGTCTTTCTTATTAAACTATATCAAGTAAAATATTATCCTATAAGTTGAAAAAGAAGTTGTGTTTAAATTCAATTTATTTATATCTTTTTCTTGTTTGGCAGCGTGTGTATTGGGGTTTTAGGAGGTTATGTGACTAGAGGTCGAGCGAAAATTTGAAGCTTAAAGAATTTGGAATTTTAGTCTTTTAAAGTTATTTTATTTTAAAGTGATAATTTGTACATTTAGTGAATTTCTTTAGATAATACAAGGTATGGAACGGACATGCTAGCTCCACCCTTGACCATGGCTGATTTGCTATTGCTTTTAGATTTATATAAGGTTAGTATGGTGATAATTTATATGTATATGCTTTAGTTTTAAGGAGAATAAATTATTCCAAAATGTATAAGAATAAAATAAATGAAATGAGGACCACATTGAGAAAGGGAAACAGCACAGGGGATACAGGAATCTCAGCGCATAAAGTGGGTGACCTTTTTCCTTTTGGGATCCTATTTGTAAATGGAAAGATTCTCCGATATCTAGCCCAACACCACACCAACATAATCTATTTTTGTAAAAATAGCACGGTTTAACCAGTTTTCGCACTGGCCAATTAAATATAAATAATGGTTATTAAGTTAATAAAAAATAGCTAATATTTTACTGCAACAGAGATCGGTCCCGTATAATATACATGAGTTTGGTGTATTTGTGAACGAACTCCAGCATATTATGCCGGACCAATATACTTTACTGACTCCTGTATAATATACGGAGGACTGAAACACCAATGCTCAAAACATCAGTATATTATACTGAACATTTATACTTGCTGAAACTCTAGTATATTATGCGGGAGTTCTAGCATAATTATATTTGAACTTTCGCATATAATACGTGAGTTCCAGCATAGTTATACTGGAACTCTCGTATAATATGCGGGAGTTCAAGTATACTTATGATGGTTCTCCCGTATAATACGCGGGCGTATTTTCCAGACTTTGAACAGTATTTCCGTTCAGATTTATCTTTACATGAAAAATGGCTAAATTTTGATTACTTTTGAAACTGAGCTATTTTTGAATGACCAGTTGTAAATCATGCTATTTTTTAATTTCTCGCATTCAAATATGGGAAATGGGCCAAAATTATCTTTAGACTATTCGATAAGTACAAATATATCCTCTGTCCATCTATTAAGTAAACAATACCCCACTATTATCTTTCTGGTTTACTTATGCTTTTACAAGTAATATTAATGCGAGTAAAAAAGATTATTTAAACTATACGTGACAAATTTTTAGTGGTCCAACTTTTAAATAACCACAATTAAATAAGTCCACCCTTAACCTCTTTTTTTACTCAACCCCAAAAACTGACCCATTTAGAAAAATGGCAAGACTTTTGAATTTTACAAGAATTAAGTTATTTATCTTTTCGACTGTACCATCATCATAGTTGCCAGCACCCCATTTCCTCCATAACAACCACGCTGCTACCACAACCATGATCCTCATGTTTGCTCCATTCCTCCATTTTTGAACACAATGAATATATTACGCTAATCGAGGGGGTCCGAGTAGAAGATCTTCAATATTTCTCTATTTGATGTCCTTTTCTTGTTGTAAAATTAGGATTTTATTCAAGGTGGAGTACCTAGGCCATAAGTTTTTTATTTTCTATGATGAATTACCATTTGGGTCTTATAACTTATTAATAGTTTGCAAAAAATCATGAAGAAAAAATTGGACTATTCCGGATTCACCTCCATGTAAGCAAGCATTTTCTATAAATATGGGTCGATCGTCGAGAACTAAAATGAACAATATATTGGAATAATCAAATTACACTAAACCATGTAAACTTATTTTTAACTATATTTGAGTATAAGTAAAAAAAAAATAGTTTTTCACTCGGTATCCGATATTCACATTGGGGCCCAATTCAATTCGGATTCGCACCGGAAAGTTTCACATTTGGAATAACGCTCTTCCTAACCCATATTGGGGTCCGACTAAATCCTGATTCGTGCTAAAAAAATCTCACATTAGGGGTAAAACGCTCTCTAACAATGACGGCTTGTAAAGAGCTCCCCAACAAAGACGACTCCATACCAGGAGTTCGAGCTCGAGACTTGTTTACCTTGAAAATGGTAATAATTATTCGATTTAATTTTGTAGTTCTAAAAATATGCGATTTATTTTTATGCTAGTTGTTAGACAATGTATACTAAGTAAGAGATTAGAAAATAAGATAAAAGCTTGTAGATAATATAATGGTCAAATCGAATGGCTGGAAATCGCAGCCTCGAGCTGGCGCATATGGGGCCTCGAGGTTGAGTTTGTTGCTTAGCTAAGGGCAGTCAATGAAGGGTTAACAATTATGAGAGCTTTGATGGCAGCTCTTTAGGATCAATAATAAGCAATAAATGAAGAACAATTTATGAAATACAATAAATGATAGTAAGGCAATAATTAAATGTAAACAATAGAATCAAAAGAGAGTATGGTTGAGTTAGAGAGCAGAGAATGTTCTTATATTGAATGTTGTGTGTTATATTGTATATATCCCTACAAAATGACAAGGGTCCCCTTTATATAGGAAGGGAAATCCCCACATAGTACATTGTAATTATTACTGATGACTATAAAATATTTATATATCTTATACTGAAAAATAAATTATTTTAACTAATGTTATATATATGTTATTTTCTAATAGTATTTTGCAGGAAATAAAAATATCACGATAAAGCAAATAAAGGAATAAAAAGAGATCACGAGACATCATGACAATAGAAGCACGAGGCATCATGGCAAAGATCCACGGGACATCATGGCAATAGAAGCACGCTGCATCATGGCAAAAGAACCACAAGGCATCGTGGTACCTTATGAGATTTGATTTCTATAAAAAGGATGTCTTATTTGTGTTGAAGGGACAAAAATCATACATGCCTAATTAGCAACTTTTCTCTAGCTTTGATCTTTACTTCTTTCTCTATCTATTTCACTTTTCTCTTGTAGCTTTTGGATTTTCTAAGAGTATTGAGTTTTAAGAATTTCTTTCTTTGTGAGATTTAAAATACTCCTTAATGGAGTAATATATTTCGTTGGGATAGTTGATGAAGCTCGATATAGTTATTTTATTAATCTCAATTTTACTACATGCTTGACCTGAGACTTTCTAATTATATTTTTGTATTGTGTTGCATATTAGTTTTAGTCAATTATTATCACTTCTATCTATTTATTCTCCAAAGTTAGTTGTATGTCAATTTTGTAACTCTCACAAAGCAAGATTAATATACGATAACTATTGAGTAAAATAATAGAGTGAGAGTAATTCTTTTTAATCTATCATTTCAAGTCTTTAATCTTTCTTACTTCCATTCTAATTCTCATGGAGGAGTTGTAGCTGGCAAGACTATTGATTTTTTAGTAAAGAAGAATCGCAAGAGGATATTTCTATATTGTGCTGGAATATTAGTTTTAGTTAATTATTATCACTTCTATCTATTTATTCTCCAAAGTTAGTTGTATGTCAATTTTGTAATTCTCACGAAGCAAAATTAATATACGATAATTATTAGATAAAATAATAGAGTGAGAGTAATTCTTTTTAAGTTATCATTCCAGGTCTTTAATCTTGATTACTTCCATTCTAATTCTCATAGAGGAGTTGTAGTTGGCAAGATTATTGATTTGTAGTAAAAAATAATCGCAAGAAGTTTTTGCTATCTTTTAGCACAATTCAGGCAAGAAAATTATTTCAGTTTAATCGTCACGAGTCATATATCAATTGATTTACATAACCTCACGGGGTGTTATTAATTGATTATTTCTTAGTGAGCAAATATAATTGTATTAGCAATAAACAGTTATTCCTAAGAGGAATACATGTAGAAGCCAAGATTTTATTATTATCACGCTATCCAGTGAATTCAATGATTCCCAGCTCTTTTTAAATATAAATCTACCAAAATTTATTTTGTTTAAACTTAAGCAATTTACATTTTCAACAAATAAAACTTCATCAATTTGGTTCTCTCAAATAGTAGTAAGAATATTATAAGTTTGTAGCTAGATTCTCCAAACTCTACCGGATGATATCATAAACTATACTAGAATTTGATAGAGTATGAGCAACAAAATCTTATACCCATTGGCCTCATCAATTATAAAGAAATATATCTGGCACATCTATTTGCTAGTTTGGCACAAACTAGGGCTTCTATTGTAGGTTTTGTCAGCTTTGATCATATGTGTGAGGCCCGTGAAAGATTTTTACTATAAACTCGAAAGCTCGTAGTGCTAAATTCAGAATATATATTAGAAATGTGTAAAATTGTTCGGACCCTTTTGGACCAAGTTGTGCATTAAAAATTCAAGAAATTATATTTTCCAGAAAAGTGCAATTCTACAGTCGAGAATGCGATTGCATATCAAGTATGCGGATCGCATTTCTACCATCGAGTGAGTCAGTGTGTGGCCAAATTTGAAGTCAACTATGCGACCGTATAACCAAAATGCAGACCGCATAGTCATTGCATAATTTTCTAGGAATTTTGTGAAGGGCAGTTCTGCGGTGCATTATGCGACTGCAGAACGTGAATACGGACTGCATTTCTACTGCAAATCCAGTCAGTGTGCGCAGTTTTTGGGAGCATTTTTGCGGTCCATTTTGCAGACCGCTTTTCGACTTTGCGATCGCAAATGCAATTGCAAATCTAACTCGGGCTCTTATTTTCTAAATTATAAAATCCGACCCACCCCGTTAAACATACCACAATAGGTTATTTTTTGTTATTTTTCACTACATAGAGAGAGAGAGAGAGAGAGAGAGAGAGAGAGAGAGAGAGAGAGAGAGAGAGAGAGAGAGAGAGGGAGAGAGAGAGAGAGAGAGAGAGAGAGAGAGAGAGAGAGAGAGAGTAACATTTATCAAACTCTCTCTAAATCCATGCCCAAATCCTTGAAGATTATCATCGGGGGCTACTAGGTCTTCATCCTAATTGGTAAGTAACTGTACCCTCATCAATAATTTCAAATATTTCTATTAAAGTGAGTAATTAGAAAGTGGTTACATGGGTATAAGGCAAAAAATCTTGCATGCATAAGTGACAATGGGGTATGGGAAGATTGTGAATTCAAAAGATGGTAATTGGAGTAGAAAGTGATAAAATCTCTCACAAAAGGAACCAAAAACCATAATGTACACGTAGTGCTTGTCAATATGCTCAAGTGAGCTAGAATCTTAGTCGTATCTCTAATTCTTGGATAAATTTATGGCTCTCATAAAATAGATCGAAGTTGCTAGGGATTTTCGGAATTTATTGTAAGGAATTAAAGGAGACTTCGTTGAGGTATGTATGGCTAACCCTTTTCTTTGTAGTGTTGAATTCTTAGCATTCAATTGTTTGGCGTAAAATTTCAAATTGATTCTACATGATTGATTGCATTAATGCGTTGGGTGACAGACTTTCGTTCCACATTGTTCTACGTGCTTATCTGAAGTCGTGAAAATTGATGAGGTGATCATGTCTTTCAAGTGTTCATTATTTTCTTAAGCATGTGCATGTCTTGTATGATATCCCTTGACAAATGAATGATGGAACTACATGAACAAATTGACAACGTGAAGAATTGTGTTGTGTTGATGTACCTAAGTGCCAAGGAAAAAATAAATAAATAGAGATGTTGTACCAGGTGTGAAAAAAAGATGGAAGGAAATGAGAACCAAAGAGTAATTAAAAGAGGTTATGTCGCATGTAAGATGGCTTAGTCGATCGGCCCGAGATCGAATGCCATGCTGTACACATGGTGGTATTTATATTAGGTTTCAGAATATTATTGTGAATATGGATATGTCTCAATTGGGATTGCTTAGCCAGTCGGGCCGAGATCGGACTCCGTGTTAAAAAACCCATGTATTTTAAAGACATGGTATTTGGCACTAAAGAAGGATAACCTAAAAGAACAGAAATACTTAACCAAAAATTATGTAAAACTTATTTGGTGCTCCTATTTGAACTTCTGTGATGTAATTGTTGATGATGTGACTGTCTTCCATTAATTCACTGTTCATCCTATTAAGAATTGTGTTTGCCATACATACTAGTACTATTTGACATTACTAACGTCCCTTTTGCTGGGAGCGCTATATCTTTAAATGGATGTAGATGGTTCCGTTGCTGATAATGCCGATCGCAGATAGTGGTGCACCCTTGTTCTCTTCATAGTTGTCTCGGTGAGCCCCCATTCCTCCCAGGGGTTTGCAGTTCTTCTTTGTGTAAGTTACTACATTTTGAGGTATGGCCGGGGCCTTATTGCCGACATCATCATTTTTGGTCTATAGTATCCTTAGAGGCTCCGTAGACATTTTTGTGGGTCATGTATGGGTGCTGGGGTGGTCTTAACATCACGTTGTATTTTGAAACTTTTCGTTTTAGACTGTCAGCTATATGTATTTTTGGTAACTAAACTATGACATGTACTAATATATAACTGTATGGAAATTTTGTAAGTTTGAACTACGGCGTAATGTTGTGTTATAAAATAAGACATCCATGATCAAATGTATAACCCTTTTTGTCCTTCAATTACACTAAACGGAATCAGGTCCCGTAATTTTATCGAGTTAGGTAGGAGGTGTTCAAGTAAGGCTTACTCGACCGGGTTTCCTTGGTCGTGCTCTCCGAGGTCGAGGCATGACAACATGCCTTAAGAACTTCTCACCTTCCATGATAATCATCAATTTGCACTATCTCGAGGTCGAACGTAGAACCCTCGGGGGTCGAACATCGAACCAGACCTTGAGCCTTCTGGGGTGGTCTTCGTGAGGTGACTTTATGATCACAAAATCGGACCCTCTGGTTTTTATCGTATACAAATAGTCCCCGCGTTTCTTATATTGAAATAATAAGAAACAATTTTGACATCGGCCTCCTTGAGCCTCCTATGACGTCATGCTTATGACTTAAGTTTTTTGTGATAACTGAAACATCCCACTGGTTCATCTTTTCTAGAAGCATTCAATGCAATGCTAGTTTACTTTCTCAAAGAGATAATAAAGCTGATTCGTCTCTCAAAAAGCATTGGTTGCGCCTGTAGAATACGTTTCCCAAAGACATTAATTGCGCTGTCAGTTATGGTGCCACCTTTCTATAAATGGATGCTTTCTTGAACCAAACTTCATTCAGTCATTCTTCAGCAGCCTTTAACTCATTTCTCTTCTTCGTCCTTCTCCAAATCTTTTTCCCATGTTTAAAGCCCACGAGCGTAAGGTCATATGACAATGTCCTTGTTGGTCAAACTATGGATCTCTCTCTGAGCTTCCACCTATTGAGCGGGATCACACTGGTTCATTGTTTTTGTTGGCCCGAGATAATGAGAGAGAAATCTCAAATTATCTTCGTATTAGAGGGTATGTGGTCCGTGAACTGCTGCTCATCTCTCATAATACCCCCGCATCGGAGGACATGTGGGCTGTGAACCCCAGCTTACCTTTCTTACTTCCACCTGGTGTGGCACTTTACTCCTTCTACCTTCCTCAGGGTGAAGCGACATCATCTATTAATTGTTGCATCTCACACTGGTGCATTGTCTCAAGAAGTGGCAAGTGGTGCTGGCGAGACCCATACTCACCAAATTTCACCCAGTCGCTTCCTTATCATTTTCTTCTTCATCTTTTTCTGCTACTACATCTTTTCCTGCTTTAAAGGAGGTTCTCGAAGACATCGTTTGGAAGGTCTAGATGGGGTCCTTGGGGGAATGGTTCTCGCATAAATTTCTCCCAAAGATGTACTATCGAGAGTAGATTAGACTTTATTTTTTGCCCTTCTATTTTTGTGTAAGGACCCTTTGGGGCTTCTGTAATCATCGTTTATTAATATAAATTTTTTCTTCAATTTATCTCTGATTTGTGCCAAATTTCTTCTTATTTGTGTTTGTGAAGAATCTAAGCATGTGACTTTACCGATCGGCCCAGATACCGGTCCTGGGCATAGGAACTTCCTCGATTCTTTATTGGTTAACATGGTTTTCTCTGAGGCCCTTCGCCATTCCTTGGGCTAAGTCCATATTGACTTGATACAAATTTAGGCCGGCGACTTCGAATTTAGTGAGAATGTGGCCTGATTTTCAGAATAAAAGTTAGCTCGTTTAAACCTTGTAAACAGTCATTGAGGGATAATTTGCTCGAGCGTTTGAGAAAAATAGTCTTTCTACTTTCACGGACAGTCCCAAGTGAGAGTTTCAAAGAACCGGGAAAATGAACTGCATTTTACAATAATTCTCGAGATAGGGTACCATCTCAAGGTTAGGTTTATAAAAATATCTCTTTAAAGATTGACTTTTTGTTTCAACAAAGATCCTTGAGATTTGGAACCATATCGAGGCTTAGAGCGATATTGATGAGCCTATCCTTATTTTACAGAGATCCTCAAGATTGGGCACCATCTCGCGGCTTAGGGCGATATTGATGGCCCCTTAGAGCCTATCTCCATTTTGATGGAGATCCTCAAGACCGGGTATAGTCTTAAGGCTTAAGGGGATAAAAAAGATGGGGATCGGGGATGGATTATCGATGATAAAGAAGATGGAGATCGGGGATGGATTATCGATGATAAAGAAGATGGGGATCGGGAATGGATGAGCCGGTTCATTCTAGTACGGACTGTCCACATTATCCCTGTGGAGTTCCTGCCATTTCCTAAGCAATGGAATTATGCACGTGAGTGGTAAACTTATGTTCTCATTGTTTTGCTTATGGTGGTGGTAGGTCTTGTGAATGCGCTTTTCTTCCCTTTTCTGCAGCAATCCCGTGGACACCATACGAGGTCCCCGACAATGGACTGGTCTTGGAAGCTAACGACTAGCTTGACTTATAATGAGCGCAAGTGGCGAGACTTGTCCAAGGGTAGATGGGAGGCAAATAACCATGGTACGTGTTATGTGATTTGCCTTCTTTTGAAAGACACTTTTCTTTTTATGCATACTGACCCTGTTATCGTAGGCATTGGGGAATTATTGGCGGTAAGATCGTGCCCTCTCGGAGAGGGAGAAGGGTCATCAACTTCGGGACCGAGGAATAATAACCAGCGAAAAGGACCCTCATTGGCGATGGTGCTTATAGCGATAAAACTTCAGCCCAGAGGCTCAAAGAAGATGTGTCAGATAAGCCTGTAGCAACCAAGATGTCTGACTTTAGAAAAATGGTCCCTCATTCTCTGCCACCTTCTTTTCCCATCGAAGGTACATCGAGGGGCGAGGATTTTATACCATCAACTCTTTCACCTATCAAAGGTACTTCGAGGGATGTTCGAGGCCAGGGGTCGCATACATCGAATGAACGTATTGCAATTGAGAGTAATTTTACCATAGTGGATAGAGCCAAGCTAGTAGATGTGAACTCGACTTTTGAGGAGGCTCAGTGGCTCTACTCTGCGGTGAGTTTTGGCCGATCGTATTGGTTTTTTATTTTTCCAATTATTACTTTCTCACTGAGTTTTGTCTCCATAGGCTTTCAACAAGCTCAATTCAGAGCTGCTCCGATTGTGAGGCGAGGCTGCGAAAAGTCATGAATGGGGAGAAATCCCTCAGACTTCTTTGCGAAGAAACGGAAGACGAATTGGCACACTTGCGGTATGATGCGAGTCAAAGTCTAAACTACGAATGTTACCTTGAGGAGTAGGTAATTTTTGTTTTGAGGGGGTGCTTATTTCTTCCTCTATCCTCAGGGGCTAATGTTTTGTTACTTCGGTTACAGAAAAAGATGGAGGACATGAAAGGCCTTTGGAGCGAAGTTGGTCAAGCCAAGTGTGAGCGTGATGAGCTAAAGACTCAAGCGGACACCCATCTTGCGACTAAGCAGGATGATTTAGCCAAGGCTTCCGCCCTCGAAGTACAGCTTTGCAACGCTCATGAGAACAGTTGGTCTGAACGAACATAGTAGCAAGGCTCGAGTCTAGGCTTCTGAAGATGAAGGCCAAAATTATGGATGCTCGGGCTGAAGCCGAATCGATCGAATGAGATATAAGAAGTAATAAGTATGCTCGGTACAAGTCTCGAAGGGAAACCCTTGAGGAGATATAGTAGGGGCTTTGATCTCTCAAAAGAGGTAAAATAGGCAATGGCGGATGAATATAATGCCAAGTTTCTTTTATCCCATACCAAAGATAACTGGGAGGAGGCCGGCGGGCCACAGTCCCCGAAGGGAAGGTAGGCTTAGGCTTAATTCTTTTCAATCGTGTGTACAATTTTCCTAGAAAACTTTGTAAGTGAAGCCTTATGTAATCATAAAAAGAACCCTTTCGGCTCCATTCTTTTTTGCATGTGCCTGTCTTTCTTTCTTTTGGATTTAAATGCTTTGTCAATGACTGGCCGAATAAATTGGGCCTAGGGGTGAAAAACCTTAGGCTTACAATATGGTCCTAAGACTTGATGGGTTGGCCGTAGGTTCTTACGCGTTTGCCTTTAAGCATTTTTGACTGCGCTTGGGTTCAATCTTTAAGTAGGATTTTGACTTTAGTTTATTGATCTTCAAGTTTTTGAATATTTAAGTTGGCCCTTAGGCTCTTACGCACTGGGTCGGTACAACCTTTTAGTATAAACTGGCGCTTAAGCTCTTATGCTTTTAGGAATATTTAGTTAACCAATTTGGGTTCAATATTCGAGTCGGATTTTGCCTAAAGTTTTTTGACCCTCAAGTTTTGAATTTAACGCTGGCCCTTAGGCTATTACCCGTTGGGTCATTACAACCTCTAGTATGAGCTGGCAATAGTGGCTCTTATGTTGGGCTGGTACGGCATTTTATATTGGCTGGCGGCAGTGGCTTTTACGCATTAGGTCGGTATGACCTCTATTATAGGCTTTATTTTTCCTTCATTAAGGACTTTTTGAATTGGTGTTCTCCCGACTCTTCTATGATTTGACAAGAACCTCGATTATGAGCCATTATGTAGCGATAAACGAGCACCTCGGGAGATTTCACTCGATGGCTGGGTGTTTTGAAGACTATAGTTTGGAACTGACACAGTCGAAGCTCTTTTTGCTATGTCGAGGGTAGCCTGTATAACCAGTTATTTTTGAAGTACTTTCAAAGTAATTTAAGGCTAGTGTTTTTATAACGACAGTCAAGCATCCCCGAGTCGCATTAGTTTGGCTGGAGCCTTATGACCGTAGTCATTTATGTTTGGCCATAGCCTTTTAGTTCCCGAATGAAGTAGTTTTGGCATCTATATAGGGGTATGACTTTTTAGGGGTCTTACAAGTTTGAATATATAGCCTTAATTTTAAGGTCGGGATAATGCCTTTTTATAAGGTCTTATAATTTTTACACGCCTCACTTGAGGTCTAACAGTTTTGGTTACTTGGTAAAAGTATAGTTCATGCCTTTCTTGAGGTATTACAAATTTTGGAATTGCCTTATAAAGGTCTTACAAGCCCGAGGTTTCCCATATGAGGTCTTATGGCATCGGGTTGTTGATAAGTCAATGGGGTGGCAGTCGACAAAAGTCCCCAAGACATTAAAAGTTTTTTTTGGCTCTGGAGCCAATTTCTGTAAAGTTGGTATTCCCTTATTGAAGGCTTATGAGTTTAAAGATTTGACCTGGAGGTCATATGGCTTCGAATTTTTAACGCTAGTCCCCGAGTGTTCGGACTTATTTGGCTCTGAATCCGTTTTTTGCGAACTTGATGTTGCCTCATTGAGAGCTTACGAGTTTGAAGTTTTTGACCCAGAGGTCACTTCTTCAAATTTTTTATGCCAGTCCCCAAGTGTTCGGGACATCTAGCTCTAGGGCCGTTTTTGTAAAAAAATAGCAAACATCGTTGCAACGTGAAATTCTTTGACAGAGGAGAAAGTATTCTTTGATTACTTGGTAAAACTATACATATTTTCGATGTCAAGGGCTCGATTATTCTATACGGACACAGTTCATTTGATCATTTGGCTCGGTACGTCATTTTCCTATCAAGACCCCATATTTAGCACATCTTGGCTTCTCCGAGGAGGTGACCTTCCGAGGGGATGCTCCCCAGTATTCGAGATTGATTGAATAGAAGCCTTGAATAGTTGTTGAGTCTTCCTTTGGTAGCATATAGATATTTCCTCGTTAAAAACCTTGCCGGTAAAACCCTTCTTGGGATGAAACCTGATCGAAGGAAAAGAGTGCAACATATGATTTTGTAACCTAAGGTCTTCCGGCTAGAAAGCGCTTCGGCTATTTTGATCGGATACCTGCACACATGTTAGCATAAAATGTAAATAAAAAAGGAGATGATCATACCTTAGTGCTGACGACGTTTGGGACTTGATATGTTTCGATAGTTTGTTCTAAGGATGCGGTACAACCCTTTACTTGTTTAGTTGGGTGTAGCCGAGAGTATATTTCATTGCTGCTATTTTACTGTTTGTTTATTCTTTGGAACTTTTGATGTTAGAGGTATTGGCGGTGGTGCCACATCATGCACCGCGAACATCTCTTTCACTGTATGCTGTTCTCCGTAGATGGTTTTTATTCCGTCCCTTTTTAGAAACTTCATCATTTAATAAAGGGTGGACGGTACTGCTCTCATGCAGTGTATCTATGGCCTTCCGAGCTAGGCATTATACCTCATGTCTCCGTTGATGACATGAAACTTGGCTTTTTGGGTTGTGCTAACCACGTTGACCGGGAGGGTGATTTCCCCTTTTGTTGTTTCTCTCACCATGTTGAATCCGTTGAGGACTCGAGAGGTGGGCATGATCTTGTAGAGTAGTCCGAGCTGCTCCACCACCCTCAACCTGATACTGTTGGCAGAACTACCTAGATCCACAAGCACACGCTTAATTTGAAATGTATACGAATCCATCGTTATGAGGCTGAGATAGAGCGTCGATGTCTTTGTCGCTGAATGTGGGGGCGTCCTGCGATATGTACCCTTGAGTTCGCTTCTCCCCGGTGATGGATTTTTTTGTTCTCCTGACCATGGATTCTTATGGAGCATCAATGCCTCCAAAGATCATGTGGATGACATGTTATGGTTCATCTATTTCATTTTTATTTGTCGCCTATCTTTCCCAGAATTGATTTTTGGCTCGGTCGCTGAGGAATTCTCGGAGATTCCCTTTGGTGAGTAGCCGGGCTACTTCTTTCGGATCTTTTAGCAATCTTCGATCATGTGACCGTGTGTGCCGTTAAATTCGCACATTAAGTTATGGTTCCTTTGTAAAGGATCCGGTTGTACATGTCTTGGCCACCTGGTGTCCCTAATTTTACCGATGGAAGATACGATGTCTGAAACGTCGATGTTGAAATTGTATTCCGACAAGTGGGGAACTTTCATCGACCGTGTGTGCCTATCGAATCCGGCTCTGCTCATGAGTCCTCGAGGACTCTGACCTTGATTGATCATTCGATCATTTCAGGGTATGTTGCACCTTGGGGTGTTTCTTCTATCTTCATCGTATGGTTGGTATCTTTCTTTGTTTGGCCTTATCTCTTATCCCAGAAGCCTGCTAGGATATACCAAGCCCGATGGGGCTCCTAGTTGGTCTTCCTAGACCTTTATCTTTGATTGGTATCGGTTGTGGACATCCGACCAAGTCACCGCGAGATATTCAATCAAGTTTTTCTTCAGCTGCTTCGAAGCTACAAAGCTTGGCTCATCCAAGCCTTGAGTGAAGGCCTGCACTGCCCAGTCATCGAAGACTAGTGTTAATTCCATTCGTTCTATTTGAAAGCGAGACACGAACTCCCGAACATCATATTCTGTCTTTGCTTGATTTTGAAGAGGTCGGATTTCCTTGATGGGACTAGCATGCACATTTATAAGGGACTCTACCAGCATGGCAAAGAAATATGTCGAGTTCGGGGCTAGGTTGTGATATCACATCATCGCCCCTTTCGAAAACGTCTCTCTGAACTTATTTAGTAGGACAGATTCGCCCTTTCGAAAATGTCTCTCTGAATTTATTTAGTAGGACAGATTCAATCTCGTTATCCTTTAGGTCGTTGACCATCACTGCACAAGTGTAAGCAATGACGTGCTCATTAGGGTCCGAGGTTCCATTGTACTTCAGAAGATCAGGCATTCTAAACTTTTTCAGAATGGGTTTTGAAGACGCATACTACGGGAACAACTTTTGTACAGACTTCTTTGAATCTACACCCTTTAGGATTGGGGGTGCACCCGAAAATTGATCGAACCTAGAGTTGTAGGTCTCTACCTTCTTGTCATTGGCTTCTATCTTTGCCTGACACTATCCTCTTTGTAAAGTCCTCAAGCATCTTTATGATGGCGGGGTCGGTTGCCGACCCATCGTTGCTTGATCTTTCTGGTACCTGCTCGGCTTGTGGAGCCGTTTCCACCGCTACTCTGCTTGGAGTTTTTTGGTAGCTTTGCAGTTGAGGAATCGCCAGCTGTTGTGCCTGTACATGTCGAAGATAACGTGAAGGCTAACCCCTTATTCCTCATAAGCCGAGGTTTTTGAGCTTCCTGTTGGTTTTCTTGGTGTATACTCCTTTTAGTGTGGGAGCTTATCTCAACATGTTGAGCGTTGCACGAGACCACATCCACGAGAATTGGTTCTAGTGCATCCTCAAGGTATCGTGGTGGTACACCAACACTAGGAAGAACTACACAATTTTCTCCATGGTCCTCAGGACCGTTGTTTTCATGTGCATTCATTGAGTTAGACATTTTGACCTGAAGTCAAAGATATTGGATAAGAAAAAGTGTGAAAGATAACTTGCATTATGTAAACCAGTAATAAAATAATTACTATTATTTTTAGCCCCACGGTGGGCGCCAAACTATTTACCTTGAAAATGGTAATAACAATTCGATTTGATTTTGTGGTTCTAAAAACTGATTCATTTTTATGCTAGTTGTTAGTCAATGGATGCTAAGTAAGAGACTAGAAAATAAGATAAGAGTTTGTAGACAATATAATGGTCAAACCAAATGGCTGGAAATCGCGGCCTCGAGGTCGAGTTTGTTGCCTAGCTAGGGCAGTCGATGAAGGATTAACAACTATAAAAGCTTTGATTGCAGCTCTTTATGATCAATAATAAGCAATAAATGAAGAACAATTAATGAAATATAATAAATGCTGGTAAGACAATAAATGTAAACAATATAATCAATAGAGAGTAGAGAATATTCTTGTATTGAATGTTGAGTGTTGTGTTGTATATATCCCTACAAAATGACAAGGGTCTCCTTTATATATGAAGGAAAAGGAAAATTACGCACATAGTACATGAGTAATTATTACAACGAAATATAGCTGGCACAACTATCTACTAGTTTGGCAAGACTAGGGCTTCTCATGTAGGTTTTGACAACTTTGATCACATGCCTTGGGAACTTCCCGCCTTCCATGATAATCATCGATTTGTACTACTTCGAGGTCGAACGTTAGGAACCCTTGGGGGTCGAACCTCAAACCAGACCTCGAGCCTTCTGGGGGCGGTCTTCGCAAGGTGCCTTTATAGTCACAAAATCGGACCCTCTGGTTTTTACCGTATACAAAACTTCTGGTTCAGGACGAAGTAGTACATACCAGTCCACCTCAACCCTTATTTAAGTAAAACTTGTTTAAACATAGTATATATTAGTGAAATAAAAAATTTGGAAGAGGACAATGGGGGATTGGCATATGTCATTGTAACAGCCAGAAGGTCGTTGAGTGAAAAATCCAAGGGCATGGCAAGCATGTCATATGTAACGTGAGGGAAGCACAGTTGCACCCTTTAATTTGTTCTTTTCTTCACTCTCTTTTGTCATCTTTTACCACCCTCTTCATTACCTAGTCACGGGCTGCCCTTTCTTATTATTTGTCTACTATCTCTTTCGTTTCATCTTTTCATTTTTTTTGTTATATATTTTTCAACCGTTTTTATTTTAAATGACACTTCTTCATTTGTTAAACAAATAAAAATAAAGTCATCTTGTAATATTGGGGAACTCTTTATCCTAGCATGCTCTTAGCTAGGGTCGTTTGTTAGGGCGATAGTACTGAATACAATGTATAAGTAATATTAAGAGTAGTAATGCAGGAATTAGTTATGATATGATTAATATTTTAATGATTGTTTACTTTACTATATTAAAAATAATATGCATTGCATATTTTTTCCTAAAAGTTATTTGTTTATAAAAATACTTTTCATATTATTTAGAAAGGATTTGGAAAAGATTTTGAAAGGACAGTTCTGTCTTCATACATCCTTACTCATATATTAAAAATCATGATATTGGTAATACCATGTTTTACTATGTATAAGAATATTACTAAATATGATGTTACACATAAATTAAAAAATACTACCAAACAAGGACTTAATAATTCCAAAGCTAATACATATAGTATTATTTTTCTTAATACATCCTACCAAATGACCTATTAGGGCGTGTTACTTATTGCTCATGAATATACAACTCAAAAGAAGAACAAAAGTAGATAATTTCCCAAACACTTTCCCTTAAAAGTGCTCAAGTAACTCATGTTGAGATTTTTTTTTTCTTTTTTCTTTTTCAGTTTAACTTATCTCTGTATATAATATCTCTTTCCTAGGATTCTCTCTTACCAAATCTTGTGCATAAATGTCAATAATATTTGAAAAACATAAGCAAATCACAAGATTAATAGGTTGGTAAGTCAATTTTTAGTTTTTATTTTTATTTTCCAGTTTTAGTGCTAAGAACTACTACGTCTTTTCAATGATATGAGAAAAAAAAAGACATTTTTGGCAATTGGCATCGACTTAAATTTTGTTGTGTATAATAAGTTTGATAGATTCTAGCTAGATAAGTCCAAAACCTAAAACCTGTATATGCATTGATTGATAAAAGTGATTTCTCCATTTTGTTAAAAAAAGTTGGAATATATTCCTTTTCAAGAACATTTTGGGGTCACAAAATTACAAAATGTCCTTGATTATCTACTCTCTCATGACATAATTTGCATTGACTTTTGCTGTTTAGCAGCTTTTAGATACATATATATATAGACCCTTCATTAGATTTCAACTTTATAGTATTTGGTATAAAAAAACTCATTATCTTTATATTTTCTTGAGTAGCAACTTTTTCGAGACAAATTAGCCTTTGCGTAATCGGTACAATTGTTAAAATACAGCCAGAAGAAAATTTTTTTTCTAAAAGTGAAGGGAAAAATTTAATATAATAAACACTTATGATCCGACATTATATTTAGTTACTCCTTCCGTTTTATATTAAATGAAGTATTTACTTTTTTAGTCTGTTCCAAAAAAATAATACATTTATAAATTTGAAAATAATTTAACTTTTAAACTCTTCATTTTTTTTTTTTTTTAATGAGAAGCTTTTATGGTCAAACAATAATTTTTCAAATTTTTTTTTTTTTTAAACTCTGAGCCAAAAGAAAAAGGTATTACTTTTTTGTACACTACCACAATTCGCTACTATAACATAAACTAGTACTCTCACTCTCAGTTTCTTTCTCCTACTCTCTCTAATGGCAACTTTCTGCAAATCCTCCATCTTTCTCTTTTTGTCATTGTTTATTCTGAGTTCTGCTTTAGATGAAGCTGATATTCTTCTAACATTTAAGAACTCCATTAATGACCCTTTAAACCTTCTTTCAACCTGGTCTAATACCACAACTATTCACCATTGTAACTGGACTGGTATCACTTGTACATCTTCCATCTCTACTATTAACCTCCAAAGTTTCAATCTTTCTGGTGAAATCTCACCTTCTATATGTCAACTACCCAATCTTGTTAATCTCAACCTTGCAAATAACTTCTTTAACCAGCCTATACCTCTACATCTCTCACAGTGTGGTTCATTAGAAACTCTGAATCTTACCAACAATCTCATTTGGGGTACTATTCCTGAACAGATTTCTCAGTTTGGTTCACTCAAAATTGTTGATTTTAGTAAAAACCATCTTGAAGGAAGAATTCCAGAAAGCATAGGGTCATTAAAAGAGCTTAAAGTTCTTAACTTTGGTAGTAATTTGCTCTCTGGTGAAGTTCCAATGGTTTTTGGTAATTTCACTGAGCTTTTGGTTCTTGATTTGTCTCAAAATCCATTCTTGGCAAGTGAGATTCCTGTAGATATTGCTAAACTTAGTAAGCTTCAGAAACTTTTGTTACAAAGTTCTGGTTTTTATGGTGAAATACCAAACTTCTTTGAGGGTTTAAAAAGTTTGGTTATTTTGGACTTATCACAGAACAATATTACTGGTGTTTTACCTCAAGTTGGTTTTTCTCTACCAAATTTGGTTTCTTTTGATGTTTCACAAAACAAGATTTCTGGGGCATTTCCAAATGGTATATGTGAAGCAAAAGGTCTTGTTGATCTTGGTATACATACTAATTTCTTTAATGGTTCAATACCTAATGATTTCATTAATGAGTGCATGAATCTTGAAAGTTTTCAAGTTCAAAACAATTTGTTCTCTGGGAATTTCCCTTCATGGTTATGGTCATTGCCTAAAATCAAGCTCATCAGAGCTGAAAACAACAAGTTTTTTGGTGAAATTCCTGATTCAATATCACAGGCTGTTCAGTTGGAGCAAGTTCAGATTGATAATAATAGCTTTACTAGTAAAATTCCACAAGGTCTTGGGCTGATTAGAAATTTGTACAGATTTTCTGCATCTCTAAATGGTTTGTATGGTGAGCTTCCTCCAAATTTCTGTGATTCACCAGTAATGAGTATCATTAATCTGTCACATAATTACCTTTCTGGCAAGATTCCTGAACTGAAAAAGTGTAAAAAGTTAGTCTCATTATCACTGGCTGATAACAATATAATTGGTGAAATACCAAAATCACTTGGTGCATTGCCTGTTTTAACATATCTTGATCTTTCTCACAATAATCTCACTGGTGAAATACCAGAAGAGCTTCAGAACTTGAAGCTTGCTTTATTTAATGTCTCCTTTAATCGACTATCCGGTAAAGTTCCAGCTTCATTGCTTTCTGGCCTTCCGGCTTCGTTCTTGCAAGGAAATCCTGACCTCTGTGGTCCAGGATTGTCCAATTCTTGCTCAGAAGAAAAGGATACGCGTAAAGGTGTGAATCTTTCAAAATTGGCATCTGCCTTAATTTCAGTAACTTTAGCTCTTGCAATTTTGATTATTGGTGTTGGATTTTACACGATAAGGCGGTCTAGGAAACAAAGATCTGAAATGGATGGTTGGAGATCAGTTTTCTTTTACCCTTTAAGAGTTACTGAGAATGATCTAATGATGTCAATGACTGAGAAGAATGCTAGAGTAAATGGAGGGACATTTGGAAGAGTTTATATTATGAACTTACCTAGTGGCGAGCTAATTGCTGTGAAGAAGTTAATGAATTTTGGGACTCAGTCTTCAAAATCTTTGAAAACTGAGATTAAGACATTAGCTAAGATCAGGCATAAGAACATTACGAAGATTCTTGGATTTTGCTATTCGAATGATGCCATATTCTTGATTTATGAATATCTTGCAAGAGGAAGCTTAGGGGATTTGTTTGGGAAATCTGATTTTCAATTACAATGGAGTGTTAGGTTGAAGATTGCTATTGGAGTTGCTCAAGGATTAGCATATCTTCATAAAGATTACCTTCCTCATTTACTTCATCGAAACTTGAAATCGACTAATATCCTTCTCGATGCTGATTATGAACCAAAGATCACAGATTTTGCTCTAGATCGTATAGTCGGAGAAGCTGCATTTAAGTCATCTCTGGCTTCAGATGCTTCAACTTCTTGTTATTTGGCACCAGGTACGCAACCTATAGTTGAATGTTATGAACTACTATCGACCTAATATCCTTGGTTCCTAGTTATATATGCAATTATTCATTGATCTCCAATGCTGTTTAGTTCTAAAATATCACATTCCTGAGCAAACATTAATATGAATCTGCTCTATGGTTGGATTCTTGGATTATTCTTCTGTATAGTTTGAATTATTCACTAGTTAAATAAGTTTGAAATAAACCCTTTTCTCTGCATCATTATTTAAGGAGAGCCTTGGCGTAATTGGTAAAGTTGCTGCCACGTGAGCAGGAGGTCACGGGTTCAAGCCGTGGAAACAGAGGGCTGCGTACAATAGATCCTTATGCTCCGGCTCTTCCACGGACCCCGCGCATAGCGGGAGCTTAGTGCATTGGACTGCCCTTTTATTATTGAGACAACATATTAATGTGATTAGTTATCTTGCTATTGCTTGATCAACCTCTCATTTGCACTGATGTTTGTTTGCAGAATATGGTTACACAAAAAGGAGTAATGAGCAAATGGACACATATAGTTTTGGTGTGATCCTACTAGAGCTTATAACAGGCAGACAAGCAGAAGAAACAGAATGTGGAGAGAGCTCTCTTGATGTGGTAAAGTGGGTAAGGAGGAAAATCAACATTACCAATGGAGCATTACAGGTTCTTGATCCCAAAATTTCAAGTGCTTCTCAACATGAAATGCTTGGAGCTCTCGAGATTGCTATACGTTGCACGACTGTAATGCCAGAGAAACGACCCTCAATGTTCGAAGTTGTGAGGGTGTTGCAGTGTCTGGAATCAAGATCCAAGCTAACGTATCGAGAGGAACAATCCACTTCCAGCTATATTTCAGTTCCTCTCTGAACTTTCAACAAATTCTCATGATTTTGTGAATTCTACTTCAATACTACAATGCCTGTTTTTAAAATCTTTACTATATTGTGGGATGTGCTGGAAATTCTGTTTTTTTTTTTAACTCTACAGTTTGTTACTTTTGTTCTAATCAACATAATACAAGGTCTATAACCCTGTTTATGTTGTCCATTTCTGTCTATTATTAACTTTTGATGATAATTCTTGAGACTTGAGGTAATTATACCCCTTTCACAATCTACAACTATGACGTTTCGGGATATAATAGCGGAGGATTATGGGACAAAAAATACAGCATTTCGGATATATGAGTGTATATCTGTTATCACTTGTATATCATGCCTATTGATATACGTATATATATGTATATTAATGAAATCCTGTGTGATATACATGCTGATATATGTATATATAGTCAAACTTCTTTATGACAATATCGTTTATTCCGAATAATTTTGGATGTTAGCTAAGTGCTGGTATAGAGAACATATATTATGACCTAATATAAAAATTGGTTCCGAAAAAAGCTTGGCTTTTATATTGATGTGTTATTATACAGGGATGCTGTTTATAGAGAAGTGTGGTCGTATAATAGTTGAAACTCGTATTGGTAATTGTTTGTGATTTTTTTTGGAAGAACCTGCATTATGGAAGGGAACAAGCATAAAATTAGGAGTTGATTACTCAGATTCACATATTTTTTGTTGGCTTGGCTATTTTTAGTTGAATTGGTTGTTGGCTATAGAAGTAAAAATAGCACGGTATAGCCAGTTTTTGTACTGGTCATTCAAAAATAACCAGCGTTTACGAAATTAATGAATAATAACAACTATTTTGCTGCAACAGAGATCGGTCCAGCATAATATACTGGAGTTCGGTACACCTGTGTATGAACTTCAGCATATTATGCTGGACCAATATATTTTGCTGACACCAGTATAATATATTGGAGACTAGAGCACCGGTGCTCCAAACTTCAGTATATTATACTTGATAATTATACTTGCTGGAACTCTAGTATATTATGTTGGAATTCCAGTGTACTTATGCTATAACTCCATCATATTATGTTGGAGTTCCAACATATTTATTCTGGAACTCCATCATTTTATGTTGGAGTTCCAACATACTTATTCTGGAACTCCAGTATAATATACTGGAGTTCAAGCATACTTATGCTGGAACTCCAGTATAACATGCTGACGTATTTTCTGGGTTTTGAATAGTGTTTTTGCTCAGATTTATCTTTATATAAAAAGTGGCTAAATTTCAATTACTTTTGAAACTAGGCTATTTTTGATCGACCAGTTGTAAATTTGACTATTTTTATATTTCTCCCGCTATAGAATGTCAAAATTTTGGGCTTCTTTCCCCAAACGTAATCTAAGTCAAACTTTTTTGAAAAAATTACACTCTATGTCATGGGCCATACAACCCACTAAAAAATAGCCCATATTTGAGGTCTTTACCTGGCATAGCCCATGTTGGCTAACTTATGAAATTTTATTTTACCCGGTAGCTCACACCTTAACATAACCGATTTAATATTTTAAATTTTAGTTTTTTCTGTTGCTCTCTTCCTCACGCTTTTCTCACTCTCGTTTCCTCTCGATTTTCTCCTACCATAACCGTCTCCATTGTTATGTGGAAGTTACTTTTCAAGATTTCAATATTAGTTTGAGGTAATTTTTGTTTTATTTTATGCTTTTCCTACGATTGAGGAATTTGCCCTCAAGCCCTGATTCGAAATCTAATGTAAATGCCCCGATGCCGGAAGTTGATGATTTTGATAATGCTGCTCGTCCTAAAAACTTACAACCGGAGAGTAGTCAGATGCCTTGTTCTCAAATGAGAAATGCTCCCACTCCAGTTAAATTATCGAATGGTGTGCCATCACCCTCTTGTTCTGAAGCGAATAAGCATGTGCAGACTCCCGATGATGATGATTTTGAGTCTCCTCCTGCTCCAAAAATTTTGCAACAAGGTAGCATTCGAATGACTCATTCCCAAACAAGTAATAGTCCTACTCCGGTTAACATCGTTAGACTAAGGAGTAAGAAATGCGGCAGACCTGCAAAATCAACGGATAAACTGAAAGATGATTTGTCTAATGAAGATGATGTAGTCCGCGATGTTAAACGGAAAAGGAGAAAGACGAAGGTTAATGGTGACAGTTGCCTTGATTTACAATCGAGAGAACAAAGGGTTGCTATTCGCTTGAAATTGAATAAGAGAAAAGCTAAGTTGAAGGTATTTCACGTTTTGCTATTTATTTATTTATACATGCTTATACAGTTTTATACAAAGTTATACATCTATCTATACATCTTTATACAAGCACTGCTATACTTGTATATACAGTCTTATAAAATATTTTAGTATATTTTTTGTTATTGATATATTTCTTGTTATTTTCCTATATCCACGGTTGGGGACTTCTATATACAACCCGTTGATGATTTCCACAACAAGATTAGTTCCCATACCGAGCATGATATTGTGAACATTTTGAAGCAATGTTTGACTGACACACAACTTCAAATATTCCGCGGTAGTCGTTTTGGGTACTTCCTGGACCTCCCTCAATTTAAAATTCAAAATCAACTTATTCATTGTATATTATTGAGGGAGGTCGTCCTAGGACATGAAAGGGAGTTGTAGGTGAAAATTAATGGTTGTTTGCTGCGTTTTGGGATTGGAGAGTTTGCTCTTATCACTGGTTTGAAGTGCGTAGACGACGATGCTACTTTCTATGACAAACCAGATGTTAATAGGTTGCTGAAAGGGTGTTTTCCAGGAGATGGAAAAAAGGCCATAACAAGGGGGGAGCTTCTTGATCGATCGCTTCAAGCAAAATGAGTGGAAGTCAGATGAATATGCGTTTAAGATGGCCTTGATGGTGTTTGTCCATCATTTCATCTTCTCTGATGCCAATAATCGTGGTATCACCAAAGATAATTTTGATATCATTGAAAGTGGCCAATATAAGACGTTTTCTTGGGAAAAAATGTCATTTGAAGATGTTTTAAGGACAATGAGGGACATGCAATGCGATTATTTGACAATGTATAGGCTTGGAGGTTTGCCACTTGCTTTATATGTTTGGTTTTTTGAGTGGTGTTCAATGGTTGATAAGAATCTAGCTCTTCGCGTTGGCACAAATGTGTCAGGCATTCTTAATTGGAAAGTGACTAACACTCCATCATATGCGGATTTGACTGGCGGCGTGATCATGTGTAGTGTCGACAAGGTAAACATTTTGTACTATAATACTTCTTCATATATGATTTCCGTTTTACTATATTTTTCTACTATTGTAATCCTATTTTTTTCTTCTTGTAGTTGAACTATAGTAACATTTCCCCTACTTCTAAAAAGATGTCAAGTGTGAGTGTCGACACACTTTTTGAAGTAAATGCCGATGTTGCATCAGGGGAGGTGCATGTTGTTCCTGCCTCTTACACTGATAATTTTGTTGCTGCACCTGCACCTTGTCCTCAGCATATGGAGCAACAGTCTACACGATCTTATCCTCAAAATGCAGAGCAACAGTCTAAACGACCTTGTCCTCAGACTATGCATACACAACCTAATCCAAGTTATGATCCTTTTGTGTGTCTTGATCTTTTGAATGATGAAGTTGTGAATCTGAGGAGTGATGTTGGAAAGGTACTGGTCCTTTATCTTTTATGTAGTTTATAATTACTTTTTGGTTATAAACATGGTTGTTTATTTGCTTTTGTTGTCGTTGACTGATACAGTGACGACACTCAACAACTATGTCATTTCTTCCTTTGAAAAAGTGTTCAGTTTTCTGAATATGAAGGAACCCAAGCAAACGAGGGAGGATTTTACTGATTCTAAGGTATTTGTTTACTGATAAACCTAAATCACTCAACAGTTATGCCTTCTCTGAACTCAACATGCCTTCTCTTTCTATTGTTTTTATTAGATTCTCCAGCCCGTGTTTGATGATAATACATCTGGTCTTGGCGAATTTGATGGCAATCAATATGATGTTGTTCCTAAATTTGTCAATCAAATGAATCAAGATAATGTGGTAGATGACGAGGGAGTTACTGATGGTGTTGATAATGGTATTTGTTCTGCTTTTTATTTTTGGTCTGATTTTTGTTTTCTTCTTTTTGAAGTTTTGTATTATTTGTGTTTCTATGTCTAAGGAGAAGCAGGTGATGTTAAGGGTGACACATTTTGGAATGACATTGATGATGAAGATTTAGCTCGTATGTCCCAACTTGTGGTTCACAAACAATCCATCATAGAAGTCGAAGATGATTTCATTTCTCCTGACCATTCAGTTCGACCGAAAATTCCAGGAAAATATGCCAAATCTCCATATTTGGTAGTTTTTGATTCTGGAGCATCAAAATTGGCGCCCAAGCTATTTTTTGATATCAAGCATCCTTTCACGATCGAAATTAATGATTTTGATACATTGTCTCCATTGGCTAAAGAGTTTTGCGCGTTTATTGATAATGGGATGGATACTAGGAGAAGGTAATTTTCACTTTATTCAATCTTTCATGTTATGATTTTATACTATCTATTAATGTATTTCTGATTACTTTTTATTTTTTGTGATTTAAATCCATCCACAGACCTCAAACCGATTCTGATCGTACCGAACTAGGCCCATAATCTTTTCCGGGTCCATAATAACCCCATTTTTTCCATAACACACAACAAAAACCATCATAACCGCAGTAATTCTCCATGGTCCACAACCCAGTAAATCGAGTGCCATCCAATCATAAATCCTCGAATTAACCATATCACCATAATCTTTATACTTGGTTTATTCCCCAATCAATCAAGTGAATACATGCCACACCTATACAATCTTCCCATGGGGCACGCTCCCACGAACTTTCATAACAGATAATAGGTATGTAAATGCATACCACCGGCTACAATAACGCTGAAAAACGATCAGTAATCCTTAACCAGGATGCGAAGCCTTTTTCACAATCATCGATCTTAGGCGACGATGTAGACATTACCAACTTACTCCAAATATCCAAATCCCCTTCCTGCTCCTTTGTGCTTGTGACATCCTCATCAACACCAAATCGCAACCTTGATCCTTACTTTCAAATTCCATACCGCCCACTGCACCTGCAATAGTACAAGAATTTCATCACAACTCCTGAACCACTAACATGGTAAACACTCCCTCACATGGAAGTTTTCCACTTAACTCGTCCCAAGAGAACTATAGCAACACACGAGTGAATTCTCATAATTGTAGAGGATGCAATTCTTCAAATACCAATATGGCAATTCAATCATGGCTAACCAATCCAACCTCTTCCAAGTTACCTATAATTACCTTAGAATAATAAAAATTTCTTTTAACACATAATACACTTAACCCGAGTGGTCTTGCAACACGAGACCGTGCTACCCCACATCCCATGAACCATCTCATACCTTCCATGCAACTCACTTCTACGCGAAGCATAAATCCTAAGTCTTCCTAAAGCTCGAACATGAACCGATGATGCTAATTATAGAACACATTTTTCAATTCCTTTTCTCAAATTACTACCGATGTTATGTTTCCTTAGCCAAAATAATTTACCAGTACGTCGATAACCTGAAACCCCAAGAAGATAATCATACAACCCAATCGTACGCAGTAGACTCTCCCACTTAGCTTGAAGCCACCATTACGCAACTCTAGAATCTAACAAGTTTCTTGTTTCATTGTTGACATGATCTAGCACAAACCAACCCGCCAAGGTCCTCGAAATCTTTCTGTAATTCATTTATGAATACTCTGAATCATTAACCACATTCACATGTCCAACCTCCTTACCTGATAGCCAGTAGGATTCTTTGTAGAAGCTTCGCCAACTATACGATCGCTGGTCCACTCATAGGAGATAACCCACATGTGGAGATTACACGTCGACATCTTTCAATGCCGCTGCACGAGGCACAATCACTACACCATTCATAAACCATCAAGATCCCGTGCTCATTTACCAATTGTACTAGTCCGTTCACTTCTTAGGGACATCAATTAGATGTGCGACAATATCCTCCAATTAAAAGTTATGTTGTATCATTCTTCATATCAAGAAACTCTTTTTTCGTCATATAAAATCTCTTGATGTTATATTAGACAATATTTTCAAATTAAGCCTGTAGACTCAATCACCGTCCCAAATCAGTCCAAGCTTTCCTCAAGGGTGTAGTTATCCTACCGCTGCATCCACGTGCTGCTGTACCACTCTCCCACTTTGGCCAAACCCTCTTCTTTAAGCGACTATTTGACTTTCGCTTCTTACACCTGGCCTTCTAGAAATTTAAGCACCGCATGACACCTTCCACATGTCCTTCATAACATTTGTTGCTCAGCTGATGCAATCAAAAATCTAACTCAGTAGCTCTTGAGCTAATAGACCGCTACTAACTTCTAAACTTTTCCGAAGATCATCTTTCTCGAGTTGTCAGCATTAGAAATACAAATTAAATATTGAACCACCACACCCCGTGATCTTTGACAACCGCTTCTCCAATACTTTCTTGCAATATCCTGCCCCAAAGGCGAATTGTTGAAGGTCTTAACACCGACGAACTTAGTACATTCACTAAGGACGACAACACCTCATCATATTTGAAAATTCCACCACGCTGGCAAATACCAAGCCTTGCTACTCCATCAACCCAAATTTGAACATCCTTAGCCCAATTGCCTTTCCCCCGTAGGGAATAAAATACCGAATCTCTAAATCATGCACTGAGTAAACCTCTCTTCAAGTCATTCATTGCCCCAATTGCAACACGTAGGCAGCATCCTACAATCACATCAATACTGTGAGATAATCGTTCATAAGCATCATGGAAACTTGTACCGAGACTCAAAGCTCTCGTAAGTTCAACTACTGAGATGGAACAACATAGTATCCTTCCACAAGGCAACGGCAATAGTCAAATCAACTACGTCGGGAGAAGAATCCCATACCATCTCTATAGTACATTTAAAATTTCTTAACTTTTGACTTATAATAAGCGCTTCACGTCGCATAAGATTAAATAGGAAGGAAATAAAGGCATAAGCCTTAAAGGAATCGAATCGCACGATGAGGAAATTAAGAAGGGAAGTGCTCCTAACATGTATGTAGCCTCCTGAAGATAAGTACAAACGTCTCCGTACCGATCCACGAGATTCTACTAGACTTGTTCATGACTCGTGAGACCTACGAGAACCTAGTGCTCTGATACCATGTTATAACGACCCAAAATCCACTAATGGTCATGATTGCGCCAAACACTGCAGTCATGCAAGCCAACCAAAAATACTTAACTAAATTCTCATTTTAATAATTTGAAAGCTATGATCTTCCTTAAATTCTGCTAGTAAAAGATTATCTTTTCAAGGTAAATCAAAGAATGTTTAGGAATAAATATAAGATACCCAATAATCATACTAGAACCCGGTGTTACATGTACATGAGCATTTTATTAGGAATGAAATAAACTACAGTAACTGTCCGAAATACAAGGTGGACAGAAATGAAAATACAGAACAATACTCTGAAGGAGACTCTACGGGCCATCTCGATAAATGCAGCTCACCTACGTCTCTGTACCAACCATGCCACTATGCCACTAAGGCGTTATCCACAACTGGACCTAAGCAACAAAATGCAGAGCAAGTTTAGTATGAGTACGAAAGCAACATGTACTCAGTAAGTATCCTATCTAATCTAAAAAAAATAGAGACGAGAGGTCGATTTCGACACTTAATAGTGATACAATAATAATACGATAATAATATAATTAATCGAGGAATTTTATAAACATGATTGTAAATCAATAGAAGGAAGCAAGCAAGCAATTCTTTATTTTATAGGAAATTCCCAAATTCCTTTTTCATCATTTATGCATTTATTCTCAAGCTGGGAAGAAGCAACATCACTTTAATAAATTTTAAGGCAAGCAATACAAGCATGCGCAAATCATGTCGAGGACGTATGGCTCGATCCAATAATATTTAAATTGTGCAGTGAGAGGGTCGAGTGATGCAAACCATAGATGCATCTATTTAATCTACCGAGATGTTTAGTCCGTTCCGCAATAGATAAACACATTCAACAGTCAAATCAATAATTCACCAAGGAGTAATTATTCAGGAAGAGGCAAGTTTTTTTGTTAAAAGTCAAGTAATGATATCTAGTCTTTTATAAATTTATTTACACGTTCGATATATTTTAAGCTTTCTTAAATTTGTCAACAAGGTTGTATTTATTACAAGTAAGCATGCATTTGGGTCCTAGACTACCCGGACATAAGCATAATAGTAGCTACGCACGGACTCTCGTTACTTCGTACGTACGTAGCCCCCACAAATAGGACCATATAACCAATTAAGTCACCTAGGGAGAAAATTCCCTCTTACAAGGTTAGAAAGGAGACTCACCTCGCTCCGAAGTTCCATAACCGACATTCCACACCCTTCCGAGGAATAAAATTGATGCACAACGCTCCAAGACTAGCCAACCATTATGAAAATCAATAAATATATGATCAACAACTCATAATAATCCAATTTATAATAATTCCTAACCCCGATAAAAAAGTCGGCAAAAATGCTCTCGGGTCCACATGCCCTGATTCCGAAATTTTTTGAAGATAAAGTTTACCCATAACCTCAAGAACTCAAATATATAATTTACTCTCAAATTCATGTCCAGAATCGTGGTTAAAATCCAAGAATGCTAATTTTCTAGGTTTCCCTCAAAATCCCATATTTCTACAAATTTCCATACTTTAATCCGTATAACATCCATGTATTTAGCTTACAAGAGGTGTGATTAACTTACCTCATGATTGATGGTGGAATCTCTCTCTTCAAAGGCTCCAAAATCGCTCAACCCAACTGAAAAATGAGAGAAAATGAACCAATCTCGTTCTTTAAAGAACACTTCCCAACCCGACCTCTCGCACCTACGATCGCCTGACCACTTCTGCGGTTCCACAGGTGCGGCTCCCTAACCACTTCTGCGATCCTTCACCACGATGCCCCTCTCCGCTTCTATGGTGAGTTGATCGTATCTGCAGTCACAGTCTTCACCCTTCACCACTGGATCTGTGCCCCTTTAGCCGCTTCTACGGCCAAAACCACGCAGGTGCGGTTACACCAGATATCAACTGCTTCAACTATTCTTCCCAACTCTAATTCAATCCGTTAACCATCCGGAATTCACCCGAGGCCCCCGAGACCGCAATCAATCATTCCAACTAATCCCAATATATAGTGCGGACCTGCTCAAGGCCTTAAATCGCATCAAACCACACCAAATTCATGAATCACACCCCAATCTGAACTCCATGAACTTTAGAACTTCAAACTTCTACATTCGATGCAATACCTATCAAATCACGTTTGATTGACCTCAAAATTTGTGCATAAGTCATATTCGACATTATGGACCTACTCCAACTTTTGGAATTGAAATCCGAACCCGATATCAAAAAGTCCACTTCCAGTCAAACTTCTCAAAAACCTTCAAGCCTCTATCTTTAGCCAAATGACTCCAAAATGACCCACAGACCTCTGAATTCGCTTTCGATCGCGCTCCCCACACCAGAATCACTATACGGAGCAATTCCCAGACTCAGAATCCCAAACGGACTTTGATAACACTAAAATGCACCTTAACCTAAACTTATGAAATTCTCCCAAAAATGCTAACTTCCATTATAGGTGCCGAAACATTCATGGGTTTTCCAAATCCCAATCCGGACATACACCCAACTCCGAAATCAATATACAAACCTGCTAGAACCATAAAATCTCGATTTCGAGGTCGTCTACTCAAAAATCCAATCTTAATCAATTCTTTCAACTTAAAGCTTCCGAAATGAGTGTCACACCCCTTTTTTTTAGCTAAACCAAAACCTTTCCACTAAACCCTCTTAAATAAACAAAAGAATTTAATAAAAAGGCTTGAAAAGGGTTTTTCAATTTTGAAAGTGACAAAAATTGTGTGTTTAAAAGGAATTAACTCAGAGTCGCCACCTGACATTGATTTCGGTGTGCCGGGCCACCGTTTTTAAAATGATTTTCCTTTAAAACACTTTAGACTTCAAAACTTAGTCTGCACCAGAGATTCGGGTAAGGGGGTTCATTTGACTCGGGGAGAAGGTGTTAGGCATTCCCCAAGTCCCGTGAAGATCACGGTTGCGTACTCGATCTAGTTGGCTTTCAAAACATTCAAATTGAGGTAAAACACATAGAAATAAAATAAACACACAAGAGGCTCGAGGTCGTCCCCAACTAATAAAAGGAAAAAATAAAAAAACTAAAATTCTTAATTATCCTACATTACTTCTTCAACAATGTTCGCCACGGCCTACAAAATATTTACATGGTTCTTCGGGGCATACCCCGGATAATAATATGTACAGATCCCTCGGGGCATTCCCCAGATATATTTGACTAAGGGAACGACCTCTCACCTCGGAACAAATAAAATCCTAAAGCTTGCCTACCCCGGTGATGACGGCCTAGCATGCTCCTAGCGGTTCTAAGTAGATAAGAATAGAAATCAAGATTAAGAAGTTATCTAAACCCAAAAGTTTAATGCTCTACCCGAAACCCATGATTGTTTGTAGTGATTAGCCTCGCAATCCATAATTTTAACACCATTAATCTCATATCAACTCAACATGGCATATGAAGTCAAATTCATTGATTATGGCAACCAATTCACATCAATAGAACAAACAAATAATGGCAAACAAGTATTCACGTGATTTAACTAAAATTCATTTGAAACAGTTATAGGGAAAGAGAGATGAACCTTTGGGCGAGATCATTTTCCATGTATTCTGTTGAGAGGCGCTAATATAAGCGGATTCAGCCCATATTTGAATCACTGTTCATGCTTATTAAGCAGTAAAACAACTAGAGAAAACCAAGCAAGAGCTGAAGTCAATGAATTGGAACAATCAGCTACAGCAACAGACCAACCACAAACGAGCCAAAATTTGATACCGACGAAACTCCTTGATTACCAAAAAATCGCAAGTAATGACCAAACAGGAGTCTGATAATCAAGCTATGCAACTCAAAAGCAATTTTTGAGAGAGGAACAACAGAATTTCAGGCCAAGAACAAGCTTTGAAGATGAAATCCAGAATGAAAAGAGCATCGACAAACTCAAACAATTCAAAGATTCCTCTCTACCCTCTTTTCTTTGTTTCATTTGTAGCTATCATATTTCATATCTAGAATCCCATTTTTATCACTGAATTTCAGATACCCAGGTTAAATACAAAAAAATTGAATAAACTGACTAATAACCGTGACAAACTCGACCGGCGACTTCTTCTCGAACCCCGACGACCTCGATTCAAACTTGAAGCTCTTTGGATTAGTGGTTTTCGACTAATTTTTTGCGAGTTTGATGGCTGGAGAGGAGATGGTGACGAAGGTGGGTTGTTTGCATTTTCCGGCGAGTTCCTGTGCGTGTCTGTAAATGGAGTTGGGCGGCTGTTTTGGTGGTGTGTGACGATGGAGATGAGAGATGTTTTACGGCGAGTCTAGGGTCACTGGCAGGGCGGCTTCAGGTGGTGGACAATGGAGATGAGAGTTGCGACTGGTTGCTTTGGTTCATGAAGAAGAAGGTCGCTTCTACAGTGTCGGCTCCCAATGTCCTTAGGCTGGCGACTGTATTCTTCTGGCGTGGAGATAGGGGGGGGGGACGGCTGTGTTCGTTTGCTAGCTGCGCCGCTGGTCTCTCCACTGCTGGAGGCTGGCGGCTATCCCTTCTTCTTCAGTTAGCTTTCTAGGGTTTGTTTTGTGTATTGATTGAAGAAGAAAGGGTGGGGGTAGGCGGCTGGGAGGTCTTAGTCTCTAGGGTTTTTTGTTCTTTGTTGATTGAAGAAAAAAGGGTGGGGTTAGGCGGCTAGGGTAGTTCAGCTAGGTTTTTTGTTTTTTTTTGTTTTGTGCATTTGTTATCTTCTTATCAAGAAGAAGTGTAGGGGTTAGGGTTGGGAAAATGGGTCAAGGGTGTTGGGTAAGGTATTTTGTGCTTTAAAATTTGGGCTTAAAGTCTAAAAATTGCAAAATACTACTAGAATCCTATTGAAATTAAAATAACTAAATATTTTAAACATACTACTTTTTAAAAATTGCGCGGGTCAAAAATTACGTGCTTACAGCTGCCCCTCTTTGCTCGTAAACACGAAGAGTTTTCGGAGCAAAGAACAATAAGCAACGTCATTGATTTATGACCCGACGCTTATTTAGAATAAAATAAAGATGGCTAAAAAGATTGTGACCGAGCCCTGGTATCTGAGCTGCCTACATGTCCTCGGCTATAGAGGAATCAGGTCACGTGTAGTTCAGAAGTGAATAAGACGATGGAGTTTACCGAGGTGGAGAGTCAAGTCGAGTGCCGTCGAGGTTCCGGTTCACGGTCCTGTTATTACATCAAGATCAGAAAATGAAAAAGACTAACTAAACCTATTAACTATGAGTTACAAGATTCCTATCTCTAAGTCTTCTGAAGATTGATCTTGATTCTTGAATGGTTCTTCATGCAGACTTCAGATCTGAACCTTGATGCTCGCTAGATGTAGGTGTTAGCTCCTTTTCTTCTGCTTTTCGAATCAAAACTGGACATACAATGCTTGTGACTTTAGTCATGTCTTTAGCGATCCACCTCTTGTCTCGGCCTCTGCATTTTGGACTCACCTCCCTTTTCTCTTTTTTTCTTTTTCTTTTTCTTCTTTTTTTTCTTTTTCTTTTTCTTCTTTTTTTTTCTCTTTTCTGGATTGAAATTCCTTATCTTGATCACCTCGGATTATTGACTCGCATTATTGCCGCGAGCTTCTGCTACTTCAGCACGAACTGATTTCTGAAATGATTTTCCTCGTTGTCCAGGTGGGCGCCTGACATTACAACAAAACAAACAAAACAAAAGAAACTTTTCTGCCCCAGTTTGGGACTGGGCATAAATGTGAATGTTAATTGGACTATGCTACCTACAAAGCTCTCAAAATTCTAAAATTAAATCCCATTATTCAGGAGGGTCCTGAAAATTCTAAAATTAAATCCCATTATCCAGGAGGGTCCTGAAAACTTAAAATTAAATCCCATTATCCAGGAGGGTCCTGAAAATTCTAAATTAAATCCCATTATCCAGGAGGGTCCTGAAAACTTAAAATTAAATCCCATTATCCAGAAGGGTCCTGAAAACTTAAAAATTAAATCCCATTATCCAGGAGGGTCCTGAAAACTTAAAACTAAATCCCATTATCCAGGAGGGTCCTGAAAACTTAAAACTAAATCCCATTATCCAGGAGGGTCCTGAAAACTTAAAATTAAATCCCATTATCCAGGGGGGTCCTGAAAACTTAAAATTAAATCCCATTATCCAGGAGGGTCCTGAAAACTTAAAATAAAATCCCATTATCCAGGAGGGTCCTGAAAGCTTAAAACTAAATCCCATTATCCAGGAGGGTCCTGAAAACTTAAAACTAAATCCCATTATCCCGGAGGGTCCTGAAAATTCTAAAATTAAATCCCATTATCCACGAGGGACCTGAAAACTTAAAACTAAATCCCATTATCCAGGAGGGTCCTGAAAACTTAAAATTAAATCCCATTATCCAGGAGGGTCCTGAAAATTCTAAAATTAAATCCCATTATCCAGGAGGGTCCTGAAAACTTAAAATTAAAATCCCATTATCCAGAAGGGTCCTGAAAACTTAAAATTAAATCCCATTATCCAGGAGGGTCCTGAAAACTTAAAATTAAATACCATTATCCAGGAGGGTCCTGAAAACTTAAAACTAAATCCCATTATCCAGGGAGGGTCCTGAAAACTTAAAACTAAATCCCATTATCCAGGAGGGTCCTGAAAACTCAAAATTAAATCCCATTATCCAGGAGGGTCCTGAAAACTCAAAATTAAATCCCATTATCCAGGAGGGTCCTGAAAACTTAAAAATTAAATCCCATTATCCAGGAGGGTCCTGAAAACTTAAAATTAAATCCCATTATCCAGGAGGGTCCTGAAAACTTAAAATTAAATCCCATTATCCAGGAGGGTCCTGAAAACTTAAAAGTAAATCCCATTATCCAGGAGGGTCCTGAAAACTTAAAACTAAATCCCATTATCCAGGAGGGTCTGAAAACTTAAAACTAAATCCCATTATCCAGGAGGGTCCTGAAAACTTAAAACTAAATCTCATTATCCAGGAGGGTCCTGAAAACTTAAAATTAAAATCCCATTATCCAGGAGGGTCCTGAAAACTTAAAATTAAATCCCAATATCCAGGAGGGTCCTGAAAACTTAAAATTAAATCCCATTATCCAGGAGGGTTCTGAAAACTTAAAATTAAATCCCATTATCCAGGAGGGTCCTGAAAACTTAAAACTAAATCCCATTATCCAGGAGGGTCCCGAAAACTTAAAATTAAATCCCATTATCCAGGAGGGTCCTGAAAACTTAAAACTAAATCCCATTATCCAGGAGGGTCCTGAAAACTTAAAATTAAATCCCATTATCCAGGAGGGTCCTGAAAACTTAAAAATTAAATCCCATTATCCAGGAGGGTCCTGAAAACTTAAAATTAAATCCCATTATCCAGGAGGGTCCTGAAAACTTAAAATTAAATCCCATTATCCAGGAGGGTCCTGAAAACTTAAAACTAAATCCCATTATCCAGGAGGGTCCTGAAAACTTAAAATTAAATCCCATTATCCAGGAGGGTCCTGAAAACTTAAAATTAAATCCCATTATCCAGGAGGGTCCTGAAAACTTAAAACTAAATCCCATTATCCAGGAGGGTCCTGAAAACTTAAAACTAAATCCCATTATCCAGGAGGGTCCCGAAAACTTAAAATTAAATCCCATTATCCAGGAGGGTCCTGAAAACTTAAAACTAAATCCCATTATCCAGGAGGGTCCTGAAAACTTAAAACTAAATCCCATTATCCAGGAGGGTCCTGAAAACTTAAAACTAAATCCCATTATCCAGGAGGGTCCTGAAAACTTAAAATTAAATCCCATTATCCAGGAGGGTCCTGAAAACTTAAAACTATATCCCATTATCCAGGAGGGTCCTGAAAACTAAAAATTAAAATCCCATTATCCAGGAGGGTCCTGAAAACTTAAAATTAAAATCCCATTATCCAGGAGGGTCCTGAAAATTTAAAATTAAAATCCCATTATCCAGGAGGGTCCTGAAAACTTAAAACTAAATCCCTAAGCCACGCTCACATCTTGGAGGATTCTGAATATAATTTTTCTCCCTGAACCATGCTTTTCCCATATGAGGTCCCCGTGGACTTAAAAATTTCTTGCCCCTGCTTCAGACAAATAAAATCTTGTTAGTTTGAAAATGTGGTGGTTAGTTTATGGCATTATTCCTGAGCATCTGCTTCCACCACTGACGTGCTTCATTCCGATTAGCTGCTTCGGGCTAGCAATGAGTTGTTTGACCCTTTGATTGGAATTAGACCACAAAACCTCTGACCTGAATCTCTCACATTGTCACGACCCGGATTTTTCCCCAATATCGGGATCGTGATGGCGCCTACTCGTGGTAGCTAGGCAAGCCACTGTATTCATACTATCCTATTTTTTTTTCACAATTTTAATTAAATAAATGCGGAATACTTTATCGAAATGGAAATAATAAATCACGAGGTAAAAATCATACTGAAATCCTCTACCCAAGACTTGGAGTCACCAACTCACAAACTACTATGGAATACTACACATAAAAGTTTGAAGGAAATATAACATAATTCTGTTTGTCTCGGAACAATGAGACTACGGCTATTAACATAAATAAAGAAAGAGACGCCGGGCCTGCGGACGTCTGCAAGCTACCTCGGTCTCAAATATGATTAGCTCCCACGCAATCTACTTACTGCTGTTGCTGCTCCTGATCGTAACCTGGACCTGTGCAAAAACGCACAGAAGTGTAGCATCAGCACAACCGACCCCATGTGCTGGTAAGTGCCTGGCCTATCCCGGCGAAGTAGTGACAAGCCTAGGACCAGACACTCACATAAACCTGTGCAATTCAATATATATATGTGTACCACAAAATAACAAGAAATAATCAAGTAATAACACTATAAGAAATATCTTAAAGAATTTAACAACTAACCACAGTTAATAATTTCACAAAGAAAACAAAGTATAATGTAAACACGAATAATATCACTTCGAGAAATAACAAGCAATTGCACGGCATCACCCTTCGTGCTTTTACTCTCATCCTCACCAAATAAACAAATAAAGTACACGGCATCACCGTTCGTGCTTTTACTCTCATCCTCACCAAACAAACAAATAAAGTACACGGCATCACCCTTCGTGCTTTTACTCTCATCCTCACATCCATAGTACGGCATGATCCTTCGTACATGGTTCAATAACAGGGCACGGCATGATCCTTCGTGCATAATCAATAAATAAACATGGCACGGCATTAACGTTCGTGCATAAATAAATAAACATGGCACGGCATCACCCTTCGTGCATTATCACTCTTCCTCACCCAAATAACAATCACAGTTAAGGGGAGAGAAAGAAACAACAATTCATAAATCGTCCCATCAAGGGCAATCAATAATTATCTTCACAACAAGTCCCAACAAGGGAGAACAATAACGATTCACATGTAATATATCTCAAAATATCATTTTCCAACGACTCACGGTCATACTAGACGCCGGTGTATGGATGCTCGTCACCACAGACCCATACACCGCACTCGATCACATAACACATAACACATAATCCTATTCCCTCAAGCTAGGATAGAACAAACACTTACCTCGAAAGTTTACGAACGATTCAATCCGTAGCAATGCCTTTTCCTTTTGAATTTGACTCCAATCCAATCGTATCTATACACAATTGATTTAATATCATCAATTCTACTTAACAAACTAGTTCATATTGCTAAATATGGTTTTTACAATATTCTGCCCGGAATAGTAAAAACCGACCCCGGGCCCACATAATCGAAACTCAAGTTTCGAACCAAAATAAGTTCACCCAATCTTCCATGGGTTCAATTATACAATTTGTTCTTAAGTCCGACTCCGAAACGAGGTCTAAATCGCAATTTCTTTGAAAGCCCTAACTATACCCATTTCTCAAATTTTCAACCAATTTATACATGTTTAAGCCTAAGGATTTGATTGATGTTGATGAAAAATGAAGAAAACGAGTTAACAATACTTACCCAATGAACTTTGATGAAGAAATGCCTCAAAATCGCCTAAAATGTTGTGGAGAAGGGGTTTGAACAGAAATGGGATTTTTATCCCGTTTCTGTTCTGTTCTCTGTATTAAAATCACTGGGCGAAATTTTTGTTCTACGCGATCGCATGAACTGGGTCGCGATCGCGGAAGGCAAATTTTTAACACTACGCGATCGCGTGGACAATGCTGCGATCGCGTAGAAGAATTTCGCTGGGTGGTTCATTTGTACTACGCGATCGCGTGAAAAGGGTCGCGATCGCGTTGAAGGAAAACGGAAAGCTACGCGATCGCGTGAAGAAGGCTGCGATCGCGTTGGAGAAAGATGTAAAGCTTCGCGATCGCGTGAAGACAACCGCGATCGCGTTGAGTATCGAGACAAGGCAGTGCGATCGCGTGGACAAGTCCGCGATCGCGTAGGGTAAAATATCTGTGTAAAAATTGCAGGAAATCTGCTGGTTTTCTAAGTCCAAAAACACCCCGAACCACCTCCGAAACACTCCCGAGTCCTCGGGGCTCCAAACCAAATATGTACACTAACTCAAAAACATCATACGAACTTGCTCGCGCGATCAAATCGCTAAAATAACATCAAAATCAATGAATTGAGCCTTAAAGCTCAAGAATTCTTTAAGATTTCAAAATTTCCAAACTTTCCAATTTAAGGCCGAAACTCGTCAAACGACGTCCGTTTTCAACCAAACTTTACAGGAAGCGCTTAACCAATATATATGACCTGTACCGGGCGTCGGAACCAAAATACGAGCCCGATACCAGTACTTTTTAATAAAAATTCAGTTTCATTTCCCATAAACATTTTCAGAAAACAATTTAACAGAAAAATTCTTTTACTAGGGTTCTAGACCTCGGATTTCAATTCCGGACATATGCCCAAGTTCCATATTTTTCTACGGATTTTCTGAAATAGTCAAATCACGGATCCGGGTCCGTTTACCAAAAATGTTGACCAAAGTCAACCATTTCAATATTAATATCAAAATTCTTCTACTTTTTCACATATTTCACATATTTCAACATAAATCTTTTCCAGCTTTGTGCCCGGACTGTGCACGCAAATCGAGGCAACTATAAATGAGGTTTTCAAGACCTCAAAAGCTCGGAATGATTAAATAAACAAGTGATGACCTTTTGGGTCGTCACAATCTCCACCTCTAAAACAACCGTTCGTCCTCGAACGGACAAAAGAAAGAAGTACCTGAGTCAGGAAACAAGTGTGGGTAGCGGCTCCGCATATCAGACTCGGACTCCCAGGTCGATGCCTCAGGAGGCTGACCTCTCCACTGAACACGCACAGAAGGATAACTCTTCGACCTCAACTGTCGAACCTGCCGGTCTAGAATGGCCACCGGCTCCTCCTCGTAAGATAGATCATTGTCCAATTGGACAGTACTGAAGTCTAACACATGTGTGGGATCGCCGTGGTATCTCCGAAGCATAGATACGTGAAAAGCTGGATGTACGGCTGATAAGCTAGGCGGCAAAGCTAATCTGTAAGCCACCCCTCCCACTCTGTCTAGAATCTCAAATGGACCAATATACCTAGGGCTGAGCTTGCCCTTCTTCCCAAACCTCATCACGCCCTTCATAGGCGACACTCGGAGCAATACTCGTTCACCGACCATGAAATCTACATCTCGAACCTTACGATCCGCATAAGTCTTTTGCCTAGACTGAGCTGAACGCAATCTCTCCTGAATAGTCTTGACCTTATCCAAGGCCTCTCGAACTAAATCTGTACCCAACAACCGAGACTCTCCCGGTTCAAACCATCCAACTGGAGATCGACATCGCCTACCATACAACGCCCTCATACGGGGCCATCTGGATGCTAGACTGGTAGCTGTTGTTGTAGGCGAACTCTGCTAATGGCAGAAACTGGTCCCACGAGCCTCCGAAATCAATAACACAGGCTCGAAGCATGTCCTCAAGAATCTGAATAGTCCTCTCGGACTGGCCATCCGTGTGAGGATGAAATGCTGTACTCAACTGAACCTGGGTGCCTAACTCCTGCTGAACCGCTCTCCAGAACCGCGAGGTAAACTGCGTACCCCGATCAGAGATAATAGATACCGGCACCCCATGGAGACGAACAATCTCCCTAATGTAAACCTCCGCTAACCTCTCCGACGAGTAGGAGACAGATACTGGAATAAAGTGTGCTGATTTGGTCAGTCTATCAACAATGACCCAAATAGCATCAAATTTCCTCCGAGTCAAAGGAAGTCCAGTAACGAAGTCCATAGTGATCCGCTCCCATTTCCACTCGGGAATTTCAATCCTCTGGAATACACCACCAGGTCTCTGGTGCTCATATTTCACCTGCCGACAATTTAGACACCGAGCGACATACGCAACGATATCTTTCTTCATTCTGCGCCACCAATAGTGTTGCCGTAAGTCCTGGTACATCTTCGCGGCGCATGGGTGAATAGAATACCGCGAACTGTGGGCCTCTGCTAAGATCAACTCTCGAATTCCTTCGACATTGGGCACACAAACTCGACCCTGCAATTTCAATACCCCATCATCATCTAGATTTACCTGAGTGGCACCTCCCCGCTGTATTGTATCTCTCAACTCACGCAAATGAGGATCATCAAATTGCCTCTCACGGATACGCTCTAATAAGGAAGAACGAGCGACCGTGCAGGCTAGCACTCTGCTAGGCTCAGAAATGTCTAATCTCACGAACCGGTTGGCTAAGGCCTGGACATCTAGAGCTAATGGTCTCTGATTGACCGGAATATATGCAAGACTACCCATGCTGGCATACTTTCTACTCAATGCATCGGCCACCACATTGGCCTTACCTGGGTGATATAATATAGTAACATCATAGTCTTTTAGCAACTCCAACCATCTCCGCTGTCGTAGATTCAACTCCTTCTGTTTGAACAAGTATTGTAGGCTTTTGTGATCAGTGTACACCTCACATGTCACACCATATAGATAATGCCTCCGGATCTTTAAGGCATGAACCACTCGCTGCTAATTCAAGATCATGAACTGGATAATTCTTCTCATGTATCTTTAAGTGCCTCGAAGCATAAGAAATAACCTTACCATCTCGCATCAATACCGCTCCAAGCCCGTGCGAGATGCGTCACGATAAACCGTATAAGGCCACGTGCACCTGTAGGTAGTATTAACACCGGTGCTGTGGTCGAAGGCCGTCTTGAGCTTCGAAAGCTCGCCTCACGCCTCCTCGACCACTGAAGCTGGACACCCTTCTAGGTCAACCCGGTCATCGGGGCTGCAATGGAAGAAAACCCCTCTACAAAACGACGGTAGTAACTTGCTAACCCCAAGAAACTCCGTATCTCGATCACTGAAGCTGGTCGAGGCCAATTCGGACCGCCTCAATCTTCTTTGGGTCTACCGAATACCTTCCACGGATACGATGTGACCCGGAAATGCTACCGAACTCGGCCGGAACTCACATTTTGAAAATTTGGCATATAGTCGATTATCTTTCAGAGTCTGAAGAACCACTACGAGGTGTTTGCTCGTGCTCTTCCTGGCTGCGGGAGTATACCGGGATGTCATCTATGAAGACTATCACGAACAGATCTAAGTAAGGCCTGAATACTCGATTCATCAACTCCATGAATGCTGCTGGGGCATTAGTCAACCCGAAGGACATGACCAAGAACTCATAATGCCCATATCTAGAGCGAAAGGCTGTCTTAGGAATGTCAGCCGCCCTGATCTTCAGCTGATGGTAGCCTGACCTCAAGTCTATCTTAGAGAATACCCTCGCTCCCTGGAGCTGGTCAAACAAATCATCAATCCTCGGCAGTGGATATTTATTTTTGATAGTCACCTTGTTTAACTGCCGGTAATCAATACACATCCGCGTCGAGCCATCCTTCTTCTTTACAAATAACACAGGTGCTCCCCAGGGGGAAACACTGGGCCTGATAAAGCCCTTCTCAAGAAGGTCCTGCAACTGATCTTTCAACTCTTTTAGTTTCGGCGGGGCCATACGATAGGGTGGAATAGAGATGGGCTGAGTGCCCGGTGCCAAATCAATACAGAAATCAATATCCCTGTCGGGTGGCATGCCCGGCAGGTCTGAAAGGAAAAACCTCAGGAAACTCCCGTGCAATAGGGACTGAATCAATGGAAGGAACTTCTGCGCTGGAATCACGAACATAAGCCAAATAAGCTAGACACCCTTCTCGACCATACGTCGAGCCTTAACATAAGAAATAACAGTGCGAACGGAGTGGCTTGAGGTACCCTTCCACTCTAATCGGGGTGATTCTGGCAAGGCTAAGGTGACAGTATTAGCATGACAATCAAGAATAGCATGGTATGGGGACAACCAGTCCATCCCCAATATGACATCAAAATCTACCATATCCAAGAGCAACAGATCAACACGGGTCTCAAGACCCCCAAATATAACTACGCACGAACGATGCACCCGATCGACTACAATAGAGTCACCCACTAGCGTAGCCACATAAACTGGAATATCCAGAGCATAGCTGGGCACAGCCAAATACGGTGCGAAGTAGGAAGACACATAGGAATAGGTAGATCCGGGGTCAAATAATACTGAAGCACCTCTGCCACACACAAGAATAGTACCTGTAATCACAGCATCTGATGCCTCTGCCTCTGGCCTGGCCGGTAAAGCATAGAAACGGGGATCTGCACCTCCCCTCTGAGCTGCGTCTCTAGGACGACCATCAACTGGCTGACCTCTACCTCTCGCCGGACGGTCTCCACCTCTACGGTCTCGACCTCCACCTCTATAATCTCTACCCCCGCCTGTGGCTGGCTGGGCAGGCTGAGGGTCAGCTGGGGCCTCGAATCATAGGACGAGGACCCCGCTGCTGAGAGTTGCCCGCTGCTATAGGGCAATTCCTGATAAAATGACCCGGGTCGCCACAACCGTAGCAACTCTTGGACTGATGGGGCTGCTGGCCCCGACGACTCGAATGGCCTCCACGAACGCTCCGAAGAGGCCGAGCACTAATAGGAGGCGGTCTGAATAATACCCCGAGAACCACGATCACCCGATCCACCCTGCGAAGCTCGAAGGGCGGAATGAAAAGGCTCGGAGGACCGGCCTCTATCAAAGGATTCTCTCGCTACCGGAGGAAGAACCACCAAATCTACCCGTATGACGAGGCCTCTTATCCGAAGAATAACCGCCTCCCCTAGCAAGAGCCATCTCAAACTCTACGTGCTGCATTTGCTGCCTTCCGAAATGATATGTCACTCCCCACGCCCATAGCCATCCGGAGTCTAATCGGCTGATTAAGCCCATCTATAAATCCGCGGACCCTCTCCCGCTCCGTGGGAAGTATCACTACTGCATGACGAGCCAAGTCAATAAATCTCGTCTCATCTCGTGTAGCTCGTCATGGTGCCACGATGGAGGCGCTCAAGCGCGCTCCGAAGTACATCCTCCGAGTAGCAGGGAGAAACTTCTCCATAAATAGTTCCGCAAACTGGTCCCATGATAAAGCTGGGGACCCTGCTGGTCGAGTCGAGCAATAATCTCTCCACCAAGTCTTGGCGGATCCTGCAAGTCTGAAGGTACAGAAATCAACTCCGTTTGTCTCCACGATCCCCATAGTCTTGAGAATCTCACGGCAACTGAATAAAAAGTCCTGAGGATCCTCTGATGCGGCTCCACCGAATGTAGTGGTAAATAGCTTGGAGAACCGATCAAGCCTCCATAACGAATCGAAGTCATGGCCGCTCCATCGCCGGCATGAGCCGTGGTACCGGACTGAGTGGCCACGGCTGGTCGGATTTACGGTGCTCGAGGCCGAGGAGCTACCGGCTCCGGAGTACGAGCGATAGGAGTCCGGGCCCCTCCTCCGGCCTGAGAATAGCTGGGGCAACCGATAATAGACCCGCTCCTGGCGATGCTATCCATAAATCCCGCTATTCGACCAAAGCATCCCGGAGATCCGGGGTAATCAAAGCCTCTCCTGGGACTTGAGCTGGGCCCGCTGGAGCTGCTGGAACCGGAACCTCCTCATCAAACTCAATATGAGGCTCCACCTCTGGGGTAGCTGCCTGGGGCTGAGCTCTACCCCTACCACGGCCTCTAGTACGGCCTCGGCCCCTGCCCCTCACAGGAGCTGTCTGGGGCTCAGGCTGCTGGTCAGCGGACGAAGAAGTGCGTGTCCTTACCATCTGCGAAAGAACAGAATAGAAATTCAATCAGTAATTGAGGAACAAGTCGCACGACAAGAAAGAACAAATGAGAGACTTTTTCCTAACTCAATAGACTCTGGAGGACAAGTACGGACGTCTCCGTACCTACCTCTCAAACTCTACTAAGCTTGTTCGTGAGTGGTGAGACCTATGTAACCTAGAGCTCTGATACCAACTTGTCACGACCCGGATTTTTCCCCAATATCGGGATCGTGATGGCGCCTACTCGTGGTAGCTAGGCAAGCCACTGTATTCATACTATCCTATTTTTTTTTCACAATTTTAATTAAATAAATGCGGAATACTTTATCGAAATGGAAATAATAAATCACGAGGTAAAAATCATACTGAAATCCTCTACCCAAGACTTGGAGTCACCAACTCACAAACTACTATGGAATACTACACATAAAAGTTTGAAGGAAATATAACATAATTCCGTTTGTCTCGGAACAATGAGACTACAGCTATAAACATAAATAAAGAAAGAGACGCCGGGCCTGCGGACGTCTGCAAGCTACCTCGGTCTCAAATATGATTAGCTCCCACGCAATCTACTTACTGCTGCTCCTGCTCCTGATCGTAACCTGGACCTGTGCAAAAACGCACAGAAGTGTAGCATCAGCACAACCGACCCCATGTGCTGGTAAGTGCCTGGCCTATCCCGGCGAAGTAGTGACAAGCCTAGGACCAGACACTCACATAAACCTGTGCAATTCAATATATATATGTGTACCACAAAATAACAAGAAATAATCAAGTAATAACACTATAAGAAATATCTTAAAGAATTTAACAACTAACCACAGTTAATAATTTCACAAAGAAAACAAAGTATAATGTAAACACGAATAATATCACTTCAAGAAATAACAAGCAATTGCACGGCATCACCCTTCGTGCTTTTACTCTCATCCTCACTCAAATAAACAAATAAAGTACACGGCATCACCCTTCGTGCTTTTACTCTCATCCTCACCAAATAAACAAATAAAGTACACGGCATCACCCTTCGTGCTTTTACTCTCATCCTCACATCCATAGTACGGCATGATCCTTCGTACATGGTTCAATAACAGAGGGCACGGCATGATCCTTCGTGCATAATCAATAAATAAACATGGCACGGCATTAACCTTCGTGCATAAATAAATAAACATGGCACGGCATCACCCTTCGTGCATTATCACTCTTCCTCACCCAAATAACAATCACGGTTAAGGGCAGAGAAAGAAACAACAATTCATAAATCGTCCCATCAAGGGCAATCAATAATTATCTTCACAACAAGTCCCAACAAGGGAGATCAATAACGATTCACATGTAATATATCTCAAAATATCATTTTCCAACGACTCACGGTCATACTAGACGCCGGTGTATGGATGCTCGTCACCACAGCCCATACACCGCACTCGATCACATAACACATAACACATAATCCTATTCCCTCAAGCTAGGATAGAACAAACACTTACCTCGAAAGTTTACGAACGATTCAATCCGTAGCAATGCCTTTTCCTTTTGAATTTGACTCCAATCCAATCGTATCTATACACAATTGATTTAATATCATCAATTCTACTTAACAAACTAGTTCATATTGCTAAATATGGTTTTTACAATATTCTGCCCGGAATAGTAAAAACCGACCCCGAGCCCACATAATCGAAACTCAAGTTTCGAACCAAAATAAGTTCACCCAATCTTCCATGGGTTCAATTATACAATTTGTTCTTAAGTCCGACTCCGAAACGAGGTCTAAATCGCAATTTCTTTGAAAGCCCTAACTATACCCATTTCTCAAATTTTCAACCAATTTATACATGTTTAAGCCTAAGGATTTGATTGATGTTGATGAAAAATGAAGAAAACGAGTTAACAATACTTACCCAATGAACTTTGATGAAGAAATGCCTCAAAATCGCCTAAAATGCTGTGGAGAAGGGGTTTGAACAGAAATGGGATTTTTATCCCGTTTCTGTTCTGTTCTCTGTATTAAAATCACCGGGCGAAATTTTTGTTCTACGCGATCGCATGAACTGGGTCGCGATCGCGGAAGGCAAATTTTTAACACTACGCGATCGCGTGGACAATGCTGCGATCGCGTAGAAGAATTTCGCTGGGTGGTTCATTTGTACTACGCGATCGCGTGAAAAGGGTCGCGATCGCGTTGAAGGAAAACGGAAAGCTACGCGATCGCGTGAAGAAGGCTGCGATCGCGTTGGAGAAAGATGTAAAGCTTCGCGAGCGCGTGAAGACAGCCGCGATCGCGTTGAGTATCGAGACAAGGCAGTGCGATCGCGTGGACAAGTCCGCGATCGCGTAGGGTAAAATATCCGTGTAAAAATTGCAGGAAATCTGCTGGTTTTCTAAGTCCAAAAACACCCCGAACCACCTCCGAAACACTCCCGAGCCCTCGGGGCTCCAAACCAAATATGTACACTAACTCAAAAACATCATACGAACTTGCTCGCGCGATCAAATCGCTAAAATAACATCAAAATCAATGAATTGAGCCTTAAAGCTCAAGAATTCTTTAAGATTTCAAAATTTCCAAACTTTCCAATTTAAGGCCGAAACTCGTCAAACGACGTCCGTTTTCAACCAAACTTTACAGGAAGCGCTTAACCAATATATATGACCTGTACCGGGCGTCGGAACCAAAATACGAGCCCGATACCAGTACTTTTTAATAAAAATTCAGTTTCATTTCCCATAAACATTTTCAGAAAACAATTTAACAGAAAAATTCTTTTACTGGGGTTCTAGACCTCGGATTTCAATTCCGGACATATGTCCAAGCTCCATATTTTTCTACGGATTTTCTGAAATAGTCAAATCACGGATCCGGGTCCGTTTACCAAAAATGTTGACCAAAGTCAACCATATCAATATTAATATCAAAATTCTTCTACTTTTTCACATATTTCACATATTTCAACATAAATCTTTTCCAGATTTGTGCCCGGACTCTGTGCACGCAAATCGAGGCAACTATAAATGAGGTTTTCAAGACCTCAAAAGCTCGGAATGATTAAATAAACAAGTGATGACCTTTTGGGTCGTCACACACATTCACTTGTTTCATTGTGTTTTTATTTTGAGAGTTGTTGAGTCTTTATATTTTCTCAAATTTCAAGCTCCACTCAACTGCCTGAACCTCAATTATCACAATACTTCTTATCCTAAATCATGTCAATTGTGATGTGCATCGCCGAACTCCGCTTTGTGTATTGGAAAGCTGGTGGCATATTTTAAAGCCATTTCTCACTTGTTCTGGCCAAACAGACTCAAGAAGGGACTCTAACAAAACGAGAGGAACAAAATAAGGGACAAGGGAAAGAGATGATACTTAACAAGAACATTACGAAGTAGAAACTTATCAGATGTGGATACCAACTCCAATGACCATAACATGCACCTTAGGATCGAGTGGCCTAATCTCTCAAGCAAGTCTAATATTCAACTCTTGTTGTGCCTCTTCGCTGTGAAACTGGGCTTCAGCGGTTCAATTGTCTCATTTGATCCACAATCCTCAGTCGACTTGTAGTGCCCTGAAGGGTTTTCACCATCAAGCTTCTCTCATTTTGCTCTTTTTCTCAACTCACCGTCGCCTTACGGTGCCCCTGAGGGTTTTCACCTATAAGACTCTCTCATTTTATCATTTTCTCTCATTGTTCTGAGAACGAAGGTATTACCCATGATGCAGGGAGATCATGTTTTCATCAACACTTGATATGTCATCCTCAATGATTGGTCGGAAGGTCTTTCTTTGGACCGTAATGTAGGCTTTTGGAGAGGGTTAGAAAGAAAGGGTAGCATAAAAGCTCAAAATAGTTCAAGATGAAAGGGTTCAAAATTACAACTTTTGGAATCAGGCCTTTTGGCAAAATTAAAACTTTTCCAGTTTCACGAAGTTTGGGGAATTCTTTTTTTTTTTTTTTGATTTTTTTTGATGGGATTTCTTAGAAAATTTGCCCCAATATTGATTTCGGGGGATTATGAAATATTTTATTTGGTGCGACCGAACCGTAAGGCTGCCTACGTATCTTGTGGTGACAAGAATCAGGTCGAACGTAGTTCAAAGGACTACTTTTTGTTACTATTTTTCCTTTTTCTTTTTAGTCTTTTTTTTCTGTCTCTTTTTTTCTCATTTCTTTTTTTCTTCTTTTTCTCTTTTTTCTTTTTATTTTCTAGGTCCTGACTCTATTTCTGATTCCAAAAGAGGGGTACGAAATAAAAAATTAGGGCTCAAAATGGGTAGCAAAGGATAAAAGTGTTTGGGTAGCACAATAAAAAGCCTTCGTCATACCAAACTTTGAGAATGCCAAGTACAAGTGTGCAATTGAAGATAAACAAAGAAATCATGCACAATATTTACTGATGGCATCATCACAAACAGACAGTGCTGACAGGCAATACCTTTGTCCCAATGAATGATCCTTGTCAATTCAGAGCAAACTTGATTCAACCTTACCTTCATGTGGAAGAATGCATTTTAGCGCTGACACATTTACCGCAAACTGCTTGAGAAATATTTCCTTGTTGTATGCTCTTATCAACCTCTTGATTTCCAAACTTACTGCCTCAGTTTCACTCAATCCAAACTTTAGTTTATCTCAGAATGCGCGAATCTTTACTTGTTTCATCAAATGCCTCTTTTGTTACGTTCAAAAATGTGTCATTGCTTCATGATCAGACTAGCTTTCAAGATCAGACTAAGAATTATACATGCATGTCATGTCACTTGAGTTAGGATAAAGATAACTATCAGAGAAAAACTAACCTAAACAAAAACTGACCAAAACTAATAGAAAACATGAGATTGCATTAGACAGATGGTGAAAAGGGTTTGAATAAAACAAGCAAAACAGACATGGGTTGCAACCTTGGAACAATCCTAAGGAACATTAGACGAGTTACTACAACTAAACAAACTAGACAAAATGAGAAGAAGAAGAGTTTGAGCCACAAGATAATAACCGGATTACAACCCCGAAATAACCCGGACAAGCAGAAATGACAATAAAATAAACCACCAAAACTCCTTCCTGCCAACCAAGAAAGGAGTGTCTTTCCAATTACCAAGCTCAAAATATTAGCCACTAGATTGCACATCAAAATTACCGGGGCCTTCACCAATTTCAATATCATTAACTTCAGTCAGCAACTTCCCAAAAGGTTTCCCATACTCCATGTCGCCATGCATCTTTCCCACAAAGCTTGTATCATCATGTGCGGGTAAAGAATTCTGTGCAATGTTTGGGTATCTGGAGCTGGGAATGCGATTGTTTTAACTGGTGGAGCATGGAAAGTTTGGGAGGAAGCGCCAGGGTAATTGTGGTAAGGGGCGAAGCCTGGTGCGTGTTGTGGCGAAAAATCAATGGTAGTAGGAACCTGGACTTGTGATAGTGGTGGAATGGAGGCATGATTTTCTGTATAGTTGGTAGGGAATGAAGGTGGAGGATGTTTCTTAATCCAGGCATGATACATTTCTGCATCCGTTGTTTCAACCTTGGACCTCATCTTTCAATTCAGACTCCGACTCCACAAACTCCCTCGGCGGGTCAACAACTCTTATGTCAAAGTCTTTGCCAGCCATGGCTTCCTTGCTCTTTGATCTTGTGTTGTGTGAACAAATCACCAAGTGTCACAAACTAACCACCCTCTGTTTTAATGAAAGTAACAGCGAGGAGCAATACAAAGCCAACACGTTAGCGTTAGGACATTTATCATATAGAAATATCACATTACGTGCAATGCCCCTAGCAACAATTAACGGTTCTAGAATGGCTTCGAGGGTCAAAAGATCATTTGGCATCATCCCAATTTTGTTCACTTCAACCTTCTTTTTCTTTCTTTTCTAGCACTTCTTGGCTTTCCCGTTTTCCTCCCCCTCCTTTTCTTTTTAATTTGTCACTTTTTTTTTTCTCTCATTTCTCACATCCACAATTCATTCTCTTTTTTTTCTTTTTCTTTTTTTTTTCTTTTTTTTAGTTTTCAGAAAAATGATTCGATCGAACCCTATGTAGGTTGCCTACGTATCATGCCCCTCATGAATCAGATCAAGCGTAGTTCTTGAAAAGTAATGGATAAAATAAACTAAGAAACAAAAATCTTTTTTGGAATTTTTAATTATAATTTTTTGGTTTTTCAAATACAAAACAGGAAATACTATAACAAAAGACTCGACAATCTTAACTAGACTGACAGACTCGATACGACTGTACAAGACTAAAAATTAAAAGACAATCATAAAATAGACTAAAAAAAATTAAAAAGTTTCTTCAAGCAGCTCGTGCATGCAATGGTCTTTGACTAGAATGGTCCTGGATATATCATGCTCAAACTCTAGCAAATCACTCCATACCTGGATGGAAAAAATAAGATCAAGTGAATCAGAGAATCAAGACATTAAGTGACACCACGACACCTTCTATTGGACACATGCAAGACACGATTGAGCTATTTTTGAAAATTAACATATATGGCCAATGATGGCTATTAGTGCAAACTTAACAAATGTGACTACTCTTATATGAAAATGCCTTACTAATGCTTATATGGACTTAACTCTCGATGATCATGGCCCAAAAATTGATTTAAAGAAATAACTCATTTTGCAAAAGTGGCCGATATGGCCAAAAGTGGCTAAAGATGCAAATTCAAAAAGGACGGACCCTAAAAAAATATGACTCCTAGTTGTAGACTCAAAATCCTAATATATGAATAATTGAACAACTTTTGTGAAAATAACCTCATTTTGCAAGAATGGCCGATGTGGCCAAAAGTGGCTAAACATGCAAATTTAAAAAAAAAGGGCGAACCCAAAATTGATATGATACCTAATTGTGGACTCAAAATCCTATGACATGGGTTTATTGAACCACTTTCGCAAAAATGACCCTATTTTGCAAGAATGGCCGATGAGGCCAAAAGTGGCTAAATATGCAAACTCGAAAAGGAAAGACCTTAAATTGATATGATACCCAATTGTGGACTCAAAATCCTAAGACATGCGTTTATTGAACCACTTTCGCAAAAATGACCCCATTTTGCAAGAATAACCTATGTGGTCAAAAGTGGCTAAACATGCAAGATTTGGCTAAGACCCCGCAAAGCCAAGAACCTAAGACACTAAAAAGACCGGACCCTATGTGGGTTGCCTACGTATCTCGCCCCGAGAGACGAGAATCAGGTTCGCGTAGTTCGGGAAGATGCAATTAATTTGTAAAAAGCTATATTTTATCTTTTGAAAAAGGATGGAAAAATGTAAAATCTTTTTGGATTTTTCATTTTCAATTTTTTTTTGGATTTTCGGAAAATAATAAAAAAGTGCAAAATCTTTTTGGATTTTTCATTTTCAATTTTTTTTGAATTTTTGAAAAATAATGGAAAAGTGTAAAATATTTTTTGGATTTTTCATTTTCAATTTTTTTTGAATTTTTGGAAATTAATAAAAAATGTAAAATCTTTTTGGATTTTTCATTTTCAATTTTTTTGAATTTTTGAAAAAAAAGAAAAATTGTAAAATCTTTTTGAATTTTCTTTTTCTTCTTTTTTTTGGATTTTTCTAGAAAAGTTGTGAAAGGAAAATGCATCCGGACCCTATTTCCTTCATTTTTTCACCCTTCTTTCCCGAATATCGGTCCGCCAAATAACCTTTTTACCCTCAAAGATGCGACATTTAGCACATAAGATGATTACATGTCATTTTGGGCCACGGTCCCATTTTGACCAAATTTGGACAGGTTTCCTACAAAGGGACACGGTACCTAGGACCTAACCCTGCTAGGTCTAAATGACATGATGCAAATAAAAATGACCTAAAGGCTGACCTACGGTTGGGGTTCACTAGACAAGGCAATTCGGGGGAGCGTATGGTCGATGGTGGCTGCTCAAGCTTTCCACCCACTCCATACGTCCGACGGCCCCCCTCCTAAATTAAGGGTGACTCAACAAAGATTTCGTGCACGCGACGCGTGCTCCGAGACTTGTTGCAGAAAGAATTGACCGGGTAATGTATATGATGACAGTTATAAAGCAATAAACACATAAAGAAAAAACTGTGAGCAAATAGGCAACTAGCAAATAACAAAAATATAAAAACATAATAAAAATCAAATAAAACTAACGAAAAAGCATAAAGACCTCAACTAAATATTCTAAAGGCCAACAAAATCAAGTACTAGCTCGAACCCGCAAAGTCCCCAGCAGAGTCGCCAGAGATGTCACACCCCTTTTTTTTAACCAAACCAAAACCTTTCCACTAAACCCTCTTAAATAAACAAAAGAATTTAATAAAAAGGCTTGAAAAGGGTTTTTCAATTTTGAAAGTGACAAAAATTGTGTGTTTAAAAGGAATTAACTCAGAGTCGCCACCTGACATTGATTTCGGTGTGCCAGGCCACCGTTTTTAAAATGATTTTCCTTTAAAACACTTTAGACTTCAAAACTAAGTCTGCAACAGAGATTCGGGTAAGGGGGTTCATTTGACTCGGGGAGAAGGTGTTAGGCATTCCCCAAGTCCCGTGAAGATCATGGTTGCGTACTCGATCTAGTTGGCTTTCAAAACATTCAAATTGAGGTAAAACACATAGAAATAAAATAAACACACAAGAGGCTCGAGGTCGTCCCCACCTAATAAAAGGAAAAAAGAAAAAAACTAAAATTCTTAATTATCCTACATTACTTCTTCAACAATGTTCGCCACGGCCTACAAAATATTTACATGGTTCTTCGGGGCATACCCCGGATAATAATATGTACAGATCCCTCGGGGCATTCCCCAGATATATTTGACTAAGGGAACGACCTCTCACCTCGGAACAAACAAAATCCTAAAGCTTGCCTACCCCGGTGATGACGGCCTAGCATGCTCCTAGCGGTTCCAAGTAGATAAGAATAGAAATCAAGATTAAGAAGTTATCTAAACTCAAAAGTTTAATGCTCTACCCGAAACCCATGATTGTTTGTAGTGATTAGCCTCGCAATCCATAATTTTAACACCATTAATCTCATATCAACTCAACATGGCATATGAAGTCAAATTCATTGATTATGGCAACCAATTCACATCAATAGAACAAACAAATAATGGCAAACAAGTATTCACGTGATTTAACTAAAATTCATTTGAAACAGTTATAGGGAAAGAGAGATGAACCTTTGGGCGAGATCGTTTTCCATGTATTCTGTTGAGAGGCGCTAATATAAGCGGATTCAGCCCATATTTGAATCACTGTTCATGCTTATTAAGCAGTAAAACAACTAGAGAAAACCAAGCAAGAGCTGAAGTCAATGAATTGGAACAATCAGCTACAGCAACAGACCAACCACAAACGAGCCAAAATTTGATACCGACAAAACTCCTTGATTACCAAAAAATTGCAAGTAATGACCAAACAGGAGTCTGATAATCAAGCTATGCAACTCAGAAGCAATTTTTGAGAGAGGAACAGCAGAATTTCAGGCCAAGAACAAGCTTTGAAGATGAAATCCAGAATGAAAAGAGCATCGGCAAACTCAAACAATTCAAAGATTTCTCTCTACCCTCTTTTCTTTGTTTCATTTGTAGCTATCATATTTCATATCTAGAATCCCATTTTTATCACTGAATTTCAGATACCCAGGTTAAATACAAAAAAATTGAATAAACTGACTAATAACCGTGACAAACTCGACCGGCGACTTCTCCTCGAACCCCGCGACCTCGATTCAAACTTGAAGCTCTTTGGATTAGTGGTTTTCGACTAATTTTTTGCGAGTTTGATGGCTGGAGAGGAGATGGTGATGAAGGTGGGTTGTTTGCATTTTCCGGCGAGTTCCTGTGCGTGTCTGTAAATGGAGTTGGGCGGCTGTTTTGGTGGTGTGTGACGATGGAGATGAGGGATGTTTTACGGCGAGTCTAGGGTCACTGGCAGGGCGGCTTCAGGTGGTGGAAAATGGAGATGAGAGTTGCGGCTGGTTGCTTTGGTTCATGAAGAAGAAGGTCGCTTCTACAGTGTCGGCTCCCAATGTCCTTAGGCTGGCGACTGTATTCTTCTGGCGTGGAGATAGGGGGGGAGGGGGCGACGGCTGTGTTCGTTTGCTAGCTGCGCCGCTGGTCTCTCCACTGCTGGAGGCTGGCGGCTGTCCCTTCTTCTTCAGTTAGCTTTCTAGGGTTTGTTTTGTGTATTGATTGAAGAAGAAAGGGTGGGGGTAGGCGGCCGGGATATCTTTTTGCTCTTGGGTTTTTGTTGTGTTGTGGAAGATGATGAGGGGTCCCAGGGTTAGGGGTGTGTAGTTCAGCTAGGTTTTTTTTTTTTTTTTTTGTTTTGTGCCTTTGTTATCTTCTTATCAAGAAGAAGTGTAGGGGTTAGGGTTGGGAAAATGGGTCAAGGGTGTTGGGTAAGGTATTTTGTGCTTTAAAATTTGGGCTTAAAGTCTAAAAATTGCAAAATACTACTAGAATCCTATTGAAATTAAAATAACTAAATATTTTAAAAATACTACTTTTTAAAAATTGCGCGGGTCAAAAATTACGTGCTTACAATGAGAATTCTCTTTCAAAATCAACTCCGAACTTCTCGAAATTCAATTCTGACCACACGCACAAGTCATAATACCTAAAGTGAAGCTACTCAGGGCATCAGACCGATGCACGACATACTAAAGCTCAAAACAAACAGTTAGGTCGTTACAGGTTTATAGTGAGTGTATTGTCATTTTCTCGTCACCATTTTATCGAGGTTAGGCTCGACACTTATAGAATACAAGGGGTTGGTTGTACTCATACTACACTTCTGCACTTCTTGTGCAGATTCCGGTATTGGTCTCAACGTTGTGTAATGGAGAATGCTCGGATCCAACTTTCATATAAGACTCGAGGTAGAGCTGCATGACGTTCGCAGTCCTTGAAGTCCCCTTGTATCATGTTTTTATGTTTATCTAGTATCAGATAGTTGCACTTCTTTTGAGATCATGTTTGTAGTATTTTAATCGTTCATGTACTTATGACTCTGAATTTTTGTAGTGGCATAGACTGTGTTGCTTATGTATCTGTCTCATATATTTTAGAGTTATTAATTATTAATCATCAGTATCTTACTTTTTAAATTATGAAATTAATTAATACTTTAGCTAATATTTAATTGTCTAGCAAGTGAATGTTAAGTGACGTCATGGTGCATGTTGGGATTCGTGTCGTAACAGCTTTTATTATATAAACAATAAATAGTTTGTACATATAATAATGTTTTGAAAGTATCTTTTAACACTTTGAAAAAATCTATAATGTTAACCAGCAGAAAAGAAATTTATTTTACGGGTATTAACTGCATATACTAGTTACTTATTTATTTTAAATGGTTATGTTTGGTCCATATTTGGTTGAAGTTTGAAAAATTAGTATTTATGAGTTAAATTTGAAGTTGAAATTGTGTTTGACATGAATTTCATTTAGAGAAGAAGTTAAAACTTTATTGAGTGAAATATTACTTCCTTTGAGATACACATGTCAAACAAAACTTTTAGGTTCAATTTTTTTATTTAATTAAAATTAAAATAATAGATGAAATTCTAAAATAAACATTGCATTGCAAATAATATTTGTCAAAATGCCCTAATAACTCCTTTTTTTTTGACGTATACATATAATTAAAATCCAGTATTCTGCAAAACAAACTTTATAATAATGGTATGAGATAAACGTGCAACTCATGTTCAAAGATTCTAGTTAACATATAAGGCAGAGATTGTCTATTTTTCAAAGTTGGAGGAGGAGGTTTCAACTTATTTTTAAAGTAAAATTGAGGGCTATAATTTTTCACCCCATAATTTACTTACTTTAATTTGACAATAAATAACTTTGTAATTTTATTATTATATTATATAAAGTTCAATAATCATACGTGAATTTAACCTATAAATATTAGCAGAAAAATTTAATGGTTATTTATAATAAAGAACACATTCTCATTGCTCATGACATGAAAAGATCACACTCTCGGAATATTTTTTCCGTAGATCAGTATTTCTATCTAATTAATCGGAATATATTTAAATAATATATTAATATAATTTTATGATTTCAAAACCATTAGTTATTGGACATATATATTGTTGAAATAGTGGGACAGGGAAGTGACGGTTGGAGTTTGATCATATCCAGTCAAGTCCTACTAAGTGATATATTAGTTATTTTTCCTATTCCAACTATCAATATCTCATCATACTCAAAAGTTACTAAAATAGAGTTTAGCGGGCCTTGATTTGAATATATTTGTGTTTCAAAATTTCATCCAAATATGGAATCTAAAATCTAATTAAGATTTTGTAAATACCAACAAGTTTATGAATATATCTATCCAGATCAGTGTCACTGTATAAGTAACACCACAAGAGCAAAATTTATTTTGTCTTTCAAGAGAAAATACAATCATTTGCTTCACGGAATGAAGTGTGAGTTCTTTCTTTCTTTTTGTCTTTCATTATTTTTTATTTCTGTATCTTTTTATTTTATTTTATTCTGTTCATAGAATTAATTAGATTCTCTCTGTATGTGTTTTTATCGATTGAAAGATGATAGAGTTACATGATATAGAATGTGCAAATCCAAATTCAAGTGATAGTAAAAGAGAGACATAGTCGAAGTTAGTTTGATTATATCTGAAATTAATGAACAATCAGTTGTTTTATGTTGTTAAACAGACTACTTCTTACACATGCTTAATTAGATTAAATTGTTTATATATATCTTGCTGCATAGATCATTTTATTTTCTTATTTTACCGATTGAATGTGTTTTATTCTTTTAATGTTTTGAGAGTGATTTTATCATTTCCTTTTTGTTGATATTAAGGAAAAAAGAATAAAATTGTTCGTTTTAAAATAAAGAACACTCTTAGATAGCATACCATTTCAATTAATGTTGATCTCGTGATTAATGAACTTTTTCATGCAGGAATTTTCTTTTTATTTTGATATCCACTGGCAAACATGGCTGAACCTCCAAATGGTGATCACAATTCTGGTAACCACTACTTTAATTATGAAACTCAAGGTTTTTCGTCTACTATGCCAATGGATAATTTATTTGATTTTACTGAAGATGTAGATATGTCAGAATTATTTGATCTTCTTGAATACCAGCCACCCACCAATTATACTCCTAGTAGTTTAATTGAAAATGTTGTTCCAAATCATCAGAATACAATAGAAATTGGTGCTTCAAGTGATAATCAAAATACCCTTGAAGTGCAAGATGACTATTCACTGTCTTATATTTTTTCTATGGGAACAAAGAATGTTGCTTCGCTGCAAGAGGAAGGAGGAGAAATCATAAATAATGGTGATGGGATAGAACAAGAAAACCCTAAAACCAATGACTTGACCACAAACCAACCTATGCCAAAAACTCCAATTTTGGAGGAGCATGAAAACCCTAGAACCAATGACTTGATCACCAACCAACCTATGCCAAAAACTCCAATTTTGGAGGAGCAAGGAAGCCCTAGAACCAACGATTTGATCCCAAACCAATCTACCCCTAAAGTTCCAATTTTTGAGGAGCAAGAAAACCCTAGTACCAATGCCATGATCCTCCAACAACCTATGCCAAGAACTCCAATTTTGGAGGAGCAAGAAAACCCTAAAACCAGTGACTTGATCCTAAACCAACCTACCCCTAAAGTTCCAATTTTGGAGAAGCAAGCAAGCCCTAAAACCACTGACTTGATCACTAACCAACTAATGCGAAAAGAACCAATTTTGGAGGAGCAAGAAAACCCTAAAACCACTGACTTGATCACCAACCAACCTATGCCAAAAATTCCAACTTTGGAGGAGGAAGAAAACCCTAGAACCAATGCCATGATCCTCCAACAAGCAATGCCAAAAATTCCAAGTGTGGAGGAATTAGAAAGTGATTTCATTGCAAGTAGGATGGAGCAAGAAAATCCTAGAAACAATGACATGGTCCTCCAACAACATATGCCAACAATTCCATATTTGTTGACGGAGAAAGAAAGGGACTTCATAACCAGAAGGAGGGAGCAAGAAAAATCAGGAAGAGACTCCATGAAACCAAAGTTGACCACAGATCATCCTTATGGAATTTCAACAAGTACTACTAGGAAGGAACAAGAGAACCCTAAAACCAATGATCTGCTACTCCAACAACCGATGCCAATAATTCCATGTTTGTTGAAGGCGAAAGAAAGAAACTTCATGAATTCAAAATACACCATTGGGACAAGTACTAGGAAGGAGCAAGAAACCTCAAAAACCAATGACATGATCCTCAATCCACCTACGACAACGATTCCAAGTTCGGAGAAGAAAGAAAGTGACTTCTTGAGGCCAAAGATGACCAATATTCATCCTTTTAGGCCAAGACATCCAACTTTGGAGAAGAAAAAGAGTGAGCACATGAAGTCAAAGTTGATCAATACTAATTCTCCTTATGGAATTTCAACAACAAAGGAAGGAAAATTTAACCTGCTGGGAATTGGCACTGGAAAAACAACATGGAATGCTTACTTTGGGTCTCGCACAACTCATAAAGATGATGAGAGCCGCTATGGAGTTTTGAATTCCTTTGACAATCAGCTTCAGGTTGAATTGCCACAAAAAACAAGGTTAATATTCTTAAATCTTTAATTTCCAAAATATAATATTTATTTGCCAACATCTTATATTTTAATTCTAGATGTTCATGAGTTCTAATTTTGAGGTATGAAAATTGTAGAACTCGAAATTTACATTCATTACTACATTATACATTACATACAATGCATTTATATATTTAGTTATTTTTTCATCACATTTATATATTTAATCAATTACTCAACTAATTAAGCAATTTATTCTTGTCATTTTGGCTTGTTACTATAGCAGTTCCAGTGGCGGTCCTATAAGAAGATCACCTAATCAGACAAGCTCAAGGTACCAACCATTTGGGAGACAAATTTCAAACAACCAAGGATCAAATAGGCATGTTTCTATCTCTTTTATTCTCGAAAACTAGCTTCCCTTTCTATTAATATTAATATATGTTGATTTGTAAAATTCATGAGTTATAATACTATATCTGCCATGTTTCAACTAGAGCAAAAAAATCATGCCATTAGTAAACTTATTATATATATACATATATTTTTTCAACCGTCGTATATTATTTTAGTATATGCAACAGTAGAAGTCTATACACGACGTCAATTCGTCAAATATAATGAGTGATCATTTTATACTCGTATTTTCTCTTAAATATGTTGGTTATATTCCGTCGTCTGGGACTTGCATTTTTGTGGGATGATTGTGAGCATAGGCTGACCTACATGTTTCAACGATGGGGTACCGGACCCCGTAAACTTCAGCAAAATATTTGTATGTGTTTATGTATATACCTTGAAAATAGTTAATTTAACGCACTTGACACCTTGAACACTAAAAGCCTTTAGGAGTACTGGTTGAGCAGAATAATATTGTGTCCCCATCGTATAAAAATCCTGGGTCCGCCTTTGATTGTGAGCCCTAATTGTTCAAAACATACACATGAATTTCAAGAACAATGCTCAATATAACCTATAGTCTTATTTTGTTTTTAATTTGTTAGGTTTTCTCAAAGCAGTTCAGAGTCAACCTTCAATAGATCACAAGCTGCGGATGGAAGTGTCGTCTGTGATATTGGTAAACTATGGAAAAATCAACGCAAGGAGATTAAAAGAAAGATAGGTACTATACTTGCTTACTTTATGGGTGTGGTTGTTGTGACAGATTGACTGAATTTATTTTGTAAAAAAATATTTTTCATGAGAAAATAAATATTTGGTGTTATAGTACTATACTTTCAAGAAATTGTTTTTCATAAAAAAGAAGAAATGACTTCTCTCACTTTGTGAATGTAAGTCATTTTCTTACTAGTAGTATCCTAATTTTTAACATACATCACTTTCTCTATTAATTAACAGTTAGACCTTTTTATTACTAAAACATGTAATGAGAACCTTCAATTTACTAGTACTATTATATGAATCTTTAATAGGAGTATATATTTTCTCTTAAAATATTTTTCACTCACCAATAAAATATAAGAGGATATTTTCCACCAGCAAAGGATGTAGTGCAGTGGATGAGACTGCTCTTCCCTTAACCAGAGGTCTCGGGTTTGAGCCCTGAATATGGAAAAATCCTTGGTAGGGAGCGCTTCCCCCGGATGGAGCCCTATGCGGCACAAATCCGGATATAATCGGGCTCTAATACGAATACCGAATATTTTCATGGAATATATACATTTTCTAGAAAAACATAGTCCATGGAAAATGACTTCCCACTCACCAAACACATTCTATGTTCTATTAGATGGAAGTTATTCCTTTATTGTGCTTTATCTTTGTTTCCTTTACTTAATCCAAATATACACTATTTATATTTACATATAGTGTTATTTCTTTGATCTACTATAACATAGGAATCGCTAGTTCTTATTCTGGCTCCTCCAATATTCATACACAAATCTGGAACAACCTGCAAAAGAGATCCCTCTCCCCTCAAGTTGCTGAAATTGAGAAGAGAAACTCTAATGGAGAAGATTTGATTGGAGGAACAAGTTCAAAAAAGGATAATCATTCAATGCTGCAGAACCTACCAAATCAAAACTTTCAACATTCTCCTGCTAATACTCAGGACATCATTACCAACCAGGTAATACTATATTGCAAATATTATTTTGTCTCAATTTATATAGCACCGTTTAGATTTTGAGAGCCAAAATATTTCTTTTATCGCAATTTTTTCATATGTCTTGTAAAGCATTTTAACTTCTTAGTTGTTATGATCTATACTACTTTTTATATAGTTTTTAAATATGTAAATTTTATTTTAAAACTTTTAAAGTTTTTATGTCCGAATTCTTTAGAAAAAATTAAAAAGTTTGACTCTCGAAATCCGAACTGTACCTCATGTAGTAATTTCTTCCCTGCTAGACCTTATCTTTAAACAATACTAACTTTCTAGACAATTGATCTGAGATGTGTTGCAACACATCTTGACCCCTAGTACTTTTACAATAATATCAAATAATAATAAATAATTTAGCTAAAGAAGCGCAGCTTTAATGATGGGAACTAACTTTCAATCTTTTGTTGTGTCAAAAGATCAATTCAGGCATTGCAGGTGGGCAAAGCATGACCAATCAAGGCACAAGTTATTATTCTACTAAAAGCAGCCAAAGCTGGGGTTATGCACCAGGGATTTCATTGGGAAATGGATATGGAGCTCAATTACAGCAGGGGGGATATTATGCAATGGAGACGGGAAATGAAATAATGGATGCACAGTCTTCAGGGTTTCAAGCAATGGAAAATGAAATAACGGTTGTGCAGTCTTCAGGGTTTCAAGCAATGGGAAATGAAATAACGGATGTGCAGTATTCAGGAGTTCAAGCAACGGGAAATGGAACAATGATTATGCAGTCTTCAGGGGTTCAAATAACGGATGTGCCGTATTCAGGGGTTCAAGCAACGGGAAATGGAATAATGAATGTGCAGTCTTCAGGTTTTCAAGCAATGGGAAATGATATAACGGATGTGCAGTATTCAAAGGTTCAAGCAACGAGAAATGGAATGATGGATATGCAGTCTTCAGGGTTTCAAGCAATGAGAAATGACATAACGGATGTGCAATATTCAGGGGTTCAAGCTGCGGGAAATGATATAACGGATGTGCAGTATTCAGGGTTTCAGGCAGCGAAAAATGGAATAACGGAGATACAATATTCAGGGTTTCAAGCAACGGGAAATGAAATAACGAATGTACAGTATTCAGGAGTTCAAGCAATGGAAAATGAAATAATGGATGTACAATATTCAGGGTACGCACAAGGGGTTTCGGGGTCAAAAAGATTCACCCAAGAACAGACTCATTTCAATGTAACCAACTGGCAATTTGGAGATGAATCACAAGGGAACTTATAGGCCATTGAAGTCCACAGTGCTAGGGATTTAGCATGAAGATTAGAGCATATAATAAGGTTGTGCTCCAGTTTTATTTTTGGTGCATGGGTTATATTTTACGTCGAAGCTTTTTGTTTGTGAGTTAAGATTTGGCGGTCTTCTTTCAGGGAACTTCAATTTAATACTCATTATGGATCAATTTTTTGTTTTCACATTATTTTCATTACAAAATAGACGACATTCATGAGGATGATTTGCTCATATCATATAGAAACACATGAGGCACTATAGAAACAATTGCTTATATTCATTTACATTACTTCAAAGGATATACTCATTAAAATAGGAAAGGAGATACAACAAATAGATAGATATCATAGAGTTTGTGATATAGCACAACTCTTATAGAAGCTACCTGAAGGATTTTGTCGTGTGAAAAGTTCTTGTGGATAGCTGCTGAAGTGACCGAAGGAAACATTAGTTCGATTCAATATCGAATCCCAGATCTCCATAGACGACTAATGGTAAGGGCTGCAGTTTTGGATAAGTTAGAATACAAAACAAATAATTCACCAACATTATGAAACGCATAGGTTATACATGCAATCGACACATTGAACATCAACTCATCTAGGATCTTTGACAAAGAAAAAAAGAAAAACACGAGTACATTGTTAACTATCTTTATTTCTAATATGAATGACCGCTTTCTTGGAACTAATAAGTAGTTAATTACATACGCAACCAAGGCAAAAGAAATTACTTTTTTTAATTTTTTGGTGTTATTATATGTGGCAATGCAATTTGGGTTTACATAATTAATAAAAAAGATTAAATGAATATACAAAGGTAGCTACTTGTATATATGATAAATACTTACATGCACCAGGTGTTTATACTAACTAAATAATTAACCTTAAAAATTTACAAATCAAAGTAAAAATATATATCACTTAACCATGTTTAAGTGATATATAGTGAATTTATAAGATACATGTTTTACCTCCATTGGCTTAGTATAAATATTCGATGTGGATAGTTTACTATGTAGTATGTTGCTTATCGAGTAGGTTGTGGTTTTAGTTACAATTAAGACCCTCAACATGAGGTTTAAATAGAAGTAATTATAGGTATATGGAGTTAAGAAGACAAAGCAAAAGGAAAAGAATGTCGTGCTAAATAAGGTATTGACTTCCTTAAAAGTATGTAGAATAAGGAAAATTTTATTTTGTGTACGCCTTGTACAACGGACACTAGTTGTATGAGACCTTTTTTTTATCTCACAATTTTGTGGATTCAAATTTTTTTGGACCCAAAAGTGTAAGATCGGGGTCCACAAATTTGTGAGGAAAAAAAGAAGCCTCACACAACTAGCCACGTGATTTCCTCTTTTTAACATTTTTTTCCAAGTAACTAATATTTCCTTAAATCAAAAGATTTGAGAAATAGTGGATTTAAAATAAATAACATGACAACAACTTAGTGAAATCATAATGATGAATAATAAAAAAAAAAAAAAAAATGAGTCTACTAGTGTGTGTGCCAAGACCTGGTGTCATAAGAATAAAGATCACTACTCTACTGTCTGAAATAAAATAGACAGAACAATAATAATAGAAAGACTTCGGCTGCTGCAGAATGGCTCTGAAGGGCAGCTCACCATGTAGTCTCGTACAAGGAGTCAAGCGTGCTCGCCGAATTGATTCCCAGATGCACCTGCCTCGGATTCCTACACATTTAAGTGCATAAGTATAGCGTGAGTACATAAATATAATTAATATGTACCCAGTAAGTATCTAATCGAACCTCGAAGAAGTAGCGATGAGGGGTCAACTTTGACACTTACTATGGGCTAACGATGACATATCAAAAATTATATACTAAGCATGGATTACATGAATAATGCTGAAAACTCACAGGAAAGAGTAAATACTCCTTTCACAAATATTAAGTCCCAAGTTTTGTTTTTATTATTTAACAGTTTGTATCTCAAGGCATTTCAGCAATATCAATTATGAATAGTTCCAAAGATTTATCATGCGTAAGTTTATGCTAAGGTCGTACAGTCCGATCCAATATAATATTTAAAATGTGCATTACCAAGAGTCGAATGACAAAAATTATAGATGCATTTATCTATTACGGAGGTGTTCGGCCCGCTCCACAAATAGAAAATACTTCAAAGAAACACAAATTTTCACTAACAGTCAAGTGTCTCATTTACAACTTCAAGTATGTGAAATTTAACATTCTATAAGAAATTTTATCAACTTTCAATATGACTTAAGTAATTAAGTTATCAAGTAGGGGCAAACATTTGCAAGAATAGCATAATATGGGTCCTAGGCTACCAAGACAATATCATGATTAGTAGTTACGTACGGACTCTAATCACCTCGTACATACGTAGCCCCTACAAATAGAAATACAAATTTGTTTAATTAACCTATGGGGTTAATTCCCTCTTACAAGGTTAGAAAAAGACTTACCTCGTCTCAAGGCCTATTTTTCGGTCCAAGATTGTGCTCAAACCCCCAAATTTTGTGCCTAACGACTCAGAACAAGTCAAATATTATATAAAATCCCAAGCATATACTAATTCCAAGCCTATTTGATGAATCCCTAAGATTCACCCCCGGGCTCACGTGCCTGGATTCCCAAAATTTTTGAAGAAAATTATTACCCGTAACCCCATAAACTCAAATATATGATTTTTCACTAAATTTCGTAACCAATTTTATGGTTAAATCTCATTTTTCTCAAAAATCTAGATTTCCATCTAAACCCTTCATTTCACCAATTTTTACATGATAATCTACCCAAAATCTATGTATTTAACTCATGTTGTATAGAAATTACTTACCTCAAAGTGCTTGGTAAAAACCCTCTTCCAAAAGCTCCAATTTTTCCCAAAAGATGAAAGGAAATGATCTAAATGGTCTAAGTACTGCATTTAATAAGTTGTGCACACGTCTCAGATGTCGCATTCGCAACACGTGGTTCGCAAATGCGACAATTCCATTGCAAATGCGAACTCGGGCTTGTGTTTCCAAGGTCACAAATATGACCAGAAATTCGCAAATGCGGGTACTGCTGAGGTCGCAAATGCGACCAAAGTGTTTCAAATGCGAACACTACCTATGATAGGCTTCTTGCAATTGCGAAGCCTATCTCGCAAATGCAAACAATTTCTCATGTTTGCGAGACCTATAACTATTGTCCAGAAACACCAAAAAAGCTGAAGTTTTCTCATCCTCCTAAACATTCGAAACTCACCCGAGCCTTCGAGGCTCCACACCAAACATCCTCGGAAGTTTAAAAATATCACACGAACTTGCTCTCACAATCGAAATACTAAAATAACTCAACAACCACGAATCACATGCCAAAATACATGGATTAACCCATGAACTCAAAAACATCCAAAAATACTTCCGTGCGTCGTATTCTTATTGTGACGATCCGACTCATCGTCACGTAAGTTACCGCTTTATTTTCCCCATTTTCAACTCATTTATGCATCATTATCCGTATCTTATGTGATCGAGTTGGTTTGGAGTGATTTTGATAAGAAATGAGATAGTTAGTCTCTTTTAAGAAGGCTTAAGTTGGAAAAGTCAACCGGACGTTGACTTATGGGTTAGAGGGCTCGGATATGAATTCCGATGGTTCGGTTACTTTCAGGAAGTGATTGATGACTTAGGAGTGTGACCAGAAGTAATTTTGGAGTTCTGATGTAGAATTTAGCTTGAATTGGCGAAGTTAGTATTTTGGCGAATTCCGGTTGATAGGTGTGATTTTGATCCGGGTGTCGGAATAAAATTCTGAGAGTTGTTGTAGCTTCATTGTGTCATTTGGGATGTGTCAAAATTTCAGGTCGACATCATTTGATTGGGTTTTTGATTGAAAGTATATTTTAGAAGTTTTTAAAAACTTAGGCTTGAATTCGATGAGTTTTGGGTAATATGATATTTTTTGAGGTGTTTTGATGATTGGAACACATTTGAATGATGTGATGAATTATGTTGGCATGTTTGGTCGGGTCCCATGTGGCTCGGATAAGTTTTGGAGGAGTTTTTGGAAGATTTTTGTCGTTTTGAGCATAAGCATGTAATGATCCAAAGGTCCATTTTTAGTTCTAGAGATCAAAATTTGATTTTGAGACTTTTGAAATTTTGATATCGAATTATAGAACTGGTCTGGAAAGTTTGGTCTAATTTCATCAAGTCACAATTGGATTTTTGATGCGAAACATGAATTAATTATTTAATAAGCAAAACGGGTATTGCACTGAGCAAATGAACTCCAGATTGTGTTTCGGTTGAAGGAATATGTTCGAATTATTATTTGTGACTCATAGCAACAAGAATCATCGAATTCCGAGTTCGTATGATGGATTTAAAGTATTTTTAGTGAAATAAAAAGCTGCTGCAATTTTCGGGGCAAACAACTAGTATTTTTGCAGATGCGGTGAACAGTACCGCTTCTGCGATGAACAGTAATCACGCGTCTGCAGCGAACAGTACCGCATCTGTGGTGAAAAGTAAAAATCGCACCTGCGGTGAACAGTACCGCAGATGCGAAAATTCCTGGATAGTGTATAATTCGGGCAATCTGAGAGTTTTCTCATTTTTGAAGTTATGGAGCTCGAATTGAAGTGATTTTTACCATATGGATTGGGGTAAGTATTAAATATCCAAAAGTGATTATATTTAATGATTCCATGGTTAGTTTTATCATGAATTAGTGAATCAAATTGAAGAAATTGAAGAAAATTGTAAACCTTTCAAAAACGAAAATTCTAGCATTGGAATTGTTGTTAGTTTTTGGTAAAATTTGTATGGTTGGACTCGTGGTTGGATGAAGTTTCATATTTTGTAACTTTTGACCGTGTTCCAAGATGTGGGCCCCACGGGCAAATTTTGAGTGTAATTTCGGATTTTGATGGAAAATGTAGAATTTCATATGGAATAAATTTCTATGATTTTTATTAACTGAATCGAACGTTATGGCTAGATTTGAGGTATTCGGAGGTCGATTCGAGGGGCAAAGGCGTCGCGGGTTAAAGAAATAGCCGGTTCGAGGTGAGTAATATTTGTGAATGACATCCTGAGGGTTTCAAACCCCGGATTTGCACACCATAGTGCTGTATTGAGGTGACTTACACGCCGGATAGCGAGTGTGGGGTAGACCGCCGCTGGGGATTGTGACTTGGTTCATCCTGATTGATGAAATTACTGCGTATTTGACTAAAATTACTTGTTATCATCATAATTTGGGCTGATTGCCATATTTGGGCTTCATGCCAATTATTTGAACCCTTCGGAGATTGTTGTCAATAATTCCTCACTGATTTAATTATATATTTGAAGTCAGTCATGTATTTTCCACTGTTTTAAAAACTCAGCCAAGTTATTATGCCTTAAACACTCGAAATGATATTTTCCTAAATTATTTTGGGGCTGAGCATCATGAGTTATTGTTGCTCGTGTGGCTTATATGATTATGCTGACTAAGTAAGGCCGAGGGCCTATATTGTGAGGATACATATGGATCGGGTTGCGCGTCGCAACAGTGTTATATTGATATTGAGGTCGAGAGCATGGTTGATGCCACGAGATGGCTATGACGCTTAGGCTGTAGGAGCCCATCCGGAGTCTATACACACCCTTAATGAGCGTTGTTGACGATAAATAAATGGATGGCTCGGGTTGCACGCCGCAGTAGGTACCAGAGTGTATGTCATATGCATTGCATTGCACTCATGCACTTGTTCTTATTCGTATTATCTGTCATAATATTTCTGCACTCTTATTTCATTGGCTTTTATGCTACTTCTTGCAATAATTACCTAATATCATGGCGTTATCTGTTAACGGATTGTTATGCCCGAGGGGCTGACTTTTGTGCTTGTTTGCACTACTTGTTTTGCATTCATTTGCTTAACTGTTGGAAAAGACATTTTCAAAAGAGGTTTTAAACTCAGCTAAGATATTTCTAAAGATTTCAAAGTTTCATTATTTTTCTCAAAGGGTTTACACTGCTCCTATATAGCATGATGGCTTGCTTTACGTGATTTCTTACCGCTCAGTTGTTATTTACCATTATTACTCACTGAGTTGGAGTACTCAATTTAATCACAGCACCTCGTGTGTAGTTGCATGTATTTCACCCGACAGTTGGTATAGGCTATTTGGAGGCAAAGTTGTAACAGCTTAGCGAGGTGGCTACCAGCGTTTGCAGCACCGTTTTCTTTCTGTGACATTCATTATTTCTATTCAGTGTACTTCTAGACTTGTAAATGTAAATTTTATCCTTATAACTATTTGTGACTTGTGACACACCGATTAGGGCTTTGCTGGGTGGGATTTCCGCATCTTTATCTATATTTTTCCGCTATTTGGTATTATTAAACCATGATTATACTATAATTGTGTTAAATAACTATTTTAAAGGACGAATTGGGTTGACTGCCTGACCTTGTCTTCACAAGAGGCGCCATCACGATCGAGTTCATGATTTGGGTCGTGACAAGTTGGTATCAGAGCCTAGGTTACTAGGTCTCGCAAGTCATGAGCATGTTTAGTAGAGTCTCGTGGATCAGTATGGAGAAGTCTGTATTTATCCTTGAGAGGCTGCAGAGCCTTTAGGAAAAACTTCATATTCTTGAAATTCTTATCATGCATCCTTGATTCAGCTTGAAAAGTAACTCTTACATTTCCTTCCATGTGTTTGTATGTGCAACGAGTGCTCAGTATCAGATGTGCCTTGATGGCTTGTGATTCCCTGATCGAGGGGGTGAGATGTGATCTTTGTGAGTTGATGTTGGGCCAGTCTGGAGGACTTGAGGCCGGATTTTTGCCTATGGCTTGAGCACCAAAGTGCTGATTACGTGACCTGTCTTTTTGAACTTATATATTCAGTGGTGTCCTATTAATATAAATGATGGTTGGATGACTATGCGATGAGTATGTAATGACTGCGAGATGTGATCACATAATTTGGAAGCGATGAAAAGGATCTGCTAGTGTATAAATGAACTGTTAGGTGTTTGATTTCCATTGTGATTGGATGTATAAACCCGATTTATGGGTGCGTGAAGAATCGTTTTTCTTGTATCCTAGTTGGGAGTAAAGTAATTTCATGTTGCATTATGAGTGCAGACTCAGGAAGAATAAGTGGCTGTGTAATGTGGATGACGATGGAAGGTAAATATAGAAATGTTAGTTTGAGGCAAGACATGTGGGTTATCTCCTGTGGAGTGTTCTAGAGTTGCGTGATCTTTATGTTGTATGTTAGAATATCCCATTTACAAGTGAGATATATATGTTAAAATTTAAATTTTGGATCGTTCAAGAGGTTGGATTTAACTACTACGAGAGTTAATACAAGATTTGTAGAAGCTCTTAAGTACCAGATGGTTTGTGTTCCACGAGCGTATGAAGGATTTTGTTAATCTCCCTTTAGTATTGTATAAGGAATAAATATATGCATTATGAGTTACAGTGTGCGTTTTGATATATGTCTTCGAGCCAAGTTGGGGAGTTGCCATTCATTAGGTTATTGCATTGTTATATTCTATGTTGGTTCCGATTTGTGGCATGCTAGTGAATCAGTTCTAGTTTGAGAGATTGAGCTCGAGGATGGCTCGAGCAAAGGAAATTTTTTGACTAAGTTAAGGCTATATGCTGTAGTGTCAGAAGTGCCAATGAGCCACTGGTTGTTTAGTTATGTTGATCGGGTTAAATTATGGTTCGAGTAGAGTGGATGACTCTCAGGAATGGTTCTAATATGCTAAAAAATATTCATGTAATAATTAGGAATTTCAGGTTATATTTTGGCTAAATGTTGAGGGTTGCATTTGGAGGGTGTCAAGATTTATGGGTTTTCTATATCAATTATGGGATTCCATGTGGAACTATCAGGAAGGTGCAGGTAATGGTTCAGAATTCGTAGAATATCTCTTCAGTGTAAGTCTTTCAAACGTGGTGCTTTCGGGAATATTTAAAAGAGTATTCAACGACTTATGAGCCTTAGACGTTGTGGTTTCACATTAAATTTTATAGGGAAATTTTCAATTAAGGATAATGGTGTACTAACAAGGAAACAGATAAATGTAAAAATAGTTCGGTATGGTAATGGATACGATAGTATCTTAGTGTGCTAATGATGTGGTGATGCTTTATAAATGTTTTGTGGCAATATTCTTTGGTTGGTGACCTACATGGCCTGGTCAAGCCAGATGAATTTCGTTTTGATAACTTGGTTATGTGTGATCAGATTTGAAAGTTTTCTTGATGGTTTTTACCATAGTTCAAGCTGGATATCTTCCAGTGGTGTGGAGAACATATTGTATATTGTGAACTCCTCCTAGATGGGAGCAAATAGAAGATTTCTAACTGCTCGGAATAAAATCATAGCCCAAACATTCTAATGATATTTTATGTTTGCAACAAGATGGCATGATAGATTTGGTGTATGGTACATACTTAATATTTTTATGTGCAAGGTGGCAGTTCATTCTTAAAGGGAAGGTCACGAATTCTGGATGGAATAGCCAATTTTAGATACTTAGATGAATGTTATAACTACTCGGTAAGACTTGAGAAGGGTGCGCATTATATTTTAACTAACAAATGTTTATTAGTATTACAACGCTCACTTGGTAGATCGATCACCAATATTTTTATTTTTCTATGTAGCCTAGAAATTTTTTTGAAAATAATTATCATGGGATGATCGTACTTGAGGGATGTGTTAGTCATTTGAGTGTTGAGGTTGTGATCAGTTACAGTGATTTATGTGATCTATTAATATGGATACGGAGAATTCTCAAAAATATACTATTTTGGGATTGTGGCATGTTTGAGGTAAGTATTTTATCTAAACTCATTGGATGTACTATTTGAGCTAATTGATGGTTATAACTATGTGTTGTGAAGCGAATATATGTGAGGTTTGAACCCGTGTGCAAGCATCGAGTCAATATTCATGCTCGGAAGATGTGTAGGCTATGATATGCCTAGAGTGGGATATTGAGCTTAAAGGCATAATGTTCATCATATTCGTAACTTTGTTGAGAACTATCTGGACTATACTAGAGATTTCCAAGATGCTAAATTCCAGAACAAACTTGATAATTACTAATTCTGTGTTAATTTGCTTATTTGAGCTGTGACAACATAGTTTGCTCATGTATACGATATAATGCATTATTTATGCTATTCCGGGAGCATGAGAATCTTATTTCATTTAGCATATACATGTGTACTTAGTGGATTTCTCCTATATGATATGCTTGGACTGGAGGTTTGTGACCATGTCAGGTGGATTATGTATTGGCAACAAAGTGCTCATGAATTCATTGTCAATGTTAGCTATAAAAGAGTTGGTTATCATTATTCTATTCATGTATCTTGGTTCCACTGTGATTTATGAGATCATGGTATATCGTTGGGATGATACTTGTGGAACTTGCAAGCGACTCTGTTCTTTGAGGTATTTTCTCTTTCTGGGGTAGCTGGATGGCGCAGTAGTGAGGTTTACTGGTAAGAATTATATCATGTACTTATCCGTAAATATGGTGATTCGCTGGTGGCACTAGACATCAATTGCTTTTGAGCATGGTCACTTGGGATGTCCCATGTGAACTAGTGTCTGGATAGGGTCGCGCATGGCAGCAAAGTTATATGGAGGTATGACCTTGTGGTTAGATTCGGGTGTTCTGTTTCTATGATGTGAGATGAGTTCCTAGCCTTGTGTTGTGGTGGTACTAGTGAGCTTGTGGTACAGCTATTTCTTTTGATCTATTTTCATGATTTGAGAGAGTTTGGATTGTGGCTTATTGGTGCGTGAATTGCACAAGTCGTGGCTTTAATCTATATTGATGTGTCAATGTTGCCAGAGTAGTGTGTTGGAGTAGAAGAGATCAGATGGATCATTAATGATTACAAACTGATTCAATTCTGGTATGTTGGAAGGATAATATCGAGGTTCAACTCAAAAATTTGCTATGGTTTTTTCGAAAGGAGAATTGGCTTCATAAATGGTTGATCTAAGAAATGGTTATGGCTTACTATGTGTTTTATTTATCACTTGTAGTATATGAATGTGTTGGGATGAGACCTTAGTTGATGAGAGGTTTTCTATCAGTAACTGGTTGTTGCGTGCAGCTGTTGTGATTAGGAGTTATTATTGCAAGCGTTGGAGTCGTGTGTTATGTTATGTAATTGCACCAGAGGTTGCAGATATGGGTTGTTACAGCATGTTTGGGCTTATTCAAAGTATAAATGTAAGATTCTAATCATATGAACGATTTTAAAAGTGGGAATGTGGTTCTATGGTTTGTGGAATAGATTGGATTGCAAAAAAAAATCAGTTACAATGTGTTGCCATATCTATATGAGATAGGGTGACGTGGATTCACCCCCGGGTTTACGCATGGTAAGGTTATTTAGCGATTGTTTGTCTTTTGGAACAACTTTGGGCACGTTCGAGGATGAACTTTTGTTTAAGTTAGGGAGGATGTGACGACCCGACCCGTCGACTCTGGACACATTCGAGGCTTGAATTCGATGAGTTTTAGGTAATTTGATGTTGTTTGAGGTGTTCCATGATTGGAACAAATTTGAATGATGTTATGAATTATGTTGGCATGTTTGGTCGGGGTCCAATGAGGCTCGGATAAGTTTTGGAAGAATTTTTATCGTTCTGAGTATAAGCATGTAATGATCCAAATGTCCATTTTTAGTTCTAGAGATCGAAATTTGATTTCGAGACTTTTAGAACTTTGATAATGAATTATAGTAGGACTGATCGGAAAAGTTTGGTCTAATTTCATCAAGTCACGATTGAGTTTTTGATGCGAAACATGAATTAATTGTTTAACAAGTGAAACATGTATTGCACTGAGAAAATGAACTCTAAATTGTGTTTCTATTGAATGAATAGGTTTGTATTATTATTTGTGACTCATATGAACAAGAATCGTCGAATTCGGAGTTCGTATGATGGAGGTAGAGCATTTTTAGTGAAATAAAACGATGTTGCGATTTTCTGGGCAAAAAACTGGTATTAGTCCCTCAATTCATGCCTTGTTGAATGTGACGACCCGGCCCGTCGTCACGGGAATTACCACCCCGTTATGTTGTAATTACATGTTTTTATGCTTTTATATCAGTGTTAGAGTCTATCGGATGAATTAGGAGTGAATTGAAATGAAAATGAGGCATATAGCCTTTTTGGAGGAAACTTAAATAAGAAAAGTCAACCCAGAGTTGACTATTTAGTTAGAGGGCTCGGAATCGGATTCTGATGATTCGGTTATTTCCGAGAGGTGATTTTTGTCTTAGGGGAGCGATCAGAATTGAATTCTGAGGTCCGGTGTAGAAATGGGCTTGAATTGGCTAAGGTTGAATTTTGGCGAAATCCAAACGGTAGGCGAGATTTTGATCCGGGGGTCGGAATGGAATTCCGACAATTCCTGTAGCTTCGTTACGTGATTTTGGATATGTCCGCAAAAATTCAGGTCATTCGGACGTCATTTGGTCGGGTTTTTGATCGAATGTTAGTTACGAAAGTTTTGAAGAATTTTAGGCTAGAATCCGTGTGTAATTGGTGATTTTGATGTTTAGGATGGTGTTTTTATGATTGGAACAAGTTCGTATCATGTTTTGGAGTATGTTGGTGGTTTTCGTTGGGGTCCCGGGGGCCTCGGGATGAATTCGGGGGTCCAAACGGACCAAATTGTGCCAAAGGCACTGCTGTTTCTGCTGCAATAAGTGCAGAGAATTTTTGTGCTTCGCGATCGCGAAGCCTTGAATGCGATCACGTAAGAGGAGAATTGGGAGTTCTGCGATTTCGTGGGGAGTATGCGATCGCGTAAGGTTATGACGGGATGCATCGCGATCGCGATGTCTTGTGTGCGATCGCGTAGGTCTGGGATTTAAAGTAGTGCGATCGCGGGTGGATTCACGCGATTGCGTAGTGTTGAGGTATGAAGCAGTGCGATCGTGTAGGGTATGTCACGATCGTGTAGAGTAATTTTGGAGCATGGTGAATTTGTTCATCGCGATCGCGAGTCTGGAGCTGCGATCGCAGAGGGTCGCCTGGCAGTCAGTGAATTAATATAATAGAACAGTCCAGTCGCGAACCCCATACCCAAAACCTCCATTTTTGAGATCCAAGAGAAGGTATTGACGGGAGATTGCTGGAAAATCATCGGGGTTTCGTAAGAGGTAAGTTTTGTGACTTAATTACATCATTTTAACATGAAATCCTTGGTTAATTCTCTGTAAATGGAAGATTAAAGGTGGATTTGAGCCCTAGGCCTAAAATTGAAGAAAAACACTAATTTGAGTAGGCAAATGGAGTCCGATTTTGGTAAATTTTATATGCCTAGACTCGTATCGAGATGAGGATTCCGAATATGTGACTTTTGTAATTTTTTGACAGGCGTACCGAAAGTCGAGTTTTGGCAACTTTGTCATTTTTGGTGTAAATCGAGTTGTATTGATTGGGTGTCGTCCCATTGGCCTAATTTGTTGTATTTCTACTGTATTTGATCAGATTCTACGCCTGCGGAGCTTGATTCTCATGGCAAGGGCATTGCGAAGTAGTCATCGCGCGGTATTGAAGTGAGTAATAGATGTGGGTGATGACCTGCGGGTTCGAAACCCCGGTATACCACTTTGTGACGCTGTATAGCGGTGAGACACGTACTCTCTTGTGAGTGCGGGGTCGATTGTGATTGGGGACTATGGCTTAGTCCGACTTGTTGATACTGTGTTATGATATTAGGCTATTCTTGAGCCGTCGAACCTCCTTCTCGGATGGTTGCATACTATATTGTGATATTGGCTACTCTTGAGTCGTTGAACCCCCTTCTTGGGCGGTTGAGTATACTTGTGGGTCGTGAGCCAGTTCTTGGATCCCGCGAGGATCGTTATCATTGTCTGGTGATATTGACATGCTAGTTTACTACCAGTCCGTAGCTATCTCTGTTATCATGCTATTTCCAACCTCTGGAACTTGATATTACTATTTTTCAACTGAAAAATGATAAAAGAGTTTTCAAAACTACTTTTGAGCCTGCGAGGCTGTATTTAAATATTAGCTGACTGGTAGTGGATCGGGCTGCGCGCCGCGGCGGTATATATGTTGGATCGGACTGCACGCTGCAGTAATATTGTGCTTGGGCAGTAGGAGCCCCGCTAGAGTCTGAACCCCCACAGCGAGCACGGGTACCCAAATTGGATCGGGCTACGCATCGTAGCAGTAATATCATGCATTGCATTGCATTTAGCTACATCTGATAGCTGTTATACTATTTTGCTGGTACTTGTGGGTACAGGTACAATTGATATTGATTCTGTGACAGGGTATTTGATTTCAGCTTTACATAGTGCTTTATTGCGGATTTCCTATATGCGCTGTCTTACCCTTGTTTATTACCACTGAGTCTGGCAGTACTCATTTTACTCCATGCACCTTGTGTGCAGATCCAGGTACCTCTCAGTAGTGATCCGGTAGCTGTTCGAGGCGACATCGATAGGATATTCGAGGTAGCTGCAGAGTCCGCAGGACCCGATATTCCTTCTTGCTGTCTTTTGAATTATGTATTGACATTTCTTTCTGCACTTGGTATCATGTAAACCATTATTACACTATGTTCATTAGAGGCTCATGACTCTTGACCCTTCGGTCTATGAGAGTTGGCACGTGTTGGGACTTGGTTCCCTATTTTTAATATATCTATCAATGTTGAATTATTCTATTTTGCTTAAATTGGATAAAGTGAGCTTATGGCTCCGTAATTGTTGTTAATTGGCTAGGCTGGCCTAGCAGTGTGCTGGGTGCCATCACGACCTGATTTGGGGTCGTGACAAGTTGGTATCAGAGCAGAGGTAGCTCATCTAGACCTTCTCATTCAGGCCGCCCAGAGCAGAGCGGAGGTTCTTATGGTCGTGGTCGACAGGGGTTTCAGCAGGGTTAGTCATCACTTAGTGCCCTTCCGGCCCAGAGTGCAGCACCTACTTCTTCAGCCCAGGGTTCTTCTGCGGCGAGGGGTTCCCTTCAGTCCACTTCTCTAGCACCAGGTGCATGTTATGAGTGTGGTGAGTTTGGCCACATGAGGAGATAGTGCCCTCGACTCCGTAGGGACAGGACTCAGCAGAGGGATCAACCCTCCTCTTCAGCACCATCTCAGCCTAGTAGAGGTGGAGGTCAGTCTTCTCGTGGTCGCCCTAGGGGCGAGGAGAGATCTGGTGGAGGCCAGGCACGGTTCTATGCACTTCCTGACAGGCGTGATGCAGTTGCCTCCGATGCAGTGATTACAGGTATCATTTCTGTCTGTCACAGAGATGCCTCTGTTCTATTTGATCCAGGGTCCATATATTCTTATGTGTCCTATTATTTCGCACATCATTTGGGTGCGACTCGTGGTAGTCTTGATTTACCGGTTCATGTATCCACCCCCGTGGGTGATACGATTGTTGTGGATCACGTCTATAGATCCTGTGTTATATCTATTGGGGGTCTGGAGACCCAGGCAGATTTGTTATTGTTGGGAATGGTGGACTTTGATGTTATATTGGGTATGGACCGGTTGTCTCCGTACCATGCTATATTGGACTGTCATTCTAAGACAGTTACGTTGGCCATTCCTGGCATTTCTCAGATCGAGTGGCGGGGTTCGACTGATTTCGTCCCTAGCCGTGTCTTTTCATTCTTAAAAGCTCAGAAGATGGTTGGAAAATGGTGTTTATCGTACTTAGCGTTTGTGAGAGATGTGGGAGCTGAGTCTCCTAGCATTGATTCTGTACCTGTTGTGAGGGACTTTCCAGATGTATTCCCCTCAGACCTGCCGGGCATGCCGCCGGACAGGGATGTTGATTTTGGCATTGACTTGGTGCCAGACACTCAGCCCATATCCATTCCTCCTTACCGAATGGCACCAGCTGAGTTAAAAGAACTGAAAGAGCAGCTTCAAGAGCTTCTGGATAAGGGTTTCATCCACCCTAGTGTGTCCCCGTGGGGTGCGCCGGTTTTAGTTGTTAAAAAGAAAGATGGTTCCATGCGAATGTGTATTGATTATAGGCAATTGAACAAGGTGACGGTGAAGAACAAGTACCCTCTATCGCGCATAGATGACTTGTTTGATCAGTTACAGGGTGCGAGGGTGTTTTTTAAGATTGATCTTCATTCAGGCTATCATCAGTTGAAGATCAGGGACTCGGATATTATGAAGACTGCATTCAGGACCAGATATGGTCATTATGATTTTCTTGTGATGTCTTTTGGGCTGACCAACGCCCCAGCAACATTCATGCATCTGATGAACAGTGTGTTCAGGCCCTATTTGGATTCATTTGTGATTGTGTTCATTGATGACATTCTAGTCTACTCCCGTAGTCAGGAGGAGCATGCTCAGCATTTGAGTATTGTGTTGCAGAGATTGAGGGAGGAGAAGCTATATGCTAAATTCTCCAAGTGCGAGTTTTGGCTCGAGTCCGTAGCATTTCCGGGACATGTGGTGTCTCGTGATGGTATTCAGGTTGATCCGAAGAAGATAGAGGCGGTGCAGAGTTGGCCTAGACCGTCCTCAGCTACATAGATCAGGAGCTTTCTTGGCTTGGCGGGGTATAATCGCCGGTTTTTTCAGGGATTTTCATCCATTGCTTCTTCATTGACTAAACTGATTCAGAAGGGTGCACCATTCGTGTGGTCGGATGAGTGCGAGGAGAGCTTCAGAAGCTCAAGACAGTTTTGACCACAGCTCCAGTGTTAGTATTGCCATCAGCTTCAGGTTCTTACACCGTGTATTGTGATGCTTCGAGAGTTGGGATTGGTTGTGTGTTGATGTAGGAGGGTAAGGTGATTGCTTATGCTTCTCGGCAGTTGAAGCCACATGAGAAGAACTATCTTGTGCGTGATTTGGACCTAGCCGCCATTGTTCATGCCTTGAAAATTTGGAGGCACTATTTGTACAGCGTGTCTTGTGAGGTGTATACTGACCATCGTAGTCTCCAGCACTTGTTCAAACAGAAAGACCTTAATTTGAGACAGCGGAGATGGCTTGAGTTGCTTAAGGATAATGACATCACTATTTTATATAATCCGGGGAAGGCCAATGTGGTGGCCGATGCTTTGAGTCGGAAGGCGGTCAGTATGGGGAGCTTGGCATATATTCCAGCTAAGGAGAGGCCATTTGCTTATGATGTTCGGGTGCTAGCCAATCGGCTAGTAAGGTTAGATATTTCGGAGCCCAACAGGGTATTGGCTTGTGTTGTATCTCGGTCATCTCTATATGATCGCATTCGTGAGCGCCAGTATGATGATCCACATTTGGCTGTCCTTAGGGACGGAGTTCAGCATGATGATGCTAGAGATGTCACCATTGATAGTGACGGCGTATTGAGGATGCGGGGCCGGATATGTGTGCCCAATGTTGATGGCCTTCGTGAGTTGATTCTGGAGAAGGCCCATAGCTCGCGGTATTCTATCCCTCCAGGAGCCGTGAAGATGTATCAAGATTTGAAACAACACTATTGGTGGAGAAAGATGAAGATGGACATTGTCAGACATGTATCACGGTGCCTCAACTGTCAGCAGGTTAAGTACGAGCATTAGAGGCCCAGTGGAGTATTTCAGCGCATTGACATTCCTGAGTGGAAGTGGGAGAGGATCACTATGGACTTTGTCACTGGACTTCTTCGGACTTCGAGGAAGTTTGATTTTGTGTGGGTTATTGTTGATCGGCTGACTAAGTCTGCATATTTCATTCCAGTTAGTACTACTTACTCATCATAGCGGTTGGTAGCAATTTTTATTCGGGAGATTGTCCGGTTGCATGGGGTCCCGGTGTCTATCATATCCGATAGGGGCACTCAGTTCACTTCTCAGTTTTGGATAGCATTTTAGTGGGAGATAGGTATGCGGGTTGAGTTGAGCACCGCATTTCACCCACAGACAGATGGTCAGTCTGAGCGCACTATTCAGATTCTGGAGGATATGTTGCGAGCATGTGTGATTGACTTTGGTGGTTCTTGGGATGAGTTCTTACCACTTGCTGAGTTTGCCTACAACAACAGTTATCAGTCGAGTATTCGGATGGCCTCGTATGAGGCATTGTATGGCAGACGGTGTAGATCCCCCGTGGGATGGTTTGAGCCTAGTGAGGATAGATTGATAGGGACTGAGTTAGTCCAGGATGCTCTGGATAGAGCAAAGTTGATCCAGGAGAGGCTTCGTACAGCACAGTCTCGTCAAAAGAGTTATGCGGACCGTAGAGTTCGAGAGTTGTCTTTCATGGTTGGTGATAGAGTATTGTTGAAGGTTTCACCTATGAAGGGTGTCATGAGGTTCGGGAAGAAGGGGAAGTTGAGTCCCAGGTACATTGGCCCTTTTGAGATACTCAGGAGAGTTGGAGAGGTGGCGTATGAGTTGGCCTTTCCGCCCAGCTTATCTAGCGTTCATCCAGTATTCCATATGTCTATGCTCAGGAAGTACATTGGAGATCCGTCTCATGTATTAGACTTCAGTACCATTCAGCTTGATGACGATCTATCCTATGATGTGAAGCCTATTGCTATTTTGGGTCGCCAGGTGAGAAAATTGAGGTCAAAGGAGATTGCATCAGTTAAGGTTCAGTGGAGAGGTCGACCCATGGAGGACGCCACTTGGGAGATCGAGCGGTAGATGCGGAGCAGATATCCTCACTTGTTTGAGACTTCAGGTATGTTTTTTGACCCGCTCGAGGACAAGCGTTTGCTTAAGAGGGGGAGAATGTGACGACCCGGCCCGTCGTCACGGGAATTACCACCCTGTTATGTTGTAATTACATGTTTTTATGCTTTTATATCAGTGTTAGAGTCTATCGGATGAATTAGGAGTGAATTGAATTGAAAATGAGGCATATAGCCTTTTTGGAGGAAACTTGAATAAGGAAAGTTAACCCGGAGTTGACTATTTAGTTAGAGGGCTCGGAATCGGATTCTGATGATTTGGTTAGTTCCGGGAGGTGATTTGTGTCTTAGGGGAGCGATCGGAATTGAATTCGAAGGTCCGGTGTAGAAATAGGCTTGAATTGGCTAAGGTTGAATTTTGGCGAAATCCGAACGGTAGGCGAGATTTTGATCCGGGGGTCAGAATGGAATTCCGATAATTCCTGTAGCTTTTTTACGTGATTTTGGATATGTTCGCAAAATTTCAGGTCATTCGGACGTCGTTTGGTCGGGGTTTTGATCGAATGTTAGTTAGGGAAGTTTTAAAGAAACTTAGGCTTGAATCCGTGTGTAATTGGTGATTTTGATGTTTAGAATGGTGTTTTTATGATTGGAACAAGTTCGTATAGTGTTTTGGAGTATGTTGGTGGTTTTTGTTGGGGTCCCGGGGGCCTCGGGATGAATTCGGGGGTCCAAATGGACCAAATTGTGCCAAAGGCACTGTTGTTTCTGCTGCAATAAGTGCAGAGAATTTTTGTGCTTCGCGATCGCGAAGCCTTGAATGCGATTGCGTAAGAGGAGAATTGGGAGTTCTGCGATCGCGCGGGGAGTATACGATAGCGTAAGGTTATGACGGGATGCATCGCGATCGCGATGTCTTGTGTGCGATCGCGTAGGTCTGGGATTTAAAGTAGTGCGATCGCGGGTGGATTCACGCGATCGCGTAGCGTTGAGGTATGAAGCAGTGCGATCGCGTAGGGTATGTCGCGATCGCGTAGAGTTATTTTGGAGCATGGTGAATTTGTTCATCATGATCGCGAGCCTGGGGCTGCGATCGTAGAGGGTCGCCTGACAGTCAGTGAATTAATATAACAGAACAGTCCAGTCGCGAACCCCATACCCAAAACCTCCATTTTTGAGCTCCAAGAGAAGGTATTGACGGGAGATTGCTGGGAAATCATCGGGGTTTCGTCGGAGGTAAGTTTTGTGGCTTAATTACATCATTTTAACATGAAATCCTTGGTTAATTTTCTGTAAATGGAAGATTAAAGGTGGGTTTGAGCCCTAGGCCTAAAATTGAAGAAAAACACTGATTTGAGTAGGCAAATGGAGTCCGATTTTGGTGAATTTTATATGCCTAGACTCGTATCGAGATGAGGATTCCGAATATAGGACTTTTGTAATTTTTTGACAAGCGTACCAAAAGTCGAGTTTTGGCAACTTTGTCATTTTTGGTGTAAATCGAGTTGTATTGATTAGGTGTCGTCCCATTGTCCTAATTTGTTGTATTTCTACTGTATTTGATCAGATTCTATGCGTGTGGAGCTTGATTCTCGTGGCAAGGGCATTGCGGAGTAGTCGTCGCGCGGTATTGAGGTGAGTAATAGATGTGGGTGATGACCAGCGGGTTTGAAACCTTGGTATACCACTTTGTGACGCTGTATAGCGGCGAGACACGTACTGTCTTGTGAGTGCGGGGTCGATTGTGATTGGGGACTATGGGTTAGTCCGACTTATTGATACTGTATTATGATATTAGGCTATTCTTGAGCCGTCGAACCTCCTTCTCGGATGGTTGCATACTATATTGTGATATTGGCTACTTTTGAGCCGTTGAACCCCCTTCTTGGGCGGTTGAGTATACTTGTGGGTCGTGAGCCAGTTCTTGGATCCCGCGAGGATCGTTATCATTGTTTGATGATATTGACATGCTAGTTTACTACCAGTCCGTAGCTATCTCTATTATCATGCTATTTCCAACATCTGGAACTTGATATTACTGTTTTCCAACTGAAAAATGATAAAAGAGTTTTCAAAACTACTTTTGAGCCTGCGAGGCTGTATTTGCATATTAGCTGACTGGTAGTGGATCGGGCTGCGCACCGCAGCGGTATATATGTTGGATCGGACTGCACGCCGCAGTAATATTGTGCTTGGGCTGTAGGAGCCCCTCCGGAGTCTGAACCCCCACAGTGAGCACGGGTACCCAAATTAGATCGGGCTATGCGCCATAGCGGTCATATCATGCATTGCATTGCATTTAGCTACATCTGATAGCTGTTATACTGTTTTGCTGGTACTTGTGGGTACAGGTAAAATTGATATTGATTCTGTGACAGGGTATTTGATTTCAGCTTTACATAGTGCTTTATTGCGGATTTCTTATCTGCGCTGTCTTACCCTTGTTTATTACCACTGAGTCTGACAGTACTCATTTTACTCCCTGCACCTTGTGTATAGATTCAAGTACCTCTCAGCAGTGATCCAGTAGCTGTTCGAGGCGACATCGATAGGATATTCGAGGTAGCTGCAGAGTCCGCAGGACCCGATATTCCTTCTTGCTGTCTTTTGAATTCTGTATTGACATTTTTTTCCGCACTTGGTATCTTGTAAACCATTATTACACTATGTTCATTAGAGGCTCATGACTCTTGACCCTTCGGTCTATGGGAGTTGGCACGTGTTGGGAATTGGTTCCCTATTTTTAATATATCTATCACTGTTGAATTATTCTGTTTTGCTTAAATTGGATAAAGTGAGCTTATGGCTCCGTAATTGTTGTTAATTGGTCAGGCTGGCCTAGCAGTGTGCTGGGCGCCATCACGACCTGATTTGGGGTCGTGACATTGGTCAAGTTATACTACCTACTTCCTGAGTTTCAAATTAAAACTCCCATCTAGAAGGTTTTAGGGGGTTCCAATTCAGTTACTGCAAGATTCTTTCATTATGGAATACCTACACTACCCTTGAATTGATCCTAAAATTACTAACCTATGTTAACTAACCCCAGCCCAGTTAACTTGGTCAAGAGGTAACCATAGTTAAACAATCAAAGGCTGGGAATTACTCAACTATATCCAAACAATTTCAATTATCATAATAATCCCTAAAATTGAACTAATAATCCCATAACCTATGTTGAACTTGATTTAAATTTAATTAATATGTATCCTAAGACTAAATGTATCATTGAACATAGTAAATTGTCAATTAAAAACAATTCAAAACAAAGTAAAATATCATATGAAAACAGTGAATCATACAATAAAATCAAACACACGGTCAAATCAAAAAAATAAGAACTAGACTATTTGGCTGCAATATAAAAAAAAAATCGAAAACTCTAACTCAAACAAGAATAAAAGAAATACTGAAAATGAATGAAGAGAAAAACAGAAAATTATGCATTAAAGAAATATTTACTTATGCAAAGAAAAAATTGAGAAACTTACTATTTTAAGTTTTAATTTGGACTGACTCCTTTATTTGATTCTCGAATAATGTTATAGGCTTATTCTTTGCCAAGAACAAGCCAATAACATTACTTGAGAACCCATGGACACTAGTAATCCCCTTGAATTTCAACTTGAGCCTTTGAACATAAACCCTAGATTTAGGGTTCGAGGGATTTAAATCCGATTTGAGGGAATTTGGTTTGAGATTTAAAAAGAAGAGTGTGAGGCGAGTCTAGGGTGTGAATTTGGTGTCGATTGCAGGCGGCGGCTACCATTTTAATTATTCGATAAGTTGGGGTGAGATTTGAAAGAAAATGAGGTTGGATTTGGAACGGACAGGTGAAGGGGAACATTGGGTGTAAACTTGGGGTCATTTGAAGCCTCGCCGCAGGTGGAGACGATTTCTGGCCCTCGGCAGACGAGGGGGGTAGGGGGGACGGTGGTGCTAGGCTTTGTATGTTAAGGGTGATCTGAGACGGAAAGGAGGGGGCACACGTTTGTACAGTAATATATTAAAATTTATCAGTTCCTGACCGTCAGATCAAACAACCTAGACAGTCCGGATTAACTACAATTGAAACGACGCCATTTTGAGGAGTTAGGGGCTGGACCAGGTTGGCTCTTGGGTTGGACCAGAGTCTAGAACGGGTTTGGTTGATTGGGCTGGGTATTTGGGTTGGAAACTGGCCCAAAACTTGGGTATTTAATAAGACCCTTAATTTCTTTTCTTTTTCCTCATTTTTCATCTTTTTTTCACTTTTATTAAATGTGGAATTAAAAGCAAAAGACTTGATTTATCTTGAAAATTAATCTAATTAATTTCCAAAAATTAACTAAATCCTAATTTAAAAGAAAATTAAGAATAAATCAAAAATTAAAAGTAAAAATACAACAAGGACTATTTTTGTTATTGTCTCTTATTTTTGTAATGTTAATTAACTAGTAGAAACAAAAATAAAAAAACAAAGGGTCCTAAATACAATGGGCTATTTTTTGTATTTTTATGAATTATATCAACTAAAAAATTGCACACAAAATGCAAACAATCACAAGAATTATGTAATTAATCCGAAAAATCAAATAAATAAAGAAAAATCCTAATTTTAAGAATTCTAGAGGAGTAATTTAAGCGGAGCAAAAATCACGTGCTCACAGCTACCCCTCTTTTCTCGGAGACACGAAGGATTTTTGAGCAAAGATAAATGAGCAAACATGAGAGATTTTTGCCTACTTGGCACTATATGAGAGGCATTTTGAAAAATGTCTGATCGAACCTTGCTTTAGAGGTTGCCTACATATTCTTGGCTATACAGGAATCATGTTAGTGTAGTTTTGGATGTTTTGGTAGCTGGGACTACCAGGAGCTGTGATTTCACTGTTGTTGTTGCTTCTACTGCTTGCTGACCTCCTTATCACACCGAAAAGGAAAATCAAAGCTAAGCTAGTTATGCCTATCAACTATGAGTTACAAGATTCCTATCTATAATTCTCTTGAAGCTTGATCTTAAGTCATAGCCAATTTTGCTGTGGACTCCGATCTGAATCTTGATGCTCGTAAGTTGTAAGTGTCGATTCTTTCTTCCGCATTATGTCAAAGCGGGACAGGCGGAACTTGTGACTTCAACCAAGTTTTGAGAAGTCTGCATCTCAGTTCGCTTCAGCATTTTGAATTCACTTCTTTTTGTTCTTCTCTTATTTCTTTATGCTGAATTCAGACTTATTTTTTTGGTCATCTCGAATCTTTGTGCCTTGATGTCAACCCTGCTCAGACACCAAAACAAACAAACGAACGAAATTTTTCTACCTCAGTTTTCATTTAGGAAAATTTTGTGAGTTATTTGTGACAAATTTTGAACTCATTCTCCCTTCTTTTTCTTTTTCTTTCATTTTGAAGAATTGTGTTTATCTATGATGGAACAGATTAGGGAGTGGGACCCAATTTCTGAATGTCAACTCAGGGATTGGAGCTCTAATGTTGGCAAAAGGTAAAAAGCTCAACTCAGGGATTGGAGCCCTAATGTTGGAAAAGGGTAAAAACACCCAACTCAGGGATTGAAGCCCTAATGTTAGCTAAAGGAAAAATGCTCAACTCAGGGATTGGAGCCCTAATGATGGCTAAATGAAAAACACCCAACTCAGGGATTGGTGCCCTAATGTTGGCTAAAGGAAAAACGCTCAACTTAGAGATTAGAGCCCTAATGTTGGCTAAAGAAAAAACGCTCAACTTAGGGGCTACAAATGTTGGATAAAAGGAAAAAATGCTCAACTCAGAGATTGGAGTCCTAATGTTCGCGAAGGAAAAAATGCTCAACTCAGGGATTGGAGACTAATGTTGGCTAAAGGACAAATATTCAACTCAGGGATTGGAACCCTAATATTGGCTAAAGGGAAAAAACGCTCAACTCAGGGATTTGAGCTTTAATATTGGCTAAAGGAAAACGCTCAGCTTAGATATTGGAGCCCTAATGTTGGCTAAAGGAAAAATGCTCAACTCAGGAATTGGAGCCCTAATGTTGGCTGAAGGAAAAACAAATGCTCAACTCAAGGATTGGAGCCCTAATGTTGGCTAAAGGGAAAATGCTTGACTCGGGGGTTGGGGCTCTAATGCTGACTGAAGAAAAAACGCTCAACTCAGGGGTTGGAGCTCTAATGTTGGCTAAAGGAGAAATGCTCAACTCAGGGATTGGAGCCCTAATGTTGGATAAAGGAAAAATACTCAACTCAGGGATTGGAACCCTAATGTTGGCTGAAAGAAAACGCTCAACTCAGGGAATGGAGCCCTAATATTGGCTAAAGGAAAAATGCTCAACTCAGAAATTGGAGCCCTAATATTGGCTAAAGGAAAAACAATCAACTTAGAGGTTGGAGCCCTAATGTTGGCTAAGGGAAAAAATGCTCAACTGAGGGATTGGAGCCCTAATATTGGCTAAGGAAAAATGCTCAACTCATGATTTGGATCCCTAATGTGGTAAAGGAAAAAACATTTAGCTCAGGGATTGGAGCCCTAATGTTGGCTAATGGGAAAAAATACTCAACTCAGGGATAGGAGCCCTATGTTGGCTATAGGAAAAATGCTCAAATCAGGGGTCGGGCCCTAATTTTGGCTTAAAAAAATTCTCAACTCAGGGGTTGGAGCCTTAATGTTGGCTAAAAGAAAAACTCCCAACTCAGGGATTGGAGCCCGAATGTTGGCTAAAGGGAAAACACTCAATTCAGGGATTGGAGCCCTAATATTGGATAAAGAAAAAAAGCTCAACTTAGGGATTGGACCCCTAATGTTGGCTAAAGGAAAAATGCTCAACTCACGGATTGGTGCCCTAATGTTGGCTAAAAGAAAAAATGCTCAACTTAGGGATTGGAGCCGTAATGTTGGCTAAGGGAACCAGGTTGATGTTAGGAATTCTAAACTATCCTCTGTTGTGGATTTTATTCTTTCGTTGTCTCTTTTTTCTATTTTTTTTTATAATATGCAAGAAAGACTTGGAGGAAACTTCTCTTTTGCACTGATTATTGGCTGCAAAGTTGTTTCAGCACTTGTGCGTTTATTTGCTTTTGGCTGCACCTTCTTTTGTGATATTGCCTGGATTGCACCTGTTTCAATTTTCAAACAAAGAACAATTGTTAGTTTGAAATGGTGGTTGGTTTTGTGGCCTTTATTACTTGATCCCGGCCTAGCTTTTGTCGAGACCCTATGTTGCTTGCTGGTTCTAAAGACTATTCTCTCTTTCAAATCGCAGGACTCAACTTAAAGAATTTCATGATGACTTGCCCGCATAGGGCTCCACCCTTTCACTTTATTATACTCTTAGAACCTTTGTCCTCGGCTCTCTTTCCTCTTCCATATCTTTCTTTTGGAAGCATCAACAATCATGGCCAGTTGGGATTAGTTTGATGCACCCGCTGAGGCTAGGTATTTTCTTTAGCTTTTGCTAGGCAAAGCCACGTAAAACTAGCCCTGTCACCTTTTCTTTGTAATAGTTTCAGAAACAGAGTAAAACTGAAAGGGATTCAAGGAAAAAGTAAGCAAAAGGAAAGAAGATGATTTTTAAGAGAAGCGTCCCTTTTGGGGGAAAAGAAGGACTTATCTTGGGGGTGCATGCGGGCTTTTAATGAATATGACATGCTTCTTGGACTGGATGCCCGACATGCACAAACTTTCCCAATATTCTCGTAAACTCATTGATCCACATTTCAAAACCGTTTTAGTGGTGAGATGTCTTCTTTTTGACCGACGGCGCCTTTGCGGATTTTTGCCAATTGAGTGCTCTTTACGAGTTTTCACCAAACGGACTCTCTCATTTTCAATATCTCTACTTACCGTCGCCTTATGGTGCCCGTAGGTTTTCACCAATAAGACTCTCTCATTTTGTTTCTCTCGATTTGGATTGCTTTAGATTCCAACAATGATATTTTTCAATTCCCACGCCTTTGCCAATTGATCAGAAGGACTTAGACAGGGTTTAGGTAAAAAGAGTCTGGATAGATTTACAACTTTGGAACAATTTGGTGGGCTCATGGATGAGCCATTATATCATCTGCCCCAGTTTCACTTTTTGGGGGAATTGTTTTTTTTTGTTTTGGTGTGACTGAACCCCAGAGAGAGGCTGCCTACGTATCCTTTCGGAATCAAGTCAGACGTAGTTCAGGAGAAACATTTTTGTTTTGTTTTTGTTTTTGTTTTGTTTTCTTTCTTTTCTTCTTTCATCAATTTTTTTTCTTTTTCTTTCTTTCTTCTTTTCTTTTTCTTCGATACAACTTCCGGGTTCCAAAGAGGGTAATCAAAGAAGAGTAACCGGCTCAAAAGGTTTGCGAAGATTTGATAGTTTTTGGTTAGTGGGAACGAAAGCCTTCGTCATCTCACCTGCACAAAGTCATTACTATAGAGAGCCTAGACATAGTACCTTTTTACTGCGCCCACATTCACAACTACTTCGGGGTCATTTCCTTCGATGTCTCCCAGATACAATGCTCCTCTCGGCAATATCTTTCGGATGATGTATGGACCCTTCCAGTTAGGAACACATTTTTCTTTTTCAAAATTCCTGGGTTGCACGTTCTTGTTGTAAGCACGGGACATTCTTTGTTGGGACGACTGCTCGTGACAAACCGAAGCCATCCATTTTTCGTCAATTAAAGGTAATTGTTCCATACGAGCTTTGACCCATTCACTATCCTCAATTTCTGCTTCAACGATGATCCGGAGAGAAGGGATTTCTACCTCTATGGTTATTACAGCCTTAATTCCGTAGACCAAAAGGTCTAAGGTAGCTTCTACCGATGAGCCTTGAGTGCAACGCATTCTTTTGGAAGTACTCTTGTTGTAATGTATCGACCTTTCTAAACTGCGATCCAATTTTCCTTCAGTTGTTACAATTCTTTGTTTTATTTCCTCAAAGTTACCTTCTTTGCATTTTGACTCATGATTCATTATTTTAAAGTCTATCTGCATTTCAGGATCTGGGCACGAAGTCCGTAAGCATGTCATGTTATTTAAAGTTGTATTGTTAGAACTGAAGTGAAGAAATGAAGGAGCAAAATCAGAAAGAATAAAGAAAAATAAACGGTGAAATATTGATTTCATTTCTTGGAATTTAATGATAGCAGTGTTCACACTTGGGAATTTAAAGACAGGAAACTAAAGAAAACACCTGAGCTACACACTGGAATAACTCCTCATGAAGAAAAAGTAGCAGGGCAAGTCTACCGGGACTCCTGCCTGATCGGAAACAGTGTGGCCTTCTGATTTTGTAGCTTTGCGCTTGGTCCCATGTATAGCACCTCAACGGTGCTTGTGCCCTCTCCCGGCTGAACTATGTGGGTTTCGTAGAGTATTTTCCTTATTGCCCCACATATTTCCTCAATTTCTTCAATCGTGAAAACCTCATCATCTACCTCTTCACTGTACTTCGGCTTGACAATAAAGGTTTCAAACCAATGTGGCAGTGGTTGTGACAAGACCCATCCCTCCTTCTTTCTGTCATCTGCCCACTTTATATCATCCGGGGTAGGGTAGAAACCTATCTTGAAGAACTTCTCAGCTGCAGGCAGGGTGACAGGTTCCGACATTCCTTGCAGAGCTTTTCCAAGGACCTTCTCTGGCTTGAAACCATGTCTAATCATTTCCTTGGCCACCATAATCGAGGCATTAGGTAATAAGGGTTGGGGGCAAGGATTTCCTTATTCATGTTGATATGCCACCACTACTTCGAATGCTTGGTAGACTTTGTGCTCAATACCTTCCCTCGCTTCTAGGCATGGGACAGATGGGTACTGATAGGTTGACTGTTCATCTTCTCCATGAACCACAATTTCCTGATCTTCATATTCAAATTTCACCATTTGGTGGAGGGTAGAAGGTACAACTCCTGCGGCATGGATCCAAGGCCTTCCCAGAAGAAAATTATAAGACGTGTCCATGTCTAGCACTTGAAAAGTTACCTCGAAACCCACCGGTCTGATAGTCAAGATCAGGTGAATTTCTCCAATGGTATCTCTTTTGATGCCGTCAAAGGCTCTCACAGAGACATTGTTGGTATGAATCCTTCCAGTCCCAATTTCCATAAGCTGCAGTGTGGATAGTGGGAAAATGTCTACCCCCGAACCTCTATCTACCATGACTCATTTTACATAATATCCCTCATATTTGACGGTTAAGTGCAAGGCTTCGTTGTGAGCAGCTCCTTCTAGAGGCAGGTTGTTTTTGCTGAATGAAATCTAATTGACAGCAAAGAACCTTTCCTCCATCCTATCTAGTTGTTCCACCGAGGTTTCAACTGGCACGTATTCTTCATTCAGAGTTTTCATTAAAACCTTTTGATGCTCAAGGGATTTCATTAGCAATGATAGCAAAGACACTTGTTCGAGAAACTTTCCCAATTGATCGACCACCTCATAGTCGGCCATCTTCATCTTCTGAAAGAATGCTTCTGCTTTCTCAGCAGTTACAGGAATTTTAGGTGGGAAACGCCTTCTGGTGGCATTGTTTACTTCTTCTATGTTGGAATACTTCTTAACTAGGGCATTTTCTGGAAGCTCTCCCAAGATCGTTTTACCCTTATACGTAACCACCGTCTGATGATAACTCCATGGCACTGCAGCGGGTTTCGTCATAGGCTTCTGTGGCATCCACCCAATAACCACGGGCTCATTCAGCCCAGATGGTTTTATTGTCCCCCGCACCAAATAGGCTCGCTTGGGTACGTACATTTGTGTTCCCTTTTTCAATTCAAATTTCTTTGGAGGGCTCACAATCAACTTCTTTTCTTGGCGGCCTCGTGGGACATAGAGAATTTTGTTTTTGGGAGATATTGCCCCTGTTCTTGTTTCAGCTTTCTTTTTTGGTTCTGTCTTGGTGACTTTGTTCTTCTTGTCCCTTTTATCTTGCTTCGGGGCAATTTTCGGCTTTCTTTCCGCATCAGAAATCACAGATCATTCCAATCATAGGCCCATTATTGTGGGCTTGCAGTGGATTATTGGTCACATTCGGGACATCATCGCCCCTTAGCACTATCTTTTCCTACTCTATTAAGTTCTCCACCGCTCGTTTCAGAGTCCAACAGTCATTTGTATCATGACCTTCTGCCCCTAAATGATAAGCACATCTGACACCGGCTCTATAGGCAGGCGATGCTGGGTGTTGCCTTGTTTGGGGAAGCAGATTGCAGTAGACCCATTTGGACAAGTTTTGGGAATATATTAGAGTAAGATTCACCAATTGGGGTAAATTTTGTCTTTTGGGTGGTTCACAGGGAGGAAAGTTATTTTGCGGATTACAAGGATATTAGTGGTTTATATGGGGAGGTTAATTTCTTGGGAATGTGTCACGACCCGGATTTCCCACCACCGGGAGTCGTGATGGCGCCTACTAGTAGAAGCTAGGCAAGCCAACTGTTACTTACAATTCTCTTCCTAAGGCGTTAAATGAAATCATATAATTACAGAGAAATAATTAAACTTAGCGGAAAACTTAGTCAATTTTATCAAATACGAAACAGAAAACCCAAACATGATACACTACCCAAGACTGGTGTCACAATACTCACGAACTTCTAAGAAAAATACACAAAATTTCTGAAAGAAATATAAGCTGTTTATCTCGAATACATGAGATAACAGAATGAAATACATAGATAGAAGAGACAACGGGTCATGCGGACGCCTGCAAGGCTACCTCGTAGTCTCGGTAGTCGGAATATCCACAATCGTGCTACTGCTGCTGCTGCTGTCTGTAACCTGTATCTGCGCAAAAAGAGCGCAGAGTGTAGTATCAGCACAACCGACCCCATGTGCTGGTAAGTGCCTGGCCTATCCCAGCGAAGTAGTGACGAGACTAAGGCCAGTCACCTACATAAACCTGTACAGTTGAAATATATATACATATACAACAACAGAAAACATTATCGAATGTTTATAATGAAAGAGTTTATTCTAAAATAACAGTTAATAATTCACAATATCCAGAGTAATCTGGTCAACGGAATAATTCTTACTTTCTTGTCTCAATTTATTTTTCATTTCATATCTTGTGGTACGCGTACCACCCGCTCCCAAATGTAACAATAAGCTATATCTTGTGGTAGGCGTACCACCCGCTCCCAAATGTAACAATAGGCTACCGGCAACTATGGCCAATGCCAAGATTCAAATCACTTTGTGGTCGGTGTGCCACACGATCCCATTTCTTATCATATAAGTGGTCGGCGCGCCACACGATCCCACTTCTCTAATATATATAAGTGGTCAGCGCACCACACGATCCCAATTCTTTAATAATGTATATTACCGACATTAAGCCAATAATCTATGATCAACAGTGAGTGTATAAAAGAATTACTGATATTAAACCAATAATCTCTGATCAACAGTAAGTGTATAAAAGTATTACCGGTTTTGAACAAATAATCTTCACTTCAATAATATTTATATTACCGGTGTAAAACCAATAAATGATAATAAATCAAAAATATATCTCTGTTACCGATGTAAATCCAATAACTCTTAATCAACGATTTATATATATATTACCGGTATAAAACCAATAAATGATAAGAAATCAACAATAGATCTCCGTTACCGGTGTGACACCAATAACTCTTAATCAATAATTTATATGTATTTTACCGCTATAAAACCAATAATAATTTCCCTTCACATAATCACTTAGGATTAATAAGAATTTAATCAATTTTTAGACTCACGGTCATGCTCGATCCCCAACGTATAGATACTCGTCACCATGCCTATATGTCGGACTCCACATGTAATAATTCACATATAATTCAATTCCTATTCCCTCAAGCTAAGATAGAATAAACACTTACCTCGAATAAGCGCGATATCAAGTAGAAACCAAGCCTTTGCCACAAGTATCCGACTCCGAATGGCTCAAATTTATTGCATTTGGAAGAGCTGAAAACATGACTTTCCATGCAAGTTCCTCTCTACCGGGAGGGGACTGCACTCATATCATTGTCACTAGAACTCTCTAATTCAGGCCATATTCTTTTTAGATTTGGATGCCATGATATGATTCACATGCCTTCAGATAGCAATATTGCACAGCTGGGCAAAGATACGCTTGAAATGAGTATTAATATATAGACATGGCTGCTGCACTTGAACGAAACAACCAGGAGCTCATTTTCTTCTATTGTTTGAACGTGTGTAGTGATTGGTCTTTAGTGCTTGAAAAGAGTATTAATATGTTGAAGAAAGATTTGAGGAAAACAAATTACTAAATGATTAATATATTCATGTTGGCGGGCTTATGAATTTTCACGACCCAAGCATATGATTAAGATCACTAATTGAATTTTTTTATAAAACATAAATGGGAGAGCAAGACCATATCTGGGGATCACGAGCAGATTTCAAATGATGCTCTCCAAATCCACTTGAAAATATATTATATTCGTTAGTTATCATGTTCTCCTTTAATTGAGTGGAAGATATTCTAGTTTATTTCCCACTTAAAAGAGTGGAAAACATGTTTCCCCACCAAGCACTAGCCTATTATCATAAAGTACTTTAATTTGCACCCATAGGAGTCCATTCTGGAATTTCTACTGTTCAAGGGGTACCGTACACTGTACTGTACATGGTACTGTTCACGGGGTACTATTTCTGAAATTTTCCTAAGTCCGAAGTCACTTCGAAACACTCCTGAGCCCTCGAGGCTCCTAACCAAATACATACACTAACTCAGAAACATCTTAAGAACTTCCTCGTGTGATCAAATCGTCAAAATAATATCAAATCAATGAATTGAGCCTTAAAACTCAAGAATTCTTTCAAAATTTCATAACTTCCAAAATTTCCAATTTAAGGCCGAAATACGTCAAACGACGTCTGTTTTCAACCAAACTTTACAAGAAGCGCTTAACCAATATATGTGACTTGTACCGGGCGTCGGAACTAAAATATGAGCCCGATACCATTGCTTTTTAATCAAATTTCAATTTCATTTTCCTTAAACATTTTTCAGAAAATAAATTAACAGAAAAATTCTTTTACCAGGGTTCTAGACCTCGGATTTCAATTCCGGGCACACGCCCAAGTTCCATATTTTTCTACGGATTTTCTAGGACCGTCAAATCATGGGTCCGGGTCTGTTTACCAAAAATGTTGACCAAAGTCAACCATATCAATATTAATATCAAAATTCTTCAAATTTTCCACATATTTCATGTGTTTCAACATAAAAATTTTCCAGCTTCACGCCGGACTGCACACGTAAATCGAGGCAACTATAAAAGAGGTTTTCAGGATCTCAGAAGCTTGAAATGATTAATAAAATAAGTGATGACCCTTTGGGTCGTCACAGAATGGAGCTTGATTTCTATTGCCAAGCGGCTGCGGCCCGGCAAAGGGTTGAGAATTCATGACCAGATATGGCTGAGGAGCATAAGACATGTCGTGGTAAGGGTAGTAATTTTGAGGGGTTCTTTCGGAGAACATGGGTCGAAGAGCGCGGTGTCTTCTTGCCCCCGATGCTACCATAGACATTTCTTCTTTCTTCTTACCCTTGGTCATACCTCCAAACCCGCCCTGAATGGCTTGGGAGGTTGCTCTAATAGCTGACTGGCTCATGATTTTGCCTATTTTCAGACCATTCTCCACCATCTCATCGATCTTAATAGCCTCTGCAAAAGGTTTGCCCATAACTGACATCATGTTCTGGAAGTAATTAGCTTCTTGGGCCTGAAGAAATACAGTGACCATTTCCAGATCATCCATTGGAGATTTCACCCACGATGCTTTCTCACGCCACTTAATCGCATATTCCCAAAAACTTTATGAGGATTTCTTCTTCAAATTCTCTAAGGACTTCATGTCTGGTGCAATGTCTATGTTGTACTGAAGCTGTCGAACAAAATCTCTGGCAAGATTGTCCCAAATGTGCAACCGAGATATGTCTTGATCCATATACCATTCTGAGGCTATGCCTACCAAGCTTTCTCCAAACTAAGCCGTTAACAACTCCTTTTTTCCGCCAGCCCCACGCAATTGGTTGTAGTACTTTTTAAGGTGAGCAATGGGATCGCCATGCCCATCATATTTCTCAAACTTCGGCGTTTTGAATTTCAACTTGAGCCTTTGAACATAAACCCTAGATTTAGGGTTCGAGTGATTTAAATCGGATTTGAGAGAATTTGGTTGGAGATTTAAGAAGAAGAAGTGGTGAGGTTTGAAAGAAACTGAGGTTGGATTTGGAACGGGGAGGTGAAGGGGAACACGAGGTATAAATTTGGGGTCATTTGGAGACTCGCCGCTGACGGAGGTAATTTCCGGTCGGTGGTGGACGGTGGGGGGAATGTAACGACCCGACCCGTCGTTACGGGAGTTATCACCCCATTTTCTTCATTTAATACTTCAATATGCTAATTTATAAATGTTTGGAGAGTTAGAAGAAAGTCGGTGAGAATTAGAATATAAATGAGGCCATAAATCTCTTTTTGAGATGAATATGTTGGAAAAGTAAACTAAATGTTGACCGATGAGTTAGATAGGTCAGAATTGAATTCTGATGATTCAACTAGTTTCGGGGGATCATGTATGACTTAGGAGAGAAATCAGAATCGAATTCGGAGGTCCGGTGTAGTTTTAGGCTTGAATTGGCTAAGGTTGAATTTTGGCGAATTCTGGATGGTAGGTGAGATTTTCATCCGAGGGTCGGAATGGAATTTTGAGAGTTGCAGTAGCTCCATTATGTGATTTTGGATATGTGTACAAAGTTTCAAGTTATTCGGAGGTGTTTTAGTCGGGTTTTAGATCAAATGCAAGTTTCGAAAGTTTTAGAAGAACTTAGGCTTGAATCCGATGTAAATTTGGTATTTTGATGTTAGTTTTGGTGTTTTGAGAGTGAAACTAAGTTTGCATGATCATATGTGGCATGTTAGTATGTTCGTATGCAGTCCCGAGGAGCTCGGGTGAGTTTCAGATAGGTTTGGGTTGCGTTATGCTCGTTTTTCTTATGCTTCGACATTGTTTCTTCAAGCATAAATGATATCATATTGAACAACTGAGCTTGGATTACTGTTTTGAAGTAGATCCATATCGTAATTACGGACCCATAGCAAAAAGAATCATCGAATTTGGACATCGTATGAGGATTTTATGGCCATTTTACTAAAGTTGCCCAGATTTTCAGGTTCATGACGAAACTACCCCTGACGGCGTATTAAAAACCTGCATTATTTGCAAATCTTAAACCCTACATATCTCCTTTATTATAAGGTCAAATTGAGTAATTAAAAAGCCTAAATTCATCATAATTTCACAAGAAATCCACTGGGAGCAGTAAAACCCGTGAACAGTATACCTATAATGAGCAGGTCGAGTTTTCTTCCAATTTTGGAACGGGAAGAAGCTTCTGAGGCGATTATTAAGAGAGAAATCAATGGGTAATCGCTGGAGGTAAGTTTCTTGACTCAAAAACATGATTTTATGTTAGAATCAACACCAAAATTCCTGAAATTGGTATAATTTGTGAAGAACTAGGGCCTAAATCATGAAAATAACTTTTTTAGTTTTGAAAGGCCATTCGAACTCCAATTTCGATAAATTTTATATGCACGGACTTGTGGAGAGATGAAGAACGCATTGGTATAAATTTTGGAATTTTTCGAGAAGCGGGCCCAGGGTCGGGTTTTACCAACTTAGTGCATTTGGGCGTATTTCGTGTAAATTGAATTCGGTTATATTTCTTTGACCCGTATTTGATGTAATTGTTGTGGTTTGACTATATATTACACACGAGGCGGCAAATTCAAAAGAAAAGGCATTGCGGACGAGTCTACGGCCGGCTAGAGGTGAGTAGTTTGTGTATATGGTAGCCTGAAGGTTCGAAACCCCGGTTTAGCACATTGTGACGCTAGTAGGGTGTGGCTCGCACCCCGTGGCAGGTGCGGGATTGATTGTGACTCTGGGGATTGAGACTTAGTCCATCCCGAATGAGTATAATATGATATTAGTGGTTGAAAAACACTGTGTTTGATATAATTGTTGGCTGTAAGCCGTGTTTGGGGCCTTGTGCCGACCTGTAGTATCCCTAGGGGATAGTTATATATGTGATAGCTATACTTGCTTAATCACTGATCTTAGTCCTGGTTTGAAATCACCGTATTAAAATGCTAAGTCACATGTTTTGGGAAAATTAAATAAAAGTTAAAGTATTTTCATAATTTATGAACTAGAACCTGGAAATAAATAATTTGAGTTGTTGTGTGACTTATATATTTGTTGTGGACTAAGGATGGATCGGGTTGCACGCCGCAGCGGTTGATATGAGGATCGGGCTGCACGCCGCAGCGGTTGATATGAGTACCGGGCTGCACGCCGTTGCGGTTATATGCTTTGCATTGTATCTTTGTCTATGAATTATCTGTGATAGTGGTAATGTAATGTTGTTGTTGCTAGTTCGTAGGGTAGTTTAGCTTCATTATGTGGTATTCTGTGGATTTCTTACTTTCAGCTACTTGTATATATTTATTACTCATTGAGTACTTAGTACTCACCCCTACTCCCTGCACCTTTGTGTGCAGATTTAGGTACACATGAGGGATAGACGAGCACTCCAGCTTTTATCAGTATATATCTGAGTTGCTGAGGTAGCTGCTGGCGTTCGCAGGACCTGGCTTCTCTTCTTATTCCAGTTTTCCTTTGTGTATACATTATTCATACTTGAGTATTTAGTTTAGATATTGTTATCCGATCATGTTTAGAGGCTCTAGACTCGTGACCCTAGATCTTTGGGTGATTATTCGGTTTAGTTTTATTGTTGATACTAATATTCAGGTAATTGATTTGAGCTTCATGCTCGGGATGAGAGTGTAAATAATCGGGCTTGCCTAGCAGTTGTGTTGGGCGCCATCACGATCGGGATTGGGGTCGTGACAAGTTGGTATCGGAGCCTAGGTTACTAGGCCCCATGAGTCTTGAGCCGGTTGGTAGAGTCTCGTGGATCCGTACGGGGACGCCTGTATTTATCCTCGGGAGGCTGCAAACCTTTAGGAAGCACTTCACATTTCTTGGAATTCATATCGTGCGTACTTGATTCAGCTTGAGATATAATTTTTGAAATTCCTTCCACACGTCCGTGTACGCATCGAGCGCTCGGTAATGTGATTGCCTTATGGCTTGTGATTTCCTCGAACGAGGGGCGAGATATAATCTCGGTGAGTTCATGTTGGGCCAGTCAGGATGACTTGCGGCCAGATCTTTGTCTATGACATGAGCACCAAAGTGCTGATTTTACAAACCGGTATTATGAAATTTCGTGTGATTGGTATTGTTCCTAACTGTGGAAATGACAGCTTAATAATGTACGAGCTTTCAGGTGTTAGATCCTTATTGTAATCTATTGTGTAGCCCCGAGCTATGGGCGTGGTGAAAATTTATTATATCTCTTAGTAGGAAGGTAAAGTGCCTTACGTGTAGTAAAAGGAGTTTAGACTCAGGAAGACTAAAGTGATTATGATATGTATATCCTGGTGGAAGGTGTTGTAATGAAATACTAGATTGAGGTAAAATAGGTAGGTTGATTCTGATGTGTAATTGAAGTGTATTTGATATATGTTATGATTCGAGCAGGTGCAACGCATGTTCATGTATCAATTTTGATAATATAACCCGTGTAGTATTGAGATTAATGTTGTTGATATACATTGTGATGTATTGTTGAGTTGTGGATGTATTGTTAGGATGGTTTTGGTGATTCTCTGGCAGGTGGATACGCCAAATTACAAAGGAAACTTTGTCAAATTTATTGGAAAAATTTGGGACTTAGAAAAAATTTATGTCACCTAAAGAGAGTAGGCTTAACTGTGGTGTGCGTATAAATGCAAGAATTGCAGAAGGGTTAAGGTCTATGATGATTCGAGTCTTTGTCAAGCTTGTAAGTGACTTGAGTTTAATCTCACCATAACATTGTGGCATCATTTGAGTAAAGAATGCTATGAGCGGCTAAAAGTGCTTTGATGTATGGCTCCGAGCCAAGTTGGGGAGGTTATTATTGATTAACTAATTGCATGGTTGTGTGCTGTGTTGATTCTGTCTCCAAGTATGTTGGGAAATTCTAATAAAGGTTATGGTGCGTCGTAGATGTGAAGAAAATCCTAGGATGATTTGAACTGCTGCTGGTAAAGAATGTTCGGTGTATAGGAAAGAAAGATAGCTAATTGCATCTGTATGTAATCATGTTCTGCGGGTCAGAGTTCTAACAAGGCACAAGTGGTTCTGTTCAATAAGACAGTTGAATTATAATTGAATAAGGGTGAATGACGCCCGAGAATGGTTTTGCGGTGTTCAAGACTTTGCTTGTAACGGTAAGGTGTCTTAAGATTGTGTATATGGCTAAAGACAGTAGTTTCGTTAGAAGGGATCAAGACTTGTGTAATGTTATGTGAATGATGGGATTCTATGTATCTGTATTGGGGAGTAATGATAACGAATTCAAAATCACAGGAAGTTCTTCAAAATAAAGTAGTAGAATGTGGTACTTCTGGGAAACATTAAGAAAGTATTCAGTGGCCTATGGGCTTTAGATCGTGTGGTCTTGTGTACGAGTCTCGTGTGGTAACATGAGTGGAGTTATTGTGATTCTACTATAGTAAAGGCTAATACTAAATTAAAGATGAATCAGAAAGGAAATTGGGTAAATGGAACAACTTGTTAATAAACTGAAACGGTATGATAAGGGTACGATTAATTCCTGGTATGTGTTTGAAGTAATGAGACTCGCAGATATTGTGCAACAAAGCTCCTGAGTGCTGGTAGTTGCGTAGCTCGATGTGGGTAGAAGGACTCAGTCCTGACAGTTAAACTTATGCAATAAAGTGGAAGAAAGAGTTTGTGATGTGTTCTACCGCGGTTTGAAAATGAGTGTATTTCCTGTTGGTATGCGAAGCTGGGAATGTGTAATGAGTTTTCCTCTATATGGAATCATGAAAGTCCTTGACTAGTTGAGTGCGTCGGTGTTGGCGGCGTAGGAAAAGGATGGAAGTTTCCATGTTATCTTAGTGTGGTATGGTATATGCAATGTGTTATGGAAAGTTGATAATAGCATGTTCAAGGTTTTGAGATCAGTTCATAATATATGGGAAGTCATCAAAAATTAACGAGCAGCGCGGGCAGCTGCAGGTAATCTAAGAATCGATCTTTCTGGTAATTAAGGAAAACTGATACTGCTATTCTAGTGATTTTCCAAGGTATATGGTAAAAAAGGGACAAGGTGTTTTAAACTAATAATATCTAGTGGTATGGTGGTATTCTCTTGTTGGATCGATGGTGATGATTGAATTGTTGATGGCATAGGAAAATTTTCTAAATGACTTTCATGGTATGAATGGATGCTTGATGTGTGTTATATAGGCGATGGAGACTAGAAGTCCTCGTAATCTTCCTATGCAATGGTTGTATATCGTGTGTATCAGCACCATTTAGCGATCATTGGAAATTGGAAACCCTTGTGGCTCTCTCTTAGCTTGATAGGATGAATTTGGTTTATGATACTTGATTGCAGACTAGTTGTCATAAGTTAGGTCGTCTAGACTAATGTGATATGGACTATGTCGAAAATGGCACAAATATCTTAGCAGAGTGCATCAGAGTATGCTCCAGCAGGGTAGTTGTACCCAGGACCAGCGGACGGCTGGTAGGTATTGCTTTGTCAATTGGGCCTTCGTGGCGGATATCAGTGCAGAGATTTCTACTATTGATTCAGTTCCGGTATTGGGGAACTTTGTAGGATGTGTTTCTTGTGGCCGAGCTTGAGGCTATATATATGTTTATTGTAATGAGCAATTTGACTCGGTGTGCATTTCTTTTTGCGAGAGTTTTGCGTGGATCGGGTGGCACGCCGCCACGGGTTATTTGGATCGGGTGGCATGCCGCCACAGGTATGGTATCTGGATCGGGTGGCACGCCGCCACGGGTATGTCATTTTGAGCAGGTTGCACGCCGCAATAGTGTAATATGGAGCATAGTTTTTTTCTATAGGTTACCTTGCGTACTATACTTCCTAGTCTCTGAGGAAAGTCAGTGTTAGGTGTCGCTCGGCGACTGGCGCATCGGTTGTGTCCTTACAAGATTTGATGGTGTATATTAATTGTTTCACCGTGGGTGAGATTGATTGCTTGAGTTTAGACCTAAATCTATGGGTGGCTGACTGTTTTGAGCATGATGAGATGACTTGAGGTGCTTCATGGGTAATAGTGTTTGGATGGAATCATAAGTTGTGGCAAGGCCATATGATGTTATGACCTTTCGAGGAGAGTTCGGGTACTCTATTTCTGTAATGTGAGACGGGATCTCAGTCCTATGTTATGATGGTACGGAGGAATTGAATTACAGCTATTGTGTTTGAGTTAGTTGTCATGAGTTGAGTATGTTCAGTCGTTTCCTATTTGAGCCTGTGTTGTGCTCGTCGTGGCTTAGGCCGGTGTGGAGGTGTCATATCACTAGTGCGGTGTGTTATAATTAAAATGATCGTTGGAGCCATTAATGAGTGCGGGCATATGTGGTTTAAGCTGATTAGAAAGGTAACATCGGGGTTTATCTCCGAAATCTATTGTGGTATCAGTTAGAAGGGAAATGGATTCGCGAATGGATGACCTGAGATATGGATTCGATATATCGCGTGTTCGGTAGCCGTGGGTAATATGAAGGTGTTGGAATAAGACTTTAGCTAATGGAAAAAGGGTTTTTCAGTAATATTTGGTTATCGTAAGAAATTGTTGTGATTAGAGGCCATCATCTCGAGTGATTGGGTTGTTTGGTACACCATAAGATCTCACCCGGAGTGACGAGTATGGGCTATTATAGTTGGTTTGGTGTATTCTGATTATAGACGTGGGAGTCAGATTTGGTATATGATTTCAGAAAGTGCAACATGGTCTATGGTTCAGATGGACTGCGGAAGTTCAATTATATTGTCTTATCGGACTTATGATAGATAGGGTGACGTGGTACCACCCCGAATATATGCTTGGCAAGGTCATTCAGCTATTGGGTTGCTTCTAGTACAACTCTGGGTACGCTCGAGGACGAGCGTTTGTTTAAGTTGGGGAGAATGTAACGACCCGACCCGTCGTTACGGGAGTTATCGCCCCATTTTCTTCATTTAATACTTCAATATGCTAATTTATATGTGTTTGGAGAGTTAGAAGCAAATCGGTGAGAATTAGAATATAAATGAGGCCATAAATCCCTTTTTGAGAAGAATATGTTGGAAAAGTCAACCAAATGTTGACCGATGAGTTAGACAGCTCGAAATTGAATTCTGATGATTCGACTAGTTTCGGGGGATCATGTATGACTTAGGAGAGCAATCACAATTGAATTCGGAGGTCAGGTGTAGTTTTAGGCTTGAATTGGCTAAGGTTGAATTTTGGCGAATTCTGGATGGTAGGTGAGATTTTCATCCGAGGGTCGGAATGGAATTTTGAGAGTTGAAGTAGCTCCATTATGTGATTTTGGATATGCGTGAAAAGTTTCAAGTCATTCGGAGGTGTTTAGGTCGGATTTTAAATCAAATGCAAGTTTCGAAAGTTTTAGAAGAACTTAGGCTTGAATCCGATGTAAATTTGGTGTTTTGATGTTAGTTTTGGTGTTTTGAGAGTGAACCTAAGTTTGCATGATCATATGTGGCATGTTAGTATGTTCGTATGCAGTCCCGAGGAGCTCGTGTGAGTTTCAGATAGGTTTGGGTTGCGTTATGCTCGTTTTTCTTATGCTTCGACATCGTTTCTTCAAGCATAAATGATATCATATTGAACAAATGACCTTGGATTACTGTTTTTAATGAAGAAGTAGATCTGTATCGTAATTACGGACCCGTAGCAAAAAGAATCATCGAATTTGGACATCGTATGAGGATTTTATGGCCATTTTACTAAAGTTGCCCAGATTTTCAGGTTAATGACGAAATTACCCCTGACGGCGTATTAAAAACCTGCACTATTTGCAAATCTTAAAACCTACATATCTCCTTCATTATAAGGTCAAATTGAGTATTTCAAAAGCCTATATTCATTAGAATTTCACAAGGAATCCACTGGGAGCAGTAAAATGCGTGAAAAGTATACCTATAATGAGCAGGTCGAGTTTTCTTCCAATTTTGGAACGGGAAGAAGCTTCTGAGGCGATTATTAAGAGAGAAATTAATGGGTAATCGTTGGTAAGTTTCTTGACTCAAAAACATGATTTTATGTTATAATCAACACCAAAATTCCTGAAATTGGTAGAATTTGTGAAGAACTAGGGCCTAAATCATGAAAACGAATTTTTGGGTTTTGAAAGGCCATTCGAACTCCGATTTCGATAAATTTTATATGTACGGACTTGTGGCGAGACGAAGAATGCGTTGGTATAAATTTTGGATTTTTTCGAGAAGCGGGCCCGGGGTCGGGTTTTACCAACTTAGTGCATTTGGGCGTATTTCGTGTAAATTGAATTGGGTTATATTTCTTTGACCCGTATTTGATATAATTGTTGTGGTTTGACTAGATTCTACGCACGAGGCGGCAAATTCAAAAGGAAAAGGCATTGCGGACGAGTCTACGGCCGGCTAGAGGTGAGTAGTTTGTGTATATGGTAGCTTGAGGGTTCGAAACCCCGGCTTAGCACATTGTGACGCTAGTAGGGCATGGCTCGCACCCCGTGGCAGGTGCGGGATTGATTGTGACTAGGGATTGAGACTTAGTCCATCCCGAATGAGTATAATATGATATTAGTGGTTGAAAAATACTGTGTTTGATATAATTGTGGGCTGTAAGCCGTGTTTGGGGCCTTGTGCCGACCTGTAGTATCCCTAGGGGATAATTATATGTGTATTAGCTATACTTGTTTAATCACTGATCTCAGTCCTGGTTTGAAATCGCCGTATTAAAATGCTAAGGGTGTGTTTGGTAAGAAGGAAAACATTTTCTGGAAAATGTTTTTCAATTTTGCCATATTTGGTTGGCTTAAATGTTTTGGAAAACATTTTCCTTATCAATTCATTTTCCTCCAATTGGAGGAAAATATTTTCCTTATCAAAAGAAGGGAAAACATTTTCCAAGCTCCTTCTCAATCATTCTCACCCTCACCAACCCACCCCACCCCCTCTCCAAAAAACAGTTTTTTTTAAAAAAAAATTCAGCTTTTCCGTTACCATCCACCCTACTACCCCTCCGCCCCACCCCGCAAACAAAAAATTCTTTTACATTAATTTTTTTTCTATAATTTTAAATTTTTGTTCTCTTATTTTTCTGCATCACCCACCCCCATCCCCTACCCCCCTCCCCCTTCCCGCACAAAAAAAATTACTTTTTTGTAATTTAATTTTTTTTTTCGATTTACTGCCTCCCCCCGCCCCAGCCCCCCCGAAAAAATTTTATAATATATTTTTCAGTTTTTAATTTTATTATTTATTATTTAAAGGCTCAATATTTTACAAGTTCCAAAATTATGAGTTCGGAAGTTTACGGGTTTAGAAATTATAAACTTACCGATTCGAAAATACGCGATTTTTGCGTTAAAAAGTAAAGCATCACATTAGTTCCTTTAGATTGTGTCAATTTTTAGAGACTTCGGGAAGGGGAGGGGTGGGGGTGGGAGGGGGAGGGGTAGGAGAGTTGCAAAAAAAATATTTTTCTAAAAAAAACTATTTTTTACTCTCTAACTAAACATAGAAAATATTTTCCGGAAAATATTTTCCACTTACCAACCAAACAAGAGAAAATAAATGATAAAATCACTCATTTTCCATGAAAACATTTTCCTTCATACCAAACACACCCTAAGTCACATGTTTTGGAAAAATTAAATAAAAGTTAAAGTATTTTCATAATTTATGAACTGGAACCTGGAAATAAATAATTTGAGTTGTTGTGTGACTTATATGTTTGTTGTGGACTGAGGATGGATCGGGCTGCACGCCGCAGCGATTGATATGTGGATCGGGCTGCACGCCGCAGCGGTATTGCGCTTGGGCTGTAGGAGCCCCTCTGGAGTCTGTACACACCCCCAGTGAGCGCCGTCGACGTTAAATGGATCGGGCTACACGATGTAGCGGTTATGTGCTTTGCATTGCATCTTTGTATGTGAATTATCTGTGATAGTAGTAATGTACTGTTGTTGTTGCTAGTTCGTATGAGGAATCAGACTGTAGTTTAGCTTCATTATGTGGTATTCTGTGGATTTCTTACTTTCATCTACTTGTATATATTTATTACTCACTGAGTACTTAGTACTCACCCCTACTCCATGCACCTTTGTGTGCGGATTCAGGTACACAGGAGGGATAGACGAGCACTCCAGCTTTTATCAGTATATATCCGAATTGCTGAGGTAGCTGCTGGCGTTCGCAGGACCTGGCTTCTCTTCTTATTCCAGTTTTCCTTTGTATATACATTATTCATACTTGAGTATTTCGTTTAGATATTGTTATCCGATCATGTTTAGAGGCTCTAGACTCGTGACCCTAGATCTTTGGGTGATTATTCAGTTTAGTTTTATTGTTGATACTAATATTCAGGAAAATGATTTGAGCTTCATGCTCGGGATGATAGTGTAAATGGTCAGGCTTGCCTAGCAGTTGTGTTGGGCGCCATCACGACCGTGATTAGGGTCGTGACAGGGAAGGTGGTGCTAGGGTTTGTATGTTAAGGGTGATCTGAGACGGAAAGGAGGGAGCACGCGTTTGGACAGTAATATATTAAAATCCCTTAGTTCCTGGCTGTCAAATCAAACAACCTGGACCGGGTTGGCTCTTGGGTTGGACCAGGGTCTTGAACGAGTTTGGCTGATTGGGCTGGGTATTTGAGTTGGAAACTAGCCCAAAACGTGGGTATTTAATAAGACCCTTAATTCCTTTTCATTTTCCTTCTTTTTCCTCATTTTACATCATTTTTTTTACTTTTATTAAATACAGAATTAAAAGTAAAAAGACTTGATTTATCTTTAAATTAATCTAATTAATTTTCAAAAATTAACTAAATCCTAGTTTAAAAGAAAACTAAGAAAAAATTAAAAATTAAAAGTAAAAATACAACAAGTACTATTTTTGTTATTTCTCTTATTTTTGGAATGTTAATTAACTAGTAGAACTAAAAATATAAAAACAAAGGGTCCAAAATGCAAATGCACTATTTTTGTATTTTTATGAATTATATCAACTAAAAAAAAAATACACACAAAATGCAAACAATCACAAGAATTATGTAATTAATCCTAAAAATTCAAATAAATAAATAAAAATCCTAATTTTAAGAATTCTATAGGAGTAATTTAAGCGAGACAAAAATCACGTGCTCACACTAAGCTCCGCCGTGGTGTGCTCATGCTACACTTCTGTACATTTTTGTACAGATCCAGGTATTTGCTCGTTAGTAGCAGTGCGTATTGTTGTTGCGGAGACTCAAGGTAAACTTGTTGATGCCTTCGTAGGTTTCGGAGTCACCTTCATATTCTTGTATTCACAATGTTTTACTTATTGCCAAACAATTGTATTTAAAAGTTGTAGTAAACTCTATAGAGCTTATGACTTGTACTATCGGTTTTAGAAAATTATAAATTTTATAAAGATTTTTATATCGAGACTGTTAGACTTTCTTTATTATTATTGATATTCAGTAAAATGTTAGGGTTACCTAATCTCTAAAACTAGTTGTCATCACAAAACCCAACGAAAGGGAAATTAGATCGTGACAACAGTGATTATGCACCAACCCTCCATCTCCTTCTCTTTTGTTCATGAGCAAGTTGTAAAAATTCTTCTCTATTGAGCGAAGTTCAAATTACATTATGCTCAAATTATACGAAAGACTTTGATTGTTGATTTGTATCACTACTGATAAATAGGGTTGGCTGCTATAATTTTAGTTTGAATAATATGGAGAAAAATGGTCTTTTAAGACAAGGTGGAGCTAAGGGTGTAATGTGGGCCGGTCCCGGACCGGGACCGCGGGCCTGGCGGTCCCAACGGTCCTGGTGGGCCGGTCTTGCCGAGCCGGTCTTTAACCGGTCCTAAAGCCCGTGACGGGCCGGTCCTTACGCGTAGGACCGCGAGACCGGGACCGCGAAGACCGGGACCGGGTAGCGGTCCTGGGCCGGTCTTCGCGGGCCTGGCGGGCCCCAACCGGTCCCAACGGTAAAACTAAATTTTTTTTTTTTTTTTTTTTTTTTAAAAAAATGGCCAAACTTAATACATATGTCATTTGGGGGAGAGAAGATATGTCATTTAGTACCTTGTTGTGCTCATTCCATTGGGGAAGAGAAGATTAATAAAGATATGTCATTTTTAGTAATAAAAATTATTACACAAGTTATTGATTTATCTCTTAATACAATATATATATCTATTTCATACATATACATATAATATATATACATAATATATATTATATATATACATAACATATAAACTTAATACATATATATAAGTTAAGTTTATATATGTTAAGTATATATATATATTAAGTTTATATAATACTTACCATATATATATATATATATATATATATATATATATATATATATATATATATATATATATATATATATATATATATATATATATATATATATAACTTAACTTATATATATACTTAATATAAGTACTTAATACATATATATATATATATATACTTAACTTAATACATATGTCATTTAGTACCTTGTTGTGCTCATTCCATTGGGGGAGAGAAGATTAATAAAGATATGTCATTTTTAGTAATAAAAATTATTACACAAGTTATTGATTTATCTCTTAATACAATATATATATCTATTTCATACATATACATATAATATATATACATAATATATATTATATATATACATAACATATAAACTTAATACATATATATAAGTTAAGTTTATATATGTTAAGTATATATATATATTAAGTTTATATAATACTTACCATATATATATATATATATATATATATATATATATATATATATATATATATATATATATATATATATATATATACTTAACTTATATATATAACTTAACTTATATATATACTTAATATAAGTACTTAAGTACTTAATACATATATATATATATATATACTTAACTTAATACATATGTCATTTAGTACCTTGTTGTGCTCATTCCATTGGGGGAGAGAAGATTAATAAAGATATGTCATTTTTAGTAATAAAAATTATTACACAAGTTATTGATTTATCTCTTAATACAATATATATATCTATTTCATACATATACATATAATATATATACATAACATATAAACTTAATACATATATATAAGTTAAGTTTATATATGTTAAGTATATATATATATTAAGTTTATATAATACTTACCATATATATATATATATATATATATATATATATATATATAACTTAACTTATATATATAACTTAACTTATATATATACTTAATATAAGTACTTAATACATATATATATATATATATACTTAACTTAATACATATGTCATTTAGTACCTTGTTGTGCTCATTCCATTGGGGGAGAGAAGATTAATAAAGATATGTCATTTTTAGTAATAAAAATTATTACACAAGTTATTGATTTATCTCTTAATACAATATATATATCTATTTCATACATATACATATAATATATATACATAATATATATTATATATATACATAACATATAAACTTAATACATATATATAAGTTAAGTTTATATATGTTAAGTATATATATATATATTAAGTTTATATAATACTTACCATATATATAAGTACTTATATTAAGTATATATATAAGTTAAGTTATATCAATTAAAATTAATACTCAAATAATTTAACTTATATACTTAACTTATATAAACTTAATATATATATATAGTTAACATAGATAAACTTAACTTATATACTTAACTTATATAAACTTAATATATATATATATACTTAACATATATAAATTTAACATATATAAATACTAAACATATATATACTTAACATACATACATATATATAGTTAACATATATATACTTATTAAATAAATTTTTTTTATTAAAAGCCCACGAAGCCCGCCAGGCCCGGACCGCCAGGCCCGGGACCATGTGGGCTTAGGCCCGTCACGGGCCGGTATTACCCACCAAGCCCACGAAGACCGGGACCGCCAGGCCCGGGACCACCAGGCCCGGGACCGTTTAGGACCGGGACCGCCAGGACCGGGACAGCGAGGCCCGTTTAGGCCCGAGACCGGCCCAGAATACAACCTTAGGTGGAGCATAAGAAAAGGTGATAAAATGATGGGGATGACTAATTTTTTAGAGAGAGAGAGGGGGAGAGATAAATGGTTAGGTCTAATTTCATATATTTTTTTAAAAAAGCTTGGAAAAGAAAAGGAGAAAATTGACATATTTGGGAGGTGGCTATAAACCTGAAGTGAAATTACCGTATGGCTAATAAGTGTAATAGAATAAGGTTAGGTTTATTATAAGTTTATAGTTAATATGGGCTGCTCGTTCAGCTAATAATTCAAAATACAACTCAGGGGAGAGTCAAACTATTAAACTTGATGATTAATGGGTGAAAATCATTTACACCCTAATAAATAAATTTTTAAATATAAATTTAGAAATTAGTTCATTAATGGTAATCAAAATCCAAAAATATAGATATCTACGATAGAGAATAAGAGAGAAAGTTAACAGGCGGAGGAGGTAAGTTAGACTCCGCAAATAAGACAAAAGTGAACTTTTTAGTTTGTATATAAAATTTTGAATCCCATTGACATAAGAAGGTGATATTAAAGTGGCATAGAGACACAAAAGTTATCTTAGGTCATAAGCCGATATATCATATTTAGGAGTTTTTTCAATCCTCTTATATGTTTCAAGCTCCACCGTTAAGAAAATATAACTTAAATATATGGTTAATAAACATTACATTAAAATAATAATCATAAAGATAAAAGTAAATTGATAACATTTATAAAAGGATAATTCTACTCATATTTTTAATGAACTTAAATTACAATTTATAATAGGCATTACAATTTATAATAGGTATAACACAGTTTAAGTAGCTAAAAACATTAAACAAATCTTATAATAAAAAACTATTACGTAGAGGAGGAATTTGAAAAATTAAGGGCGAAAAAGGCATTGTGTAGGATAATATGACTACTGTTGAAAATTGAAGGAGGAGTTTGATTTTTAAATGCAAAGTTTTGGGAGTGTGATTTTCACAGGATGATTAATTGGTTCGTTGCTTTACCCTTGTGCAATAAAATTCACAGGTAAGCATGAATATTCTGACATTAAAGAACGAATCCCAGAGTAATGAAAGATATTGAATAACCCAAAAGGGGCCAACACAATCTTTAATTATTTAGCAGGTGATAAAGTTGCAAAATCTATACACTTTATGTTATGAAGACTTGCACAGACCAGACCTTAAACGGAAAAGAACTCCTTTCTGTGCTTGAACTTAAGAAAAGAAAACAATTAACTTCTTTCTTTACTTTTTCTCAATGGTAACCATATGGATTTCATATACAGAGAACCCTATAATTTGGAGGACGAAAAGCTCTAATCACTATTTACTGCTCGCATTTATTGTTTGAACTTCAATTTTCAGATTTCTTCTTGCTTCGTACCATGATCTTGATACGAAACCTCAGAAGTGTAATTCATAGCACACTCAAAAACTGGCATTATGTTGTCTGCCAAACCTCACGAAGAAGATCATACCTCGTATTTGATCCAACTGAACCATTTTCTTCCTTTTGTTTAGCTTTTCCATTTCCATTTTGTGCAGAAGCAGGTGGTGATGGCATTTTATCAATAATGCATGCTAGAGGAGAATCTATTTCCTCCAGTTCCTCATCACTTGTGTATCCCTTCCTTTGTATAACAGAAGCACTCCGAGACAAGTGAGACTTCCCATCAACTTCTGCAACTTTTTCTGCAACTTCAACAGCAACAGGAGGTTTATATACAACTGATGCAGCAGGGTAAGGGAAACTGCTGGAAGAGTCTCCTCCTGATAATCGACGTGCTATGATGCACTGCAAACATTGTGAGATAAAATTCATCAACAGAAACCTCTTTGCAAATGTAGTTTGATATTCTAGAAAAGGAAAAGCAAGCTGTACTGGCCAGTTTGGTCAGTTAATCACATTGTTACCATTTTCGTCATAAATTTTATCGTGGGCGTCTTTCATGGGCAAAGCTACAGTCTTGTAAGGGTGGTCAATACGTTGGAAAATTACATTGTATATATAGGTATAATATTAGATTTTAGAGGTATATAACATATATTGAACATCTTTTATTGGGAATTTTTTTGACTTTTTTCAAGTTTGAACACACTTGGAAAAATTCCTGGCTTCGCCACTGCGTCTTTGGTTCAAAGTTGTAGTTAAGGTAACACTTCTAAATAGCCTTAAAGTACAAAACTTAAACTAGCTAAGAGTAGCCAAACCTCAGCATTGAGAGCTTCCAATACAGTGCCAGGGACAGGATCAGGACAAAACTCATCTGGAGAGAAGTTACAGAGTATCCGCTTAACCAGTGGAAGACTGATAGATGGACAAACCTGCAGAAACATTTTAAAATTTTCACTAAGACTAAAGAACTATTGACCTCTACGTATTTGGCAACCCCAAAAGTTGTACCTCCATTCTGATTGTGCGGTCCATGAGCATGTCTTTTGGAAGCATGAGAAGATCGCTTAAGGCATTGAGAAGATGGAAATGCTCAGGTTGATTTCCACCTTTCCTCTGTTCATTTCCGAAGCTGCCTTCATCATTTTGCCCAGAATCTTCAGCATCCATGCCAAACAAATCAGTAAGACATCTTGACCAATTACCAACCTGCAAAAAAGATATACTATCAATATCAAGAGCATGGCCAATGAACAAAAGATCATAGAGGTTCCCACAGCACCTAGCCCATTGTTGACAATTTGGCAGCGAAACAGTGCAAGTGCCAAAGGGAGGAAAATAGTTCCAAAACAAGTTAATAGTGAATAGTACTTACTGAGTTTTTCAGTTGTGCACCCGAACCAAAACTCAAATCTCCGGCTGGAATAGGCAACACCTTTGAGTCAACTATTGGATCAGATATGGGATCAGTTGGGATCTCGTGAGCTGACTCGCGAAGAATTGCATTGAACATAGCCACATCCAGTCTGGCAACACATTGTTCAATGACCTGAAAAGGTTCATATATACAGAGGCATAAAGCTTATTGACTAACAAGTGAAGCTGAAACCAATATAGCTAGCTTAAAAAAATGCAGCTAAAATGGAAGTGTAGAAGTACTATGAGCTTTTCCTAGATCACCTGCATTCAAAAATAGGGGAGACAGAAGGGTAAAAAGGATACGGAAAACGCAAAGTAGAAACACCGGAGATTACCTACCCTTCTAGCCAAAACAGGCAAGCAACCACACTCATGGCTTCCTGCTCGTACAGGACATAATCTCTTCAAAGCCTCCTGGAAAGCATTCTTCCATAGGTTAATGGAAAAGTTCCCTTGCTGCTGGTCACCCAAGGCAGGTCCTAATAATCGTCCAACAGATTTGCTGGACTCTGGATCATCATTGGGAGATTGCATATTGGGAGTCAAGGTCTGTTATCAAAGCGATCAATCAGACACATTAAAGCTGTTTGCTTACTATTTAATAACATACGAAAGAGTAGTAGGCTTAAGTTTCAAAGTAATAAGTTTTAGATATCAATTACTTAAAAACCTTTTTAGTGATGGCATGTTTGGCTAAATCCTATCGTTACCATGTAGAACAGAAAATAAAAGATATACTTATTTGGTACACCAGAATATGATTTTCACTTAATTAGTGTTGTCTACATGTCAATTCTAATTGGGAACATTAGTACAACATGCAGCTAGGTACATTTGATTACCTGCCACCATATAGATTCAACAATCCGCGAGAAAATCCAGGATTCTACTCTCTCTAAGGCAGCTGTAAAAGTTCTTGTTTCTTGCCAATCATCAAAAAACTGCAAAAGATCATGCTTGCTAGATTGTTTGTTTCCTGGATGAGTTTTCCATTTAAAAGGGCAACCCTTTGATTCAGTTTTCTTTACTCCACCATTTGACTCAGTAATCTTTACCAATGAGCTTGGGCTACAGGAACTTCCAAATGCTTGAGAAATGATTACCCTCAGAACAACAGCATTTGACAGCCAAAATGTTAACCTTCATGAGAAGGGAAGAAAAATGTTAGGCTAATCCAAAATACAAAAATTCCACAAGATCCAATAATTGAAATTATAACACACCTTGCCACATCGTTACCACATGACTTGGCGACCAAAACAAGGCCGGAAACTGTGTTTTTAGCAACTGTAGCTCTTTTGTCTTGAGACCAGTATTTACATGCATGAAGGTAGAGTCTAGAAAGGCGCCTGGCAGGTGTGTGAAGCTTATGTGCAGAACTGCCATGCTCAGATACCACAGAGTAAAGAGCAATTTCAAGGGCAGCAACTACTCTCAACTCCTCCTCAAGTTTCTCAAGCCTTGATTCCATTTGGCCAATCTTTTGCTCTAAGGCTGCTTTATCGTCTTGTTCGCAGTTCTCCTCAGTGTTAACCGTTTCATCATCACTTCCAACACTTTGAGCAATAATTGAAGTCTCATCCAAAATATCTACTGGATCAACCTCTTTAACCAATGTTTCATCACCTTCTTCTGAGGAATCTGATAGGGATTTCGGATGGACTTTCATATTTTTAGAGTTGTCATTGACACTCTTGGATGTCACTTTAGATGGATCCTTTTTAGGTGTTTTCGCTTTGTTTGCTGTACTTTTTGTTGCCTTAATCTGTGAATTATTTGCTTTCTGATCAGATTTTGCTCGTTGTGCCGAGGAAGAATTATTGGTTACACTTTTGGCAAGCTTTTTGGAAAACTTAACAGTCGAAGCTCTGTCCACATTCTCATCTTCAGGTATTTGTGGATCTCCTTGAGATGAAACTGAATCATTTATTGTATCAAAATCTGATTCCTCTTCCAGCCCCTCTTTGGGTTCACTCTCCATATCACTAGAATGATCACTGATTTTATCCTTGACCTGTTTGTCAACCATTTTATGCTGAGCTGCTTCCTCGGACCTGTAGACATCATCCACATAATCTATAACCACATTTTCATAAACTTCAGTGGGCTCCGTGCCCGTGTTTGGATCACTTACTAAAATACTGGACTCTGGTCTAGGAGGTGAAGCTTTATGATCAGTCTCTTTTGCTTTTAACGTTTTGCCGGTACTCTTTTCCTGTTTGTAGTCTCTTTTCTCTGTCTTTACAGCACGCTTTGCTTGATTAGTGTTTGAAACTCGCTTCCGTTCAGTTTCCCTCATGCTCAATACACTTCACCTGTTAATCTTTAGCAAAGAAGAAGCCATAATAAGCAAGAAAATAGATAATCAAGCATCACTAACAGTACATTCTGAATCGATAACGAGTGAGCTTTATCATAACCATACTATGAGTATGCTAGATATTACAGCTTTTAAATTAAGATTTTCCAAGCCTAACCACTAGCTAAACAGTGTTCACTATCAAAACAATTTGGAAATGACCTTTACTGGTTAGAATCAAAAGATATGCTTAGTAATTACAGATTAAGCAGGCCCTATTAGAAAAGCAGCATCTAGAAATACCAAAAATGTCAGTACTATGATATTTCTACATGATCATACCTACAAATATAAAGTTTAAGCTGTTGAAGGAAGGGTTGCTAATGATTAAGCTCATTATTGTATTCATTGTCTAACATAACAGCCATTTCAGATCAACTCCCTTATGAAGATGAATTATTTTCACACTTTAAATTTAGAGCTAGTTAAGAGCAGGTCTGTAAGATGGAAAGGCAGCTTGTATTTTCTAGTTAACTAGCTAAAATAACAGGACTACTTTACATCAATGTTACAAAGGAGTAGGACAAAGGAGAAATCAACCATCCCATAAGTAGTATTGTGACTTTTTTTTTGTTCATAAGGCAAACAGTACAGTGTTAATGAAGTAAATTAGTACAATTTCAAATATAAGAGAGTTAACTTCACACAGTCTTACACTGAGTTTTCACTATTTTTGAAAAAGCTTAGTCAAGTTTACATTCCAATACTGTCCAGAAGAAGCAAATTGAAAGGAAAAAGGTTGGTCAGCGAAATAAGTCAAGAGCTTAGTCTCTAGTCAAAGCCAGAGAAAGTTTTAGCAGATGAAATCTCCTATCTTTCTCGCTTCTCTCCATCAACGCCTTTCTGGAAACTAAAACTCAACCAAGATGATTTGAAAGTGCATTCAAGCCTTGAGAACCAGTAAATTTAGGACTTCAGAAACATAAAGATCCCAAAACATATCAATATTTCCCGACAAAGTGACGAAAAAGAAGTCTCACTCAGGAAAAGGAAAATTAACCACTGGGAAAGAATCTGATAAGGTAGCCAACACTAGTTATTAAAAAATACACGTCATTGAAATTTCAGAAAATCATTTTTTTCCTCCATAGAAAGCAGAACAACCGGGACAAAAACAGTAGATAAAATTGACACAAAATTATAGATACTTTGTAGCAATAGGATTAATAGAACGGAAAAAAGAAAAGGCAAAAGCATTTATGAAGAGGCAGTTAAAATGTGTCGGAAAGGTGAAATCTGACTCACGTTGAAGCAGACAACATTTTGCAGAAGCATTTAAGTGCCAAAGCTAATTCAAATTTATGAACATTCAATGAGCATATGGAGGAAAAGAACAAAAATCAACACAGCAAAGAAACAAAGAAAAAAAATACTGTTGTAGCAAATTCAGTAAAAAGAGCATGTTTTAATGGGGAGAGATGACGGTTACAGTAACGTGGAAAAGTAACTGCCAAATGGATACACGCACTTCAAAATATTTAAGCCACCATTACGAAAAACATACAAATTTCCAGAACTAAATATATAGAATAATCAAACCGTCATTTCCACATTTTCCTTTTTAATCTATACGAATAAGAAAATTACACATTTTTATAATCACACAATTTAACTTTAAGATTCGATTTATAATCACAAAATTTAACTTTAAGATTATAATCACAAAATCTCAAATTTCTCACTTTTGTTTTTAAATTTTGTGTCCCATCAACAATGCACATAAAATGGGACAGAAGAAGTAATATTTACCTACACTTTGAAAAAGGTATAATAAAGAGAGTTTTTTTATTTCCTTGACAAATTATCCAAAATTCTCTTTTTCTTTTTCTTTTTTTTCAAAATTAGAACTAAAAACCCTAAATTAATTCTAAAACCTACCAAGTCATATTAAGATATAGTTAATAATTAATTCAACTAATTAAACCAAACTCAAAGCTAAAAATTAAACAAGGCAAAAAATAAATTAATTTTTTTGATTTTTATATTTTTGTAAAATCCTAGTTACTAATTAATCTAAAAATATGTAAACTTAAATGCAAACACAATATATTTGTATTTTTGTGAACTATATAGAAATAAAAAAAACACACAGAAATGCAAATACATATGAAAATTATGCAATTGATTCAAATTAAAGAAAAATCTCAAATTTAAGAATTCTGTAGGAGTAAACCACGCGATTCAAAAATCACGTGTTCAATTAATAACTAAAAATTTGACAAGATCTAAGCAAACAAAGAAGAGAAACTTGAAACAGCGGAGCGGATCTGCAATGTTTTTTTTTTTTTTTTTGCAGTGGATAAAAAAACAATGTGCTTCGTTTCGTCAATTTCTTCCATACATCCAAAATTCAGGAAACGACAAGGAGAAGAGTATAATAACAAAGGCCACATATATTTATTAAGTCCATTCACGCATTTATTGAAACTGCAGCTTGCTGTATCACTACGTCACTATTTGAAGACCGCGTTCTTCAGCAACAAAACAGCGTAAAATGTAGAAAAAATAAAAATTACTAGAAAATTGCATTTTCAGCCGCAAAACAGCGAAAAATTTACTAAAAATAGGGATAATTCACTAGAAAACAAAATGTTTCAGCTGGAAAACAGCGAAAAATCTGCTTAAAGAGGAAAAATTACAATAAAACCGCATTTATCAGTAGTAAAACAGAGTCAAATCTACTACACAGACGAAATCGCGAGAAATTCTGCTAAAAATGAGAAATAGAATAGAAAAACTGCATTCTTCAACTGTAAGCTGAATTAATATTTATTAAACTGCATCCTTCAGCAGCAAAACAGCAAAACTTATCAACTGATTTTTTATAAACTAATACAAAACCGCATTTCTTAAGCTGTAAAACTGCGAATAGTCAACTGAAAAAAGAGAATTGACTTACCGAAGGTTTATTTAATGAATTGTGAGAGAGATTCAATCAGAAGAAGATGATGAGATGCTTCAAAATGCAGCAGCTTCCACGTTCACTTTCTCTCTTTGTATATAGGTGTGTGAAGAATTCTGTTCTGGCTTCTGAGAGACTGAAAGTGTGTTTTGCGAAATTGTGAAGAGATGTGGGAATAATGTGAAGAAGTATGGGGCATTTTTAAAAAGGATTGTTTTTATTAAATTATTAATTAATTATTTGGTTGATTAATTAAGATTACAGGAATCGACTTGAGGATATGACCGGTGAAGGGGGTGTCGGTGGGGGGAAAGTGACCGGTGGTTCCCGGTTACGTTACGCGTCATCATGACTCCCTTGTAATTTGCGCTCCATTATTAAGTCCAACATTACCCTAACCGGATAATGTAGCCATTATAATAAACATTGTACATAAATTATCATATAGTGAATCATCCTCCATCTGATTCAATTTTAAGTCAGAATAAAATTGTTCTTTGATCACGTTTTTTACAAAGTAAATTTTATTTTTAAAAAAAAAATTATGCCTGAATTAATACTCAAAAATTAGTAGGCCAAAAAGGTTCACATAAATTAAAAAGGATGCAGAATTATATATATGTTTACCTTCAAAATCGGATAACAATTGAATTTATAAGTGGTTTTAAGGATACATGGATTAAATTGATGCAAAGCGATAAATTAAATTGCAATTGACATAAAGTATGATAAAGTAAATCGAAACCACACGAACTGAGCAGTAACAGTCTTGGGAGGTGAAGCACCCTTGGACAGAATGCACTTCAATCAGTGCCAAGACACAATTGAGTAAGAACTTTTTTAAGAGAAAACAACAGTATATTGATTCTGAATGCGTGTAAAGATGTGTGTTACAAATAACCTGACCTCCTTTATATAGTAAGGGAATCCTACTTTACGTACAATTCTATAAAAGATAAAAAAAACTCATGATTTACTGATTAGCCGGTTTCTTATTAATACGTGCTGAAATTCCCGTCGTGATACCCGACCGGTTACGAATATTTCGGCCTTCCGTTATTTGGTCTGGCAATATTTCCTCGAGTTCATCTCGGGTCAGGGTCGGTTCCGGGGTCATGGACTCGATGTTCTCGAGGACGGGCAGTCTGGCTTCGTGTCCTTGTTTGATGGAACTTGGGGTCGATTTTCAATCCTTCACGTTTCAATCCCGATATGTCAATAGAGGATCCCGATTGCAACCATATACATATAGTCCCCTCATTTTTCAAAAAATAAACAATGAGAAACGATATGAGCTCCCGATTCTCGCCTCGATTCTTTGCGTCAGAAACAACAAAATGAACGAAACGTCTCGTCAGTCACGTCTTAATGTAATTAAATACTTGTTAGTTGCTGGTCGGTCACTCCTGATTTTGAATCGTTTGAAAATTATAAATACCTTTTCTTCATTCATTCAAACTTTACATCCAAACTTTCTCTACACTTGTTCTTAAAAATCTTTGCATTTTCTAGCAATTGTACCCAAATTTCTTGTGATCTTTGTAAGAAATCTCGTTTGTCTTCACTTCAAACCACTAAGCATACCCTTTTAACTTCCTCTCTTTCATCTTTATTTTAAAAGAAAATGGCAAAGACTTCTAAGACAGTTCCTAACTAAGAAACGGCTACTTCATCACGGTCGGTCAGCGCGAAACCTGCGGGTAAAATGTTATGCTGAGCTCTACACGGGTCCCTAACTCACTCAGAATGGCTTTCAAGAAATGGAAAGTGAACTGGGGGCCTCTATCTGATATGATGGAAATAGGCACACCATACAACCGAACTATGTCCCGAATGTAGATATGAGCCAACCTCTCTAAAGTATAAGTAGTCACAACTGGGATAAAGTGTGCCGACTTGGTCAACCTACAATGTCGCGGCAACCGAACTACGAAGTCCATGGTAATGCGCTCCCACTTCAACTCAGGTATCGGTATCTATGGTGCTCATACTTAACCTCATAGCAGTTCAAACACCTAGCCACATACTCAACTATGTCTTTCTTCATTCTCCACCACCAATAATGTTACCTCAGGTCACGATATATATTTGTAGCACCTGGATGAATGGAATACCGTGAGCTATGTGCCTCCTCTAGGATCCTCTCCCTCAAGCCATCGATATTAGGAAAACATAGGCGGCCCTGGAGTCGCAAAATACCGTCCTCGCCAATAGAAACCTCCTTGGCACTACCCTGTAGCATCGTCTCTCTAAGAACTGCCAAATGCGGATCATCAAACTATCGAGCCCTTATTTTCCCCAATAATAAAGACTGGGCAACAATACATGCAAGGACTCAGTTGGGCTCTAAGATATCCAACCTCACAAGTCTATTAGCCAAGGACTAAATGTCCAAAGCTAGCGGCCTCTGCTCCTCTTAAATGAATGCCAAGCTACCCATACTCTCAACTTTCCTACTCAAGGCATCCGCGACCATATTCACCTTGCCCGGATAATAAAGAATGGTGATCTCATAATACTATATTAACTCAAGCCATCTACACTGCCTCAAATTGAGATCCCTCTATTTGAACAAATGCTGCAAGCGATGATGATTAGTGTAAACCTCATATGACACCTTATACAGATAATGCATCCATATCTTAAGAGCATGAACAGTCTCTGCTAACTCTAGGTCGTGCACAGGGTAATTCTTCTCATGAATATTCAACTGATGTGAAGCATATGCAATAACTCGCCCATTCTGCATCAATACACACCCCAAACCAATGCGTGAAGTGTCGCAATATATCGTATACATCCTCGAACTGGAAGGCAACACAAGAACCAGTGTTGTAGTCAAAGCTGTCTTGAGCTTCTGAAAGTTCGCCTCACACTCATCAGACCAAAGGAAAGGAGCACCCTTCTGGGTTAATCTAGTAAGAAGTTATGCAATGGATGAAAAGCCCTGCACAAATCGGTTGTAATAACCTGCTAACCCCAAGAAACTCCTGATATCAGTCACTGAAGTAGGATGTGGCCAACTATGAACTGCCTTAATCTTCTTGGGATAAACCTTAATACCCTCTCCTGACACAATATGCCCCAAGAATGCTACTGATTCTATCCAAAACTCACACTAGGAGAACTTAGCATATAGTTTCTGCTCTCGCAAGGTCTGAAGCACTACTCTCAAATGTTGCTCATGCTCCCCAAGGCTATGTGAGTATATCAAGATGTCGTCAATGGAGACAATAATAAAGGAATCAATATAAGTCCCGAACACCATGTTCATCAAGTCCATAAATATCGCTGGGGTATTAGTCAAGCCAAAGGACATCACCAAAAACTCATAATGGCCATATCTAGTACGGAAAGCAATCTTTGGAACATCTAAGTCCCGAATCTTCAGCTGATGATACCCTGATCTCAAGTCGATCTTAGGGAACACCCTAGCACGCTACAACTAGTTGAACGAATTTCAATGCGCGGCAACGGGTACTTGTTCTTGATGGTAGCCTTGTTAAACAGGCGATAATCAATGCACATCTGCATAGTCCTGTCCTTCTTCTTCACAAACAACACTGGTGCACCCCAAGGTGACACACTCGATCTAACAAACCCCTTTGCTAACAACTCCCCAAGATGATCCTTCCACTCCTTCAACTCTTTTGAAGCCATATAGTACGTTGGTATGGATATAGGCTGGGTAGTTGGAGCCAAATCAATGCATAAATCAATATCATGATCCGGTGGCATGCGAGGAAGGTCAGAAGAAAACACATCGGTGAACTCCCAGACTACTGGAACTGAATCAATCATTGGAGACTCTATAGTGGTGTCCCAAACATAAGCTAGATAAGCCAAACAACCCTTCTCGACCATATGTCGAGTCTTCAGAAAAGAGATAACCCGACTAGATGTACTAAATAAGGAACCTTTCCACTCCAACCTTGGCAACCCTGGCATCACTAAAGTAATAGTCTTTGCACATCAAGCTAGGATGGTGTGGCATAGGGATAACCAATCAATGCCTAGGATGAACTCAGAGTCGGTCATATCAAGCAACATGAGGTATGGTCTAGTCTTAAAACCATATAATGTGACCATACAGGACCAATAGATCCGATCCACAACCACAGAATTGCCCACAAGACTGGACACATGAAAAGGAGTACCTAAGGACTCACGAGGAACATTCAGAAATGAGCAAACAGAGATGAAACATATGAATAGGTAGACCTTGGATCAAATAGCATTGAAGCATCCCTACCGTAAACAGAAATAATAACTATGATAACGGTATCTGAGGCTATTGCATCTGGTCTAGCCGGAAAAACATAGAATCTGGCTGTAGTGCCGGCTGGCTAGCCTCCACCTGACTAAGTAATAGCTGGCTCACCTCTGTCTACCTAGCCTCCACCCCTAGGACAGCCCCTACCAGTCTGTCCTCTATCTCTGGGAGGCTGAGCAACCGGTGTTGTAATCATAGGTTGTTGACCCTACTGCACTGCCATGCCCCGAAGCCTAGGAAAATATATCCTCATGTGACTAAGGACTCCGCACTCAAAATAACCCCTCGGTGTGGCAACTTGCTGCCCAGATATATGACCCTGATGGCTTGTAGACCCACTGGAAGAAGCCTAAATAGCTAGTGGGCGGTATGAACTCTCTGTCATGGCATTTAAGTAGGAGCCAGAAGAACCCTAGAGACCTAAATACCTGCTGGAAGAACCCCGGATAGCTGGAGGACGGTAAAAACTCTCTAGAATGGTGCTGAAATAGGGGCGCACTAGAGCACCTCGAGGAGGTGGTGGTGCTGAATATGGGGTCATGCTAGGTTGACCCCTCCCAAACTGACCTCTTCCCCTAGCCGGGGAACCTCTGGACTCTCCAAAGAATCTAGCCCTCTTGTCCAGTTGTATCTGCTCCCTACCTCTCAAACGGTATCCCTCAATCCTCCGAGCAATCTCTACCACTAACTGATAAGGAGTCCCCATCTCCACCTCTCGGAGATGTTGGCCCTAATACCAAAATGCAACCCTGCAAGAAACCTCTACATCCTCTCTGCGTCAGTAGGAAGTATCATCACTACATGGCAGGATAACTTAGAAAACCTCGCCTCATAGTCGGTCATCGATATCTGACCCTAATCAAGCTACTCAAACTGTTACCACAGCTCTTCCCTCTCAGAGGGTGGTATATACTTATCTAGGAATAGTTGTGTGAACTTAACCCAAGTAATGGGATGAGAACCCGCTAGCCTGCCAAGAACATAAGACTGCCATCATCTATGGGCCCTACACTCCAGTTGGAATGTAGTGATGTCAACCCCATGAGACTCCAATATCCTCATATTTTACATTATGTCCCTGCACCTATCAATGAAATCCTGGGATCTTCATGACGCTCTCCTCCGAGGATATGAGGGTGTAGTCTAGTCCATATGTCCAATAACTTCTGCGGATCGTTGTCCGCAGATGGTCTGGCTCGGGTACCACTGCAGTAACTGGCTGAGCCCCATCTGCAGATAGTGCACCTAGAGTCTGATACATTGCAGTTGCATTACTAGGAGCCTGAGCAATAGGGATCTGTGCTCCCCCTCCCACCTGAGATGTAGTTGGGCTTGTTGGAAATAAACCAGCCTGATTCATGGTATCCTTGAACCATAACATATGGCCCGTGACCTCCTGGAAACCCGGTGATGTCCTATAGTCCACCGGGGTAAGCTCAGCTGAGCGCAACTCGCCCTGCTCCTCAATGATAGGATCCTTCGCAGGATCCACTAGTAGTGCAACTGGGACAGCTCTAGGATGCCCTCGTCCCCTACCTTGAGTCGATGCCCTACCCCGACCTTTGCCTTGGCCTCTAGAACCGGGGGAGCCACTCCTCCCGGGTATGGAATTCCTGCCATGTGTGTCCTCACCATTTGTGATAAAATAGAATAAGGAAATTTAGTATACTATCAACTACACGATAGAAGATGAATAAAGAGTAGCTTTCGAACATCCTATATCCTCTCGAAGATAAATACGAATGTCTCCGTACTGATCTGCAAGACTCTATTAGGTTTGCCCATGACTTGTGAGACATACGTGAACCTAGTGCTCTAATACCATATTGTAACGACCCAAATTCCATCATAGGTCGTGATGGAGCCTGACATCGTTGCCAGGCAAGCCAACCCTAATTCAACTAATGAGTTCTTATTAATTACCAAACATAACCTCAACATTTTTCTTAACACTTAAGCTTTTAAATAGTGAATAATTAACAAGTCCATAATAATATAGTTACATCCCAAAATAATAGTTTACAGTGTGTGCCACGATATAGTGTCACAAGTATTAGGGCAACTAGTAGAATACAAAAAGAAGACCACTATCCTACTGCCTGAAATATAATAGACAATACATAATAACAACAAAAGAAGAGAAACTTCGATATGCATCTGAACGGCTCAGAAGGGCAGTTCATCGTGAGATCTCGACCAGGAATCGGGAATGGGCGTCGGAGGAGTAACTAGATGCACATCCCTCAGGCCCTATACACTTAAGTATAAAAGCATAGTATGAGTATATAAACAATATTTACCCAGCAAGTATCCAGTCTAACCTCGAAGATGTAGTGACGAGGGTCGACTTGACACTTACTAAGGCCAATATCCTAATATATAAGTTTTACACTAAGCATAGATGGCATGTATATAATGGCATTCTCAGAACAAGGAGCAACATATATATATATATATATATATATATATATATATATATATATATATATATATATATATATATATATATATATATATATATATATATATATATATATATATATATTTGATTCAATCATGTCATGTGATAACTTACATTTCAAGGCATTTAAACAGAGCAAATCGTTGGTGAATTCCACATAAATAACATGCGCACATTATGCCGAAGTCGTACTGTCCGGTCCAACATAATAATAATTTTGCACTTCCAGAGAGTTGAATGGCGCGAACCATAGATGCATCTATTTCTACCGAGGCGATCGGCCCGATCCATAAATAGCAATTATTATCAAGAAGGCATATAAAGGCGTATTTATAATCAAATAAATTCATACAAGTTCTCAAGTAAGTGCGTACATTCGTTTGTATTTATTTTCAATCTCTAACATGTCTTAAGTGATCTCAATGGCAAGAAAGAACGTAAGCATTTGCAAGTATGGCATGATACGGGTCCTAAACTACCTGGACAATTAGCATAATAGTAGCTAAGCACAGACTCTCATCACCACGTACGAACGTAGGCCCCCGCAAACAATCGCATACATTTATTTAATTCACCTAGGAGTTTATTTCCCTCTTATGATGTTAGAAAGGAGACTCACCTTGCTTCAAATCTTACTTCCATTTCAAGAACGCGTTCAAACTCTCAATTCGGAGCCGAACAATCCAAAACTATCAAACTGGGTAAGGACTAGTCAATACAAGATCAAGAGTTCAAATTCTAACTATTAAAAAAATTTTCCAACCCTAAATATAAGTTTCCTAAAATCCATCCCCAGGACCACGTGCCCGGATTCCGAAAATTCTCGAGGGAAGTTGTTACCCATAACCTAAGGATCAAGAATATATGATTTTTACTTCATTCCATAAAAAATTTTTGTGGTAAAATCTTATTTTTATCAAAACCTTAGGTTTTACTCTAAACCCACAATTTTTACTAATTTACAAGGTGTAATCTACCCCTAAACTATGTATTAAACATACATTATGTAGAAATAACTTAGCTCAAAATGCTAGGACAAAATCCCCTCTATTAAAGCTCTCAAATCACTCGAGAATTGAATGAAATGTGTCAAAAATGACACATTTCCCATATTAAATGAATGCACTACCTTATGCAGTTTTCGCACCTTCGGTTAGGGGACCGCATCTGCAATCTCACTTATGTGAGGGAAGGTTTGCATCTGTGGAATTGGACCGGGCTGGCTGGGATCACTTTTGCGGTCTGGGGGCCGCTTCTGCGGTTCCGCTTCTACGGAAGAGGAGCCGCATCTGCGGTTCCTAGTCTCCTCCCATTGGCTGCACCTACGAAGGCTTGACCGCTTCTGTGGTCTCGCACCTGGGGGTATCCAACCACAGGTGTGGTTATAACAACAACCTGGAGCTTCAGCTCCTTCCAAAATTTTCGAACTCAACTAAAGCCTCGTCCGTTTGACGCTCAGGGACACCCGAGCCCCGCCCGAACATACAAACAAGTTTGAAATTATAAAACGGACTTGATCAAACCCTCAAAATGCCCGAAACAATGCTAAATCTAAGAATCACCCCCTAAAACCAATTGAATCAAACTTATAAACTTCAAGTTCTTCAATTCACATGCAATGCGATGAAACACACTTACATTACTCGTATTGACACCAAATTTTGTGTGCAAGTCTTAAATGACCATATAGAACTATTCTCATTCTCGAAATTCCATTCGGACCTCAATAACACAAAAATCCGCTCCAAACCAAATATTTAAGAACTTCAAAATCCTTAAGGAATCAACTTTCACTATTATGCGCCAAAATGCTTTCGGGTCATCCAAAATCCGAGCCGGACATACGCCCAAGTCCATAATTATCATACGAATCTGTTGGAACCTTCTAATCATGATTCTGAGGTCATTTACGCAAAACACTGACAGAAGTCGAACCAGGCCTTTTCGAAAATCTTAAGGAACCAAGTGTTACGATTTCAACCCAAACTCCTCCAAGTCTCGAACCAACTATTCCCGCAATCATAAATCAGTAAAAGCAAGCACATAATGACTTATTTAGGGGAATGGGGTTCTAGAAAGTAAAAAGACCGGTCGGATCGTTACAGAGTAACTGATAACTAAGTATGATATAAAGTTCATAAAATAATCTATAAAACCGAACCATTCACATGTTCAGATTTTAGAAAGATTGTCCTATCTTTTACTAGTTTTACTACTTTCATTTCTACACGTGTATAAATTCTCTTCTATGACGATTAATTTGATAACACTTTCAAGTCGAATAATGAAAAATAAATTGGCGTCAGTTGCAGATCGAGTTTATATAAGGACTACTTTCTTTAATGCCGGACACTAAAGGCGTAAAAGTAGAATCTTTCATACTATAGTCGAATTTGTTAGTATTATTATCAATAATTAGTAATGCAAAGTCGAAATTCTTTTATGGATTTTTTTTCTTCTCTCACTTCTTTGTTTTATTATATGAAAGACAAAAGTCTCATATGGATTAAAAAGATCTTTCTTTACTCCGGAGGAGGCTCAATTTATACGATAACCTAAAGTCAAAACTTAATAAGAGGCCTAAGATATATTTAATAATTTTTATAATTTTTTTATTTGAAATGAGAGTATGAGAAAAATATGAGGGAGACTAAAAAAAAGATTATGCAAACTCAAATTATTCAATACCCTTATTATTTTTATTTCTTTTTTGGAGCAAACCGAATATATATATATATATATATATATATATATATATATATATATATATATATATATATATATATAAAATTAAGTAGGGTTCAATACTTTGTATGCATACTTGGTGTTTCTAAGGATGCTTTGATTACCTAGACTTGCTAGAGTATTACAAGCATTATAAGATAGAATTTCTCAAAAATATAATGTTCTAGTAGTTCCTTTTCCCAAAACACTTTGCATAAGGTGGAACTTCAACAAAAATCTTCTTGCCTTCCAATTGATCTTTAGCCTTCCTTGCCATGTGATGAGCTACATTATTCCCTTGCATGAATGTGTGCAGGAGGATTATCTCCTTCTGTTGGTGCATTAACAACCTGCATTCATTAACAATATCATCATATAACCGATTTCCCTCTAGGATGGATTGGATAGCCTCCACTGAATCTGTCTCTATTACAAGTGGGTACATTCTCCATTCCTTAGCCATTTTGAGTCCCTCTAGTAGAGTTTTTATCTCCGCTTCTAGTGATCCACCTGCATATGATTGTTTACCAAACCCCACAATCCAGTGTCCTTTAGTATCGTGAAAATATCTCCCAATCTATATTTTTGTGTAATACTGTCAAAAGCTAGCATCAATATTAAGTTTAGACCATCCTTTTGGTGATTTTTGCCATGCAATTTTGATGAGGATTTTTGGAGGAGTGTAGATGCTTTTTTCAGTGAGGATTCTATATTCAGTAGCTTTTTGAATAATAAAAGTACCATTGATTGGAGTAGTCGTGTTATTTTGGTTATTATTATTTCTATTTATCCAAGTGTACCATATAATAAAAGGAAAGAAGAGGTCCCAATTTATAAAACTAATCCTAATTGGATAGTTAAAGAATTTCAATTGGTTCAACCAGTGGTCAGCTGGTGCTTTATAGTATTGATGTCACCCAACATTATCCCAGAAGAATTTGGTTGCCTTGCACCTAAATAAATGTGGGATATAGATTCTTCATCGTTATTTATGCACACATGGCACATTGGATCGACGTTTAAGCCAATCCATGCTAGATATTGACTATAGAGAATTCTATTATGGAGACATTTCCACATAAAGAATTTTGTTTTGTTGGTACAATTAAGGTTCCAAACCAATTGAAAATATACTAGGTTAATTTTTGGAGACTTCAATAAGTTAGTAGCATGATTTGGTCGTGAAAAAACCTTTAGTAGTTAGTGACCATATAGGAATCTCACGTTTTGGTCCCTTTAGCCGGATTCAAACCTTATTGATGGTTTCCTTAATATTGCCCCTACCCGAGATTTTTTATATTTTTAACGTAAAATATTTAGTTTAGTTTTAATATAGCTATGTTAGCTAATTTTGACTCTTTTACTTTATTTTTTCCTTAAGGTAAAACAGAAATAATAACAAAAAAAAAATATATAATGTTTCGTAGTCATTTTAAACTTGAAAAATACAAAAATAGTACTTTATATTTTTATCTTTATTAAAAAAACGAAAATTCCAAAAAAATAGTTTTATTAATGTTTTATAGTCATTTTAAATTTGAAAAAATACAAAAATAGCACTTTATATTTTTTTATCTTTATTAAAAAAACGAAAAATTACAAAAATAGTTTCATTAACATTTTGTAGTTATTTTAATCTTGGAAAAAATATAAAAAATGATTTTGTTTTAATTGTGAGTTTTATAGTTATTTTGCTTATATAGGATGAATCAAATAAAATCGTGTTCTCATTCTCGGTTCCGGGCAAAGAATAATATTCGGGTTCAAACTACCCGGTTTTATAATTTTCGGACCTAGCCCGTAATAGTCCGAGTCCGCACATGGGGAACACGGACAAAATACAACCATAACTCATGTGAGCCCCCATTTTGGTCTTGACATTTCACATGCACACACAATACATTTTACATGCACACACAATACATAATCACATGAACACACCTAAGAAGCTACACTTTACACCTAAGGGACAACACTACATGTGAGGGGGTTTGTGATTTTTCTTCTTCTTAAAGCAAGAAGAGAACGGCAAAGAGGGGGAGGAGAAACGAAAACTATTGAGAAACAAAAAAAGAAAGAAATGAAACATTGAGAGAAAGAAAAGAAAACAAAAAGAAGGAAGAAGACGGCAAGGAGGAATTGAAAAAAAAACAAAGGAAAACAAACAAAAGAAAAACAAACAAGGAGAGAAACGAAAAACAAACAAACGAAAAACAAACAAAAGAAAAAAAACGAAAGAAGAGAAAAACAAAAACAAGAAAAAGGGAGAGCTTTCTTGGAGGCAAAAATCGGGCAGCAATTGAGCACACATCAGAAATGTATTTTGCTAGCATTTGGAGTTAATTTTGTTGGTTCAAATCGTTGGTTCAATTCTGCCAATTTTGTGGTTTCTGGATCTGTTGAGCTCCCACTTGAATTTGCTTCTGCTGTAATTGGTTTATTCAAAGTTTTTCCTTGAGTAACCAGCCCGTTCGAGGTTGCCGTCGAGTTCGAGTTTCGTCGGGGTTTCTGTTCGTTAGCTTCAGTTCCGATTCTCTATTCTTCGGTTGGTTTCAATCTCCTCTACTGGGATTTTGAGGTTAGTTCTTAATTAAATTTTAATGATCCTTCTTTGTATATATTGATATTAAATGAAGGCCTGCTGGATATTTGGTCTACACAATGGTGTGTGTGGGAGTTGTTTCCATTTGAGTTCGGTGTTGTCACAATGTGAATGATTACTTATCTTTCTCCTTGTGAAACCTATGTGAAGGAGATATACTTTCACCGATTATTTATTCTTATTTGGTTGTAGAATTTCAAGTTCTATGGATAATGTAGAAGTAAGATTATCACTTATCATATCTAGCAATTTAATGTCTTGTTGATCCAATATCCCTGCTATCCCAGTTTGTTGGTATTTTTTGTGACTGAGATACTTGGCTAAAATTCAAAGGGATGTGGTTTTATCCTTATCACTATGTGCCATTCTATCGATGCGTCCGTTTTTACTTAAGGATATGATTCGGTCATGGAAATATTTGGGCTTATAGATTGATGAAGGTGTAAACACAGTAGAAAAGAATACGAGCACATAATTAAAGTATCACGGCTACGGGTACGGTTCCCGTGACGTAGTTGTGGTATTAAGTTTCGAATTAGCTTTAAATATGCATATCTTTAATTCATTTAGTGGAGTAAATTCGAGGCGTGTCATTAGCAAATTTCATGGCCCTCGCAAAGTTAACAACGCACTAGCTGCTTTAGGCACGTATTTAAATAATCTGACCCTCTTAAATACGGGTGTGCATTTCATGCGACCCAAATCCAAATCCCGAAATGTTGAATAAGAATATGTCGAGGACCCGGGTGCATTTCATGTGACGTGATTCGAAACATATTTTTAGGCAACGTTCTCTTTCGTAAATAATAATAATAATAATAAAAGCGGTAAAGGGATGTTAATTTGCATTAAGTACATAACTGTAAAAATCAGATAAATAAGCCGAATATGATAGTTAAGCGACCGTGCTAGAACCACGGAATTCGGGAATGCCTAACACCTTCTCCTGGGTTAACAGAATTCCTTATCCGGATTTCTGGTTCGCGGACTGTTAAACAGAGTCATTCTTTTCCTCGATTTGGGATTCAACCGGTGACTTGGGACACCATAAATCTCCCAAGTGGCGACTCTGAATTAATTAAATTAATCCTGTTTCGATTGTCCTTTAATTGGAAAAAACTCCATCGCGCCCTCGTGGGTTAGCGGAAAAAGGAGGTGTGACAACTCTGGCGACTCTGCTGGGGAAGCATAACCCAGAACCACTGGTTCAGGGTTTAAGAATTCGAGCTTGGAATAATTGTTGTATTTGGCTTATTTATTATCTGATTTTTATTATATGTTTGTATTAATGTGCTAAATATTGTTTTTACTGCTTTGATATTTTGTGAATTGTATATAAATTGTGCCGATACCCATTTTTCTTCTTCTGAGTCTCTTTGAAATATAATCTCGGGCATTTGTTGGACATAGCCCGTTTTTCTCAAGATAGTTGTGGTGCTTGGCACCCGGTGAAGGATTTGTAGTCACACATGTTTAGGCGGGGAGCATTGTCAATTAAGCCGGAAAGCCAAGCTACCGGTGCACTGACGGTGCACTGACACTCCTCGGCTCGAGTTAAAGCCAGTCTAGACACCTTTTCCAAAAAAAAGATGATAAACCCAGAACCACTGGATCAAGGTTTTAGAACCCGAGTTTTGAATAATTGTTGTATTTGGTTTATTATTATTTTGGGTTTAAATGTGCAAAATGATATTTTTATCGCTTTGATATTTTTTGAACTGTACATATAAATTGTGCCGAAACCAATCTCCTCTCTGAGTCTTCTAAATCATGAAGAAGGGTGCACTTCGTGTGACTTCTTTTCTGTATAGTGTCTAATTTCCACTTTAGAACGAGGTTTGGATAAGTTGCAAAACCGGTGAAGCTTCTGTATTCCCGGGTTGCTGCCTCCTCCTCGGCTCGAGTTGTCCGCTCGGGTAAGCCAAGTCTAGAACAATAAACTCAGGTTTCTAAACCTAGAATAACAAAGCTTCATGCCGGATCCCTAGTAGGAACGTTTATTTGCATCATGTTGCATTTGACTTAGGGGACTCAACACAGGGGTTGGGTCCGTCTAGGACAGGTGACCTGAAATGAAAAGACCATCCTGCTGCATCCTGTTTGTTTTACGCATTTATTTGCCTCAGATTTGTAGGCTAACCGATTTTTTTATATATTGAGGAAAATGAAAAAAAATAGTTTCAAAATAGTTTGTTTTTTTTACTTAAAAAAGAAAAAAAAAACGTTTGTTGAAAAATAAAAAAAAATGAAAAAAATGTGTGGTTAAAATAAAAAAAAATAGTTTCAAAATAGTTTGTTTTTTTTTTACTTAAAAAAAAGAAAAAAAACGTTTGTTGAAAAATAAAAAAAAATGTGTGATTAAAATTAAAAATATATAGTTTCAAAATAGTTTGTTTTTTTTACTTAAAAAGAAAAAAAAATTTAAAAAAAAAATGTGTGGAAAAATAATAATAATAATATATAGTTTGTTTCATTTATAGATGTAGTTTGTTTCATTTGACCGAACTACGCTGGTTTGATTCTCACATGGTGTGAGATACGTAGGCAACCTTCATCGGGTCCAACCATCCCTTCAAAAAAATATTTTAAAAAAAAATGTGTCGAAGTTTTAGTTTTCAATAAAATCAAAGTAACGTTGTTTTTGAAAATAGCCGAATGTTCCGAAGGACACCAGAAGGCTGTTTTTGCAAAAATAGCCACTTTGAATCATTGTAAATAATTTTTGGGCACAACCTTGAAATATTTCCTCGCGGAAATGTTGAAAGGTCGTAGCCGCAAAATCAAGTTTGGGTTACCACGCCTTTCAAAAAATCAAAAAATTGTGTTTTTAATTTTGTCAATAAAATCAAAGTGATGCCGTTTTTGCAAATAGCTGAATGTTCTGAAAGGACGCCGGAAGGCTGTTTTTTGCAAAAATAGCCACTTTGAATCATTTTTAATAATATGTGGGCACAGCCTTGAAATATTCCTTGTGGAAATGTTGCAAGGCCATAGCCGCAAAATCAAGTTCGGGTTCACACCCCGTTTGCAAAAATAACCAAAAAAAAAAAAGTCAAATTTTTGATTTTTGTTATAAATAAGTCGGGTGATGCTATTCTTGCTTAAAATAAGCTGAACGTCCCTCAAAAAATGTCGGAAGGCTGTTTTTGCAAGAATAGCCACTTTGGATTTTTTTTAAATAATTTTGGACACAGCCTTGAAATATTCCCTCGCGGAAATGTCGAAAGGCTGTATCCGCAAAAATCAAGTTTTGAGTCATCACTCAACTTTACAAAAATAACCACTTTATCAAATAAGCCATTATATGGCCGGAGTTTTGCTGAAATAGCCACATTTTTGCATTTTTACTTCCTCAGTCTTGTGTTGGCCTGTGTCGGTGCTGAACGATGCTCCATAGGCCCCAGGATAAATTTTTTTTTAAATTTGCATCTTCTTAAATAAAATTTTGCAAAAAGAGCCACTTTGTCTAAATAAGCCATTACATGGTCAATTTATGAAAAATAGTCTTGTGTTGGTTTATGGTGATGCCGAACGATGCCCCATGAGTCACAGGATAAAAAAAAAATTCAAGTTTATCTTTCTTAAATAAATTTTGCAAAAATAGCCATTTTGTCAAATAAGCCATTATGTGGCCAAATTTGTAGAAATAGTCATAATTGACACCAAAAATATTCTTATTCTTGTAGAAATCTCTGGCACAAGGTGTGAAGGTTTTTCATCATAGTTTGTAGTTGGAGTCGGCTTGTACAATTTTTTTTCAAAAAATAATAATCAAATAAACATCTCTTTATTTCTTGCATTAATTTGCAAGAACTACGCTCGGTATGATTCATGCGGGGTCATGATACGTAGGCAATCTCCATAAGATTCGACCACAACTGTATATGTATATATATATTAAAAAAAAAAATGGAAGTTAATAACAAGAGAGGTTTTCAAGGATAATGGAAAAGGAAAAGCTGGAATGATGCATGTAGCGAATACATATATGGTTAACTGACTAGGTGCATTACATCCGATGTGCGATAACATATCTGTTAAACTCTGTGAACTTACCAGTTTGTTGCATTTTCAGAAAGTTTAGCGGTTGGCTTGACAGAATATTCTGGCCAATCACCATTACCATACTAGATCAAAAGGGCCAATTCTAGCAAGCATGTCGAGTTCCGGCAAGAGTCTCGATGGAGAGAAAACAGAGATACAGATAATGAAAGATGAGGTGGATCGGTTGAGACAGCAAATAACAGAGATGCACCTAGCCTGGGCTAGAGGGACAGTCACCACCAAACCTTCCTACTCTTACACCAGTTCCAGAGCGTCCGCCTATTGATCCCTCGACAAGTGCTCCGATCTATCCATATTATCAAGGGGAAAACCCTTATACATCCCAGGTTCCACCAACTAGACAAAATACCCCTCCTCCTGTCACCCCTGTTTTCGTGGCACCTCCACCTGCTACTTTACAGAAGTCGTCCGGTGAACCGCTTTTTCCAAATACATGACAATCATTGTTATGCTCCCGAGCCTACCTTTAAGGCTCCTGAACCGCATTCGCACACCCCTCACTGGGATAACCCGGCAGAACCAGAAAAGCACTTCAAAAGTTTGGACAGGAGGAAGTTATTCGGAAAGTTAAAAGCCTGGAGCAGTCCTTCAGGAACATGCACGGTTTGGGCAATCAGGTCAGTGTCGCTTACAAGGATCTGTGTCCGTTCCCCGATGTCCGGTTGCCGGCCGGGTTCAAAATGCCCAAATTTGACCTATACGAGGGGCATGGTGATCCTGTAGCCCACCTCCGAGGGTTTTGTAGTAAAATGCGAGGAGCCGGAGGACGAGATGAAATTCTGATAGCTTACTTCGGTCAGAGTTTGGGAGGGTCTGCACTAGAGTGGTACACCAGACAGGATCCCAGCAGATGGTTTACATGGGATGACCTGGCCCAAGCATTCATCGGCCAGTTTCAATATAATCTTGAAATAATCCCTGATCGCTTATCATTGCTCAAGCTAGAGAAGAAACCCGCCGAAAGCTTTAGAGAATTTGGGTTCCGCTGGAGGGAACAGGCAGCAAGGGTGGATCCCCCGATGAGAGAGAATGAAATGGTAGACTACTTCTTGCAGACACTGGAGCCAACCTACTTTAGTCACCTGGTGACATCGGTTGGTAAATCTTTCAATGAGGTGGTCAAAATGGGCGGAATGATAGAAGAGGGACTTAAGTCCAATAAGATCTTGAGCTATGCCGCGTTGAAAGCAACAACTCAAGCTATTCAGAATGGCACAGGGGTTGCATTCGGGAAGAAGAGAAAAGAAGAAGTTGCAACAGTAGAGGAGGGTACTTGGTCCAGATCGAAAGGTCCTTCACCTCACTACCAAGCCAAACCCTACTACCCAAATCACCCTAATCACCCTCCCCGAAACACATATCCACCACCGAGGGCTTACGATAACCCTCCAGGACCAGGTTTCAGAGGGAATCATGCCTTCAGAAAGGAAAAGACACAAAGAACATTCACTGAGTTGGGAGAAACTTATACTGCTCTGTTCCACAAATTGAAGCAGATAGGTTTGTTGAGTCCTACTTGAGACAAGATTGCCAAATCCCTACCCCCAAATGTGGATCGCTCAGTAAGCTGTGAGTATTGTTCAGGAGCTCCCGGACATGACACCGAGAAATGTTGGAAACTGAAACATGCAGTGCAAAATCTTATTGACACCAATAAGATCGAAGTTCAGACACCAGAGGCACCCAACATTAATCAGAATCCATTGCCGGCTCACCCTTAGACCCAACATATAAGAAGTCATGCTTGGTAATCAGAGAGGATTTTCGTTGGTTTGTTTTGTTGTCATTTCTTTTGTCCGAGTTGTTTTCGGGATGTGACCCGGATCTTGTTTTGAAGTAAAACCCTCTTATCTTTCCATTTTGGTCATTGCAGTTTGCTTAGTCGTTTCAAGTTTCGTTTTAGTTTTGTATTTTGATTCGCTTATTTGTATTTGAATCATTTCGCCGTTTAGTTTTATGAAACTTTCGGTCTTTTATTACCCCAGTCATCTTTTGTTTAGTTCTTCTATCTTTAAGTTTATCATTTGTTCGAACACCGACTCTAATGACGTGGCATCGCACATAATTTTGGCCTAGTATTAAGGGTTAATCATGAAGCAATTCGAAGATAATCAGGGCATTTTAAAAGAAATAAAATAATTTGAGATTATTTGGAGCCCGAATCATGTGAGACTGGGGCAGGTAAAACATGAAGAAACCCTTAAAGGAAAATTGGCCATACTAAGACGGGGTTCGCTCGTGATACTGAAATGAGAGTGTCATCCAGCAATACTTTAAAATGATAGATGAAAGGCGAATGGGCGATACGGTTATCAATCAGGGCACAAACAGAAGATGTCGTGAATATGTTGTTTGAACTTGGCATGTTTTGAAGATTGGAATGACGAAGACATTTTGTTCTGCTATCCAAACACTTTATCCATCGTCAACCCTTTGAGCCTTAATTTAAATTCTTTCATACCCCTCTTTCGGAATTAGTTGCAAAGACAAGTTTGAAAGACAAGAGAAGAAAGGGATAAAGAAAAAGAAAAAAAAAGAAGAAAACAACAAAAAGAGATAAAGAAAAGAAAAGAAAAATGAAAAAATGATGGAAAAAAAATGAAAAGAAGGAATTGGGAACTACGTTTGACCTGATTCCTTAAAGAGGATACGTAGGCGCTTCACAGCTCGGTCATAGTGTAAATAAAGAAATAAAAATCCCCAAGTAAAAAGCTGGGGCAAAGAAAAATTGTGTTTATTGTAAATAAATTTAGGTCCGAAGGTTGTAAATTTTGAACCCAAAATTGATTTTGTTTTGAGCCTTCAATACCCTTTCTTTCTAGCCCTATCCAAATCCCACATTACGGTCCAAGGAAAGACCTTCCGATCAGTCTTTAAAAGATGCCACGTCAGGCGAGTGAGAGAGTCCTATCAGAATATAACACGCTGATTCCCAGCAGAAAAGACTCTGATTCCCAGCAGAAAGGAAATACGAGAGAGTCTTAGCAGTGACACCCCAATCCCCAGCTAAAAGTAATACAAATGAGAGAGTCTTACCGGTGAAAACCTTCACAAGCACCATAAGGCGACGAAAGCTGAGAGAAAATCAAAATGAGAGAGGCTTGAAAGTGAAAACCCTTCGGGCACTACAAGTCGAATAAAGGTGATAATCAGATGGAAATCACGAGACAGAAATCGTGAAAGGAAATTAACGACGGAGGATAGGCCATATGTGCATGTCATGACCAGTAGAGTTGGTATCCGCGTTTGATAAGTTTTTATAGTTGTTTCTGGTTAGAGAGTCAATCCTCCCTTGTCTTCTATTTGTTGTTTCTTTTTATCTTTCTCCTTTTGTCAAAATTCTCCATCAAAGTCAGTCTAGTCAAAACATAGTGAGAAATGACTTCAAAACTTGCCACCAATTTTCCAATTATTATGCAAGGTAAGGAAATGCCATTGACGGCAAAGAAGTATGGTGCAAAGAAGATTATTAAACTGGGGCAGAAAATTTTCTTTTCAGTTTGAAAATTTTCTGGAAGTCAATCCCCACTTGGGGAAGAAGGAAAGTCTTAAGAGAAATGGTCTTCGAACCAGTGTCATCCTCAACAACCTTCAAGAAGAGTGAAACACCAAATTTTGAGGAAATGAAAATCCACCAACAATGTTATCTACAACAAGTTCCGAGGTGGTCGGACAACACAGAGTGGTAAAGGAAGAAAGGAAATCCCATCTTCAACAAAATAACCCCTAGCAAGTTGAGAACGGGGAAGGGATAAATGGAAAAACACATCCCCAACAGGAATATCATCTCCAACAAATGAAATCATTCCCCAACAAGTTTTGGGAACCCCGAGCGAGGGAAAGGAGAAAAGGAAAAAACCACCACATGAGCGGCACAACCGCTCACAATGTTTTGAACTAACAAATTTTCTTTGATTTGAAACAGGGAAAGAAAGTGCTATTGATAGCGGAAAGTCATGCCACAAGGAAGAACACCAATACTGGGGCAGAAAATTTTCTGCCGTTGTTGAAAATTTTCTCGGAGAAACGAGGAAGGCAATTCAAGATGACATGTCGGGTTTGTCCACCTTCAAATAGGATGTTTCAGGTTTGTCCACCTTCGAACAGGATGTCTCAGGTTTGTTCACTTTCATACATTGATACAATGGGAGTATTCGCCCTCGAATAGGATACAATGGGAGTATTCGCCCTCGAATAGGATACAATGGGAGTATTCGCCCTCGAATAGGATACAATGGGAGTATTCGCCCTCGAATAGGATACAATGGGAGTATTCGCCCTCGAATAGGATACAATGGGAGTATTCGCCCTCGAATAGGATACAATGGGAGTATTCGCCCTCGAATAGGATACAATGGGAGTATTCGCCCTCGAATAGGATATAATGGGAAGTATTCGCCCTCGAATAGGATACAATGGGAGTATTCGCCCTCGAATAGGATACAATGGGAGTATTCGCCCTCGAATAGGATACAATGGGAGTATTCGCCCTCGAACAGGATACGATGGGAGTATTCGCCCTCGAATAGGATACGATGGGATATCCGCCCTCGAATAGGATATTTTATGTTTGTTTTATCTTACATTTTCCTATGCATATTTGTTAAATTATTGCCAGCATGCATTTTAAAATTCGAAAGTTCCTAACAAAAGCAGGTGCCTACCTGTATAACAAGAGGCAAGTTTTCAGTCTTTACATTGCAGGTCTTGAAACTAGTAACCCACCATAAGCAGAGGGTTACAACAAGAGATCCCAACGCAAATTCAAGCGCATGAGTCAAAGGAAGGGAGGGAATGAAGGAAAATTTTCCCAGGCATCATTATCCTCAGCAGGTAAGTAAACAATTCCAAAGATATCCCCAGCAGTCAAGGAAAAATAACACGACCTAGGAGGAAAGCAATTCCGAAACAAGGTAATTCGGAAGAAAGGATGGGATGGAGTTAATGAGTTGTAGTTGAAGTCGGGGTGCCCGCCTGAAGAATGGAGTGGCGATTTTATTTTAAAGCAGTAGTTGAAGTCAGGGAGCCCGCCTGAAGAATGGAGTGGCGATTTTATTTTGAAGTTGTAGTTGAAGTCAGGGTGCCCGCCTGAAGAATGGAGTGGCAATTTAGTTTTGAAGTTGTAGTTAAAATCAGGGAGCCCGCCTGAAGAATGGAGTGGTGATTTATTTTGAAGTTATAGTGGAAGTCAGGGAGCCCGCCTGAAGAATGGAGTGGAAATTTAATTTTGAAATTGTAGTTGAAGTCAAGGAGCCCGCCTGAAGAATGGAGTGACGATTTATTTTGAAGTTGTTTAAGGAAAGCGGCAGAGTGTAACGGAAATCCCCATCATGAATCAGAAGGAAGGCAACAAGGATCAGAAAAGATAGATTCAGACTTCGAAGGAGAATAGCTCGAAGATCACAAGTAAGGGGATTCACTTCGGAGTGCAATACAAGATAGCAACAAAGAAGCTTGCAACCAGAATGCGAGTCAACAGTCCGAGGGGATCAACAGAAGTTTAGTCACAATAAACAAAAAGAAAAAAAAAGGGAGGCAAGAAGCCAATCCAAAATGCAGAAGTTGATGAAAGATATGGCATGCTCAAGACATGACCGAGGTCACAAGCACTGTATACCTGGTCTTGATTCGAAAAGCATCACCTGCAACTAGCAAGTATCAAGGTTCAAATTTAGAGTCCGCATGAAGCACCAACCAATACTCAAGATCAAGCTTCGGAAGACTTATAGATAGGAATCTTGTAACTAGTAGCTGATAGGCTTAGTTAGTCTTTCTCATGTTTTGATTTTTGATGTAATAGCAGGACCACGGACCGGAACTTCGATGGAACGGAACCTCGACGGAACGGCACCTCGACTGGCTCTCCATCTCGATTACTCCATATTCTTACTGACTTCTGAACTACACGTGGCCTGATTCCTTTATAGCCAAGGATATGTAGGCAGCTCGGATACAAGGGCTCGGTCACATCCTCTTCTTTTTAGTTTAGTCTCTCTAAATAAGGGTCGGGTCAAAACACTTGTCTAATCGTTCTTTGTCTGAAAACTCTTTGTGTTTTCAGTCAAAGAGGGGCAGCTGTAGATGCGTGATTTTGCCCCTACCCGAGAGTTTTTATATTTTTAACGTAAAATATTTAGTTTAGTTTTAATATAGCTATGTTAGCTAATTTTGACTCTTTTACTTTATTTTTTCCTTAAGGTAAAAAAGAAATAATAACAAAAAAAAATATATAATGTTTCGTAGTCATTTTAAACTTGAAAAATACAAAAATAGTACTTTATATTTTTATCTTTATTAAAAAAACGAAAATTCCAAAAAAATAGTTTTATTAATGTTTTATAGTCATTTTAAATTTGAAAAAAATACAAAAATAGCACTTTATATTTTTTATCTTTATTAAAAAAACGAAAATTACAAAAATAGTTTCATTAACATTTTGTAGTTATTTTAATCTTGGAAAAAATATAAAAAATGATTTTGTTTTAATTGTGAGTTTTATAGTTATTTTGCTTATATAGGATGAATCAAATAAAATCGTGTTCTCATTCTCGGTTCCGGGCAAAGAATAATATTCGGGTTCAAACTATCCGGTTTTATAATTTTCGGACCTAGCCCGTAATAGTCCGAGTCCGCACATGGGGAACACGGACGAAATACAACCATAACTCATGTGAGCCCCCATTTTGGTCTTGACATTTCACATGCACACACAATACATTTCACATGCACACACAATACATAATCACATGAACACACCTAAGAAGCTACACTTTACACCTAAGGGACAACACTACATGTGAGGGGGTTTGTGATTTTTCTTCTTCTTAAAGCAAGAAGAGAACGGCAAAGAGGGGGAGGAGAAACGAAAACTATTGAGAAACAAAAAAAGAAAGAAATGAAACATTGAGAGAAAGAAAAGAAAACAAAAAGAAGGAAGAAGACGGCAAGGAGGAATTGAAAAAAAAACAAAGGAAAACAAACAAAAGAAAAACAAACAAGGAGAGAAACGAAAAACAAACAAACGAAAAACAAACAAAAGAAAAAAAACGAAAGAAGAGAAAAACAAAAACAAGAAAAAGGGAGAGCTTTCTTGGAGGCAAAAATCGGGCAGCAATTGAGCACACATCAGAAATGTATTTTGCTAGCATTTGGAGTTAATTTTGTTGGTTCAATTCTGCCAATTTTGTGGTTTCTGGATCTGTTGAGCTCCCACTTGAATTTGCTTCTGCTTTAATTGGTTTATTCAAAGTTTTTCCTTGAGTAACCAGCCCGTTCGAGGTTGCCGTCGAGTTCGAGTTTCGTCGGGGTTTCTGTTCGTTAGCTTCAGTTCCGATTCTCTATTCTTCGGTTGGTTTCAATCTCCTCTACTGGGATTTTGAGGTTAGTTCTTAATTAAATTTTAATGATCCTTCTTTGTATATATTGATATTAAATGAAGGCCTGCTGGATATTTGGTCTACACAATGGTGTGTGTGGGAGTTGTTTCCATTTGAGTTCGGTGTTGTCACAATGTGAATGATTACTTATCTTTCTCCTTGTGAAACCTATGTGAAGGAGATATACTTTCACCGATTATTTATTCTTATTTGGTTGTAGAATTTCAAGTTCTATGGATAATGTAGAAGTAAGATTATCACTTATCATATCTAGCAATTTAATGTCTTGTTGATCCAATATCCCTGCTGTCCCAGTTTGTTGGTATTTTTTGTGACTTAGATACTTGGCTAAAATTCAAAGGGATGTGGTTTTATCCTTATCACTATGTGCCATTCTATCGATGCGTCCGTTTTTACTTAAGGATATGATTCGGTCATGGAAATATTTGGGCTTATAGATTGATGAAGGTGTAAACACAGTAGAAAAGAATACGAGCACATAATTAAAGTATCACGGCTACGGGTACGGTTCCCGTGACGTAGTTGTGGTATTAAGTTTCGAATTAGCTTTAAATATGCATATCTTTAATTCATTTAGTGGAGTAAATTCGAGGCGTGCCATTAGCAAATTTCATGGCCCTCGCAAAGTTAACAACGCACTAGCTGCTTTAGGCGCGTATTTAAATAATCTGACCCTCTTAAATACGGGTGTGCATTTCATGCGACCCAAATCCAAATCCCGAAATGTTGAATAAGAATATGTCAAGGACCCGGGTGCATTTCATGTGACGTGATTCGAAACATATTTTTAGGCAACGTTCTCTTTCGTAAATAATAATAATAATAATAATAATAAAAGCGGTAAAGGGATATTAATTTGCATTAAGTACATAACTGTAAAAATCAGATAAATAAGCCGAATATGATAGTTAAGCGACCGTGCTAGAACCACGGAATTCGGGAATGCCTAACACCTTCTCCCGGGTTAACAGAATTCCTTATCCGGATTTCTGGTTCGCGGACTGTTAAACAGAGTCATTCTTTTCCTCGATTTGGGATTCAACCGGTGACTTGGGACACCATAAATCTCACAAGTGGCGACTCTGAATTAATTAAATAAATCCCATTTCGATTGTCCTTTAATTGGAAAAAACTCCATCGCGCCCTCGCTGGTGCGGTAAAATGGAGGTGTGACAGTAAGGAGACCAAATGATTCAATCCCAACCCTTTTAAATGCTTTTCCAAAGGAAAGAATTTTTATTCTTGGCATTACTAGAAGCATAGGAAGAGATTAATTGAGTAGCCCAAGAAATGTAGCTTTGGTGAGCATTCTCCATACCATACTATCTATTGTGCATAAATATTTTGAATGTGCATTATGAATACCAAGTCCTCCATTTTCTTTTGATTGGGAAATGGTAAACCAATTTATAAGGTGAATTTTTTTCTTTCATTTGTAGACCCCCAGATAAAATGTCTTTGTACCTTATCTATTTTCTTAAGGGTCTTTTTGGGCAATAAAGTGTATTGCATATAGTGGCTTTGTATTGACTTTAAACAAGTGTGCGAAAGCGTTGTTCTACCTGCTATATTTGTGAATTTTATTTTTCAAGATACTAGCTTAGATCTCATTTTATCAATAATGAAATGGTAGTCCCTTGGCCTAGGGTAGTTATTTAAGATAGGGAACCCTGGTAAGTACCAAAGGGTTCACTTTTTTTTAATCCCTAATAGGTTTGTAATATCTTTAATGATAGTCTTAGAATAATATTTTGAAAACGTTATTTTTGATTTGGTAATGTTAATTTTTTATCCTGAAATAGTCTAGTCCTCCCTTGATGGTGTGACATAATTTTTTATTGGCTTTGGCCATAAAAGTGAGATCATCTGCGAAGAATAAGTGAGAAAAATTTGGACAATTCCTCCCAGTGGTTATTGGATCACAATTTCTAATATTTACTTGATGGTTTATGTATCTTGAAAGCATTTTCAAACAAAGGATGAAGATATAGGGTAAAATGGGGTCCCCTTGCCAAATCTCCCTACATGGCTCAAAAGAGTTTGCAATGGAGCCATTAACTAGAACTGCTATCAAATATGTTGAGATACAACTTAATAGGAGTTTTGAGAATTTGGGAGGGGGGGGGGGGGGATTTGAAATACTGGAGGATCTGATGTACAAAGGACCACTCAAGTGGATCGAAAGCTTTTTCCAAATCAATTTTAAGAATCATTTCTCCTTGTTTTCTTTTTGGTTTTTTAAAGTTAGAAACCAGGTCTCGGATAATGACATCATTATCAGAAGCTCTTCTATTTTTCATGAAGTTAGCTTGAAAGGGGCTAATTAGGTGATCAAGGAATGATTTTAGCCTATTTGCTAAAAAGAATTATGATTATTTTATAAATGGTATTACAGAGTCCAATTGGCAGAATATATAGATGAGTATGAGGAGAAAAAAAAAGAGAATTTGATTTTACAAAGAACGAGAATTGAATTAGCTGAAGATTGAAGAAAAGAAGAAAAATACTGTATTTTTTTTTCTTTTTAATCACTTGTCGGCTTGACTGCCTCCCACATAAAACATGAGAACCTAAAAGCATGTGATTTAATTGAAGAAAAATAAATGAAATGTAATAGTTTTAAGTATAGGATACATGTGACTGAATTACTGCATCTACTAATGATAACAATTTAGTCATACATATTATCATTTTTATTTTGTATATAATAGTACTAATTTTGAGACATTAAAATTATTGGGGGCCTAAAGCAAGTACTTCACTAGCTTTAGGCTTGATAATATGTATGACTAAATTGTTATCATTAGTAGATGCAAATTGAGCCGCGATAACAATTTGAGCCGGGACTACTTTTCGCTAATTATATATTGAATTGTCCTTTATTAAGCTTGTAAAGAGCTAGTAATAAAAAGTGATCTTGCATACATAAAAAAATAGGTCGAATGCAAAAAAGATCGATTTACCCCTCCCCTTGCGCGAGATATATAAATGACTTTGTTTTGCTAAAAATATATTTCATATTTTGACCTTACCATAAATACGTCCAAGTTTATGCTTGCTATAATGTATCCAGGTTCATTCTCCTTGCATAAATTCTAGAATAGCTAAGTTTTTATTTTTATAAAAATTATAAATTAATTCCTATAGTGTTCTGCTTTAAATTATTTTTTATAATAGTCCAGAATCTTGGCCAATATATAAACTGCCCCCTTTGTGAAATACTTAAAAAACACATAAAATATTCCTCTCTTTCTATTGTTTCTGTTTATTCTTTATTGTACAATTGTATTGGTGCAAACTCCAAACTTTCAGTCACAAATGAACGTGTTGTGAGCGTTGTGGAACCTTGGAAGTGAGTCAAGCGACCTCTAACAAATTGCACCATAGTCAAGCCACAATGTTTTTGACGCACCGTTAAACTGATAAGGTTTATCCTATTTTCATTGTTCTTGGTCTAAATTATTATATATCTTTCTGATAATATATTTATTATCTTTTCAGGTTAATAATCCTCATTTAAGAATAGGGCGATGTAATTTGTAAGTAACGATTTTAAAAAAATTCACAATCTTATATATAATGCTAAATATGTTAGCGTTACTCCAATTGACTTCACACCTTCCAAGTGTTATTCACGTCACATCTTTGATTGCGACTTCCTATTGAATACATAGCTGTATATAGATATAGAAGTGTAATGTGTCCACTCTTTTCTCCTTTTAGGGAAATAAAGAGCTTTGTAAAGCGATTCATATCGATTACTTAACGCCCTCTTCCCTGCTAGTATCCCTGTCCCATTAAGGTTAGGTGGGGGAATGGAACTGAAAGAAAGACTGCTGGAGAATATATGTCTACTTTTGTATAATGAAAGTTGGTTAAGTGATTAACGAGACAGTTGTCTACCACTAACCAACAATATAAACGACCCCCTAATATAATAGATCAATAGAACAATAACATTTCCTTTCTTCTTCTTCCTCTCTCTCTCTCAGCTTCTTCTCTCTATCAACTTATTCTCTCACTTGCATGTGATTTACAGTAGAAGCTAGGATGACTTTCTTCATGGTATCATATCACCGATCTTAGGATTTACAACTCAGATCTAATCGCCACCAGAAATTAGTAACAAAATAGTCCAGATCTAAGCTCCTTTGAGCATCCATGATTGGAAAATGTTGTTGCGCTTGACCACAGTCATCAACTATTTTTACAAGCTGGAGATGCTTCTGGACTTGTATTGATATCGCTCAAGCTCACAAGGCCAAAAAATTATGCCCTTCGGAGCAAAGCGATGGATTTAGAACTACGAGGAAAGAGCAAGCTTGGTTACGTAGACGACACTTCTGTGAAAAGCAGTTACAAAGGATAATTAGCAGAGCAATGGAAAAAATGCGATGGTATTGTATTGTCATGGATTGGGGGTACGATGCTGAGTGAATTGATGTCAAGTATTATATACGCGTCAAATGCAAAGAAAGTTTGGAGCGATTTCCAGGAGAGATTTGATAGATCTAATCTCACCAGGATTTATTACCTATGGAGTGCAATTGCGACTCTTAGGCAAGTTATAGATCCCGTCACTAGCAATTACACGAAAATGAAAGATTTATGGGACGAACTTGATGTACTAACTCCTATTTCTTCTTGTGATTGTGAGGAATCTAGACCTTCTGTTGATTATCTGAGAAACATAAGGCTATTGCAATTTCTTATGGGACTACATGAAAGTTATAGCAATATACGCAGTAATGTGTTGGCAAAAAGGACAGTTGTGACTGTTAATGAGGCTTATGCTATAGTTAGTCAAGAGGAGTGTCAGAGAACCTTAGGTGACACAGATACCCATGTCACACCTCCTTTTTACCGCTAACCGCGAGGGCGCAAGGGAGTTTTTTCATTAAAGGACAATCGAAACGGGATTTATTTATTTAATTTAGAGTCGCCACTTGGAAAAATAATGGTGTCCCAAGTCACCGGTTAATCCGGAACCGAGGAAATTTATGACTCTGTATTACAGTCTGCGAAACTAGAAACCTGGATAAGGAATTCTGTTAACCCGAAAGAAGGTGTTAGGCACTCCTGAATTCCGTGGTTTTAGCACGGTCGCTCAACTGCTATATTTTATCTGATTTCTTTATACGTTCCAACTATGTGCTGTTATGTTCCGCTTTTCAATTTTAGAAGAATTGCAACGTCACGAAAATACATTTCGAGTCACACCGCAACCAGTACGCCTGTGACTTTAATATATTTCAGTTTCGCCGAGAGTAAGATTTGGGTCACATAAATGCACACCCGTATTTAGGAAACGTAAAATGATTAAATCTACACCTAAAGTGACTAACGTATTACTACTTTTGGGAAGGCCGTGTAATTCGCTAAATGGCCTATCCCGAATACTAAATATTTTAGTAAGTAATTAATTAGGTCTCCGAAATTGTATATTTGATTTGGCGAGGCTCGTCTCATTTTTATTTATTAAGGTCAACCTAAAGTATCTAAAATTCTCTATTTATTTGTCTCTAATAGTCAACTAATTCATGAATGTAAATTCGAATCTCGAATTCAAATCCAAGTTCAAATAAAAGGGTGAAATATTTTAACTTGAACCCGCTACCTAATTCAAAATCCGAAATTTTTTATATTTTTTCACGGATTAATTTCCCTACTCTTAATATTTATTTTAAAGTGTTATATTTGGGCTTTACTTTTACTCATATTCTAACAAGGCTTTTGGGCCTGAATTATTAGCCCCAAAAATTATGTAATTAAAATCATGCTAATCCGAACATCCTTTCTTTCGTTATTTAAAGGGTAGCAAATTGGACCTCTATTAGTACGAATACGTGAATACCTACTGAAGTAGGCCTACTCCTATACCAGTTTTAACTTCCACATGATTGAGATATATTAAATACAATACGTAACCTAGCAATAAAATCCAACACTTTTTTTTATTATGATTACTACTATCCCAAACACGTTTCAAGAGAACAATTAAGCGGTATGTATTTTAGTAGCAAATTGTTCAAGTTTGCAATTTGAATCTAATGTTATCCTTCCTCTAATTATTATGTCTTTAAACAGACTTCAGAGTTTACTAGTATAGACAACAACTAAGGCCAAATGATCTATTAACTTTTACTACAGTCCGGAATTATCTAAAGCTACTTTATCACAATATTATTTTAGACATATTCTCACCACAGAACTCAACACTATCAATACGTCAACTTTGGATTAGCTACCAAATTCTAATCAAACTAAAAAGAGCTAGCTAAACTTAGCAAGTAGCAACAATAATAAATCTAAAGCTGATTTGCTACAGATTAAAATCTACAATTCATCACTACAATTAAACTAGATCTAAATCAAGTATTTGAAACTAATTTCCTAACAGTGTCAGGTAACTCATCCGCAAATATGCGTTTTATTGTTTTGAGCTTCAAAACAAATTACCTCCTATATACATGTAAGAAAATGAACAATCTAACAATAAATCATCATACAATCCAGTTCAATTATACATAACAAAACAGTCAGTAATCTAAAATATTAACGAATGAACTTGTTCGTTACACAATCAAAGAAAACAACAACAACAAAAAAAAAATGAAAGGAAATTTAAGCTTCAGATCTTCCATGTATTTAACTCATAACTTCAGCTTACAATTACTGGAACTATAGAGATGTACCTGGAAATTACAATGAGGAAAGAAGAAATCAGTTGTAGCAGCACACAAACAGCAGCAATAGAACAACAACAGCAGCAAAAGCAACACCCAACAGCAGCAAAACAACAACAAACAGCAGCAGAATAACGGCATGCAGCAAAACAACAACAGCAGCAAAACAACAACAAACAGCAGCAGAATAACGGCATGCAGCAAAACAACAACAGCAGCAGCAGAATAACAGCAGGCAGTGAATACTTATGTGTATTTGTATGAGTGTATGTGAGTGTCTATGCTGTGAATGTGTGTATACCCAGTGTTTTCTGTCTGAGTGTTAATCTCTGTGAGTGTTAGTGTGTTTTTCCAATATTCTCAATATGTGAAAATGTCTCTCTTTGTTCTCTCTGTTCTCCTGTTCTTATAGCCTTCAAACTCAACACCAACCTCTTTTTTTATTTGTTTCAGATCTATCTAAACCCCTGTTATTCCCCTTTTTAGTTGTCTAAGTATGATTTTAACTATTTAAAACTCTAAAGTGCAGAAAATGTAGGAAATCCTGCTGTCCAGCAAGTCCTAACACTCTTCCATGTGCATTGTATATTAAACTAAGACTAATCCCTGGTCTTCACTACTTTGTGTCCCTGGTATAACATAACTCAACATGCTCTAATGATTCATATATGTGTTCAAAGTGACATTCCACTAATTCTGAAATTCTATAACTATATTTAATTCATCTTAAACCTCTAACAGTTATATCCAATCTCACAGTTTACTCAGATTCTAAATCAAACAAACAAATGATCCCACAAAAATAGAAATCCTCAAATCGATTTCATTCTAATAGCAATGACTCACTGCCCGTGATTTTAAACAACAACTTCGCAAATTTACATGACGACATTCATTAAATCGACCACAACATGTATAATTGATAACAAACTAATGACAAAACAGTGACTTCAACAAATCTCGGCCAATGCCGGACATATGCGAAGTTAATTATTCGACGACGCTAATCGACGCGAATACATATTTCATAACACACACATTCGAAATAGAAAGAACAATTGACCATATAAACAGGTCTTTGAGGGAGAGGCAGAGAACAAAATTAATCAATCAATAAGCAAAAATCAAAACTATACTGTCAACGAGTATAAAAACAAATAAAGACTAAAAAAAAAAAGAGACTACCTCAAGAAGAGAAATTTGGAAACCAAGGACTTGGGATCGAACGGACTTGAACTTTTGAGGCTGAACGGGCTCGAGTTGGCATTTCTGGAGTTGAAAGGACTCTAATTGGAACGTTTTCAAATGAAAAACGTCCCAATTAAAGTCTATTAGACTTCCATCGACGAAATTCCCTAATTTTGAATATTAGGGTTCTTGGGCTCGGGTTTAGGGTTCGAGTATTTCCGGTCAGATTCGAGTGAAACTAAAGGTGGCAAGCATGTAAGGAAGGTCACAGGAGTGTTCGGGGTGAGTTTGGAGTGGTTTGGCGTGGTTTGGGTTTTAACTCGAATCTTCGATTGAAGATTCGAGACATTTGGGGATGATTCGAGGTTAACGGACCCCGAATTCGTGTAGAGGGGGTTTAGGGGGAGCTATGGTGTTAATTTGGTGGCCGGCGGCGTTGTTGCCGTCGGGTTTTCAGGCGAAGGGAGAGGAGGCAGCGCTAGGGTTTGCATATAGTCTCTGATAGAGACGATGATGAGAGAAGGCTGTTGGTGAAAATGGGACGGGTTTGATTCATTTTGGGGGTTTTGGTATATCAATTTGGGACTATTAATGTGCGCCGTTAGATTAACATGAACCAACGATCCCGATTAAACCATGGGAGGGAAACGGTGTCGTTTGGTGAAAGTTGGGGGCCGGATCGGATGGGTATGGATCGGGTCTGTGGCCGGGTTTGGGAGATTTGATCTCAATCGTTGGATTAATTTAATCCAACGGCTCCGATTGTCTAAGAGACCATGATCGGCTGGACCGGGTGAGCTTGGATTGGGCTCCCGTTTTTGGGCCTGGACTTGGTTAATTTTGGACTGGTCCAATCCAGTTTTTCTTCTTTCTTTTATTTTTTCCTAATTCATTTCAAACTAGATTTTACAAAAAATCTTAAACTAAATTATAAAACAAAAAATTAAATTATCAAAAGTATTAATTAATCTTCCAATAACAATTAAACACACATAATAAGATAAAATCAAACAATTTGAACAATTAATGGTAAAAATGCAAAAGATACATTATTTTTTTTTGTTATTTTCATTTTCGTAAAACAAACATAATTACTCTAAATTACAAACATGAATTTATATGCGAATGCAAACATTTTTGTATTTTATATTAATTTTAAAAAATAGAAATGTGCACGCAAAAATGCGAATAATAAGAGAAAGACAACACACAAAATCACAAAGATCACGCTTAATGCGAAACTATTTTATTTTGAATATTTTGGGAATAATTCGTGTGAGGCAAAAATCACGTGCTCACAGCTTCCCCTCTTTGCGCGAAAACATGAAGAGTTTTCGTGCAAAGATAAATGAGCGAATACGAGCGATTTTTGCCCGTTTGAATACTCCGTGGGAAGCATTTTGAAAAACTCTTGACCGAGCCTTTGCTTCGGGAGGCCTCCTACATATCCTGGGCTAAACAGGAATCGGGTCAATGTAGTTCGGGAAGTTTTTGTAGCTGGGACTGCCATGACTGCCGTGATCTTGCTGTTACTGTTGTTGTTGCTGATGCCACTGCTTAACTGATCTCCTTATTACACCGTGCTAAACGAAAAATAAGAAGTTAGACTAAGTTACAATATTGCAAATTCTTATCTATCTTTTCAACTTGATCTTGTCATGTTCCTTGTCATCCAGCTGGCTCTGATGTTTCTTCACATGCTTCTTCTCTTCTGACAATTGTTATTTCGGCTTATCTTGATTGCCGAACTCCGACCATTGGTCCCTTCCTTGCGATCTTCGAACTATTCTGCTTCGAAGTCTGAATCTATCTTTCTGATCCTTGTTGCTTTCCTTCCGATTATGAACTTGGATTCATGCTGGGGATTTCCGTTATACTCTACCGCTTTCCTCAATCAACTTCAAAATAAGTCGCCACTCCATTCTTCAGGCGGGCTCCTTGACTTCAACTACAACTTCAAAATTAAATCGCCACTCCATTCTTCAGGCGGGCTCCCTGACTTCAACTACAACTTCAAAATGAATCGCCACTCCATTCTTCAGGCGGGCTCCCTGACTTCAACTATAACTTCAAAATAAAATCGCCACTCCATTCTTCGGGCGGGCTCCCCGACTTCAACTACAACTTCAAAATAAATCGCCACTCCATTCTTCAGGCGGGCTCCCTGACTTCAACTACAACTTCAAAACTAAATTGCCACTCCATTCTCCAAGGCGGGCTCCCTGACTTCAACTACAACTTCAAAATAAATCGCCACTCCATTCTTCAGGCGGGCTCCCTGACTTCAACTACAACTTCAAAATAAATCGCCACTCCATTCTTCAGGCGGGCTCCCTGACTTCAACTACAACTTCAAAAATAAATCGCCACTCCATTCTTCAGGCGGGCTCCATGAATTCAACTACAACTTCAAAATAAATCGCCACTCCATTCTTCAGGCGGGCTCCCTGACTTCAACTACAACTTCAAAATTAAATCGCCACTCCATTCTTCAGGCGGGCTTCCTGACTTCAACTACAACTTCAAAATAAATCGCCACTCCATTCTTCAGGCGGGCTCCCTGACTTCAACTATAACTTCAAAATGAATCGCCACTCCATTCTTCAGGCGGGCTCCCTGACTTCAACTATAACTTCAAAATAAAATCGCCACTCCATTCTTCAGGCGGGCTCCCTGACTTCAACTACAACTTCAAAATAAATCGCCACTCCATTCTTCAGGCGGGCTCCCTGACTTCAACTATAACTTCAAAATAAATCGCCACTCCATTCTTCAGGCGGGCTCCCTGACTTCAACTTACAACTCACTAACTCCATCCCATCCATATCGCCTTCCTTTGCTTCATGTACCATTTTCTTCTTCTTGCATCATCTCTTGGGCCACCTTTTCTTCTGAATTACCTTGTTTTGGAATTTCATTTTTCCTGGGTCGTGTTATTTTTCCTTTGACTGCTGGGGATATCCTTGGAACTATTTACTTACCTGCTGGAGATAATGTTACTGGGGAAGTATTCTTTATTTCTTCTTCTTCTACTTCCTTTAACCTTGATTCTTTCCCGAGCTCGCTGGGGGTTGAATTTTCATTGACAGAGGATTACCCTGGCAGGGACCCCCTTTTTCTTTTTCTCTTTCCCAACCTCCTTTGGGACTTGTGCTTTGCTTCCTTGAAAAACTTATGGTATATAATGTTGCTGGGGAAATCTCGAAGATCAGTGTTTCATTTCTCCAAGAACTGCTGGGGATGGTACTATGCTCAAAGATCACTTCCTTGTGTTATCTGACATCTTTCAAAACTACTCTGCTCGAAGCTGGTATTTTCCTTCTTCCCAAAATCTTGTGTTGCTTTCTATCCTTATCCACTGGGTATTTGCTTTCAAGAAAATTTTCGCAATGTGAGAAAATTTTCTGCCCCAGTTTGATAACCTTCTACGTGGCATGCTTTTCTGCCGACGAACCCTCTTTTCCTGCTTTAAATCAAAGAAAAATTGTTAGTTTCAAAACGCCGTGAGTGGTCATGTCGCTCTTGCTGGGGCAATTTTCCTTTTCTCTTTTAGCTGCTTTGCTTTCCTCGAATTTTGGGGACGACGTTGATACTTGCTAGTGGATGGTGCTTTTTCCAACAGGATCTCTCACCTCTCCTTTTTATTCCAAACTTCAGTGTGGTCCGACCCTCTTAATCAGTGATCTATTGTGAGAAACTATCTTCCGGATGTGTAATATGTGTCCCCCCTACTCCATAATTCTTGTGAACCTTCCAATCAATTTGTCGTTCCAATCTTAATATCGGAACGACTTTTGTCTTATTGCCTTGTTCCACGACTATTCATCTTCATTGTACCGCTTTGGGAGACTTGGTAGTAAGCTTTGAAAAGTCAATTTTCAACATAAACATAAAAATCTTTAAAAAGAGAGAAAAATGATAGATAAAAAAAATGAAATAAAGAATGCGGATCGCAAAAGACAAAAAGGGAAAACTTTTCTGAACTTCAAATTGAAAAAAAAACTTATCTGAATGTATAACTGATCCAATGGTTATGCCGTGCCTTTGAGATTAATCTATCCAGTCTATTTATGTCAATCACTTTCTGATGGCCACGTTTTGCTAGAAGCAAATGAATGTTCCAACCTTGTCTCATACAGACACCTTGTAACTATCTCGTCTTGTCACCTCATAGTGCCCTTCAAAGGGTTTTCACTAATGAGATTCTCTCATTTCTCTCGATCTCTCGTCGCCTTAGGGTGCCTGCAAAGGTTTTCACCGTAAGACTCCCTCATTTTATTTCTCTCAGCTTTCTTCGCCTTAAGGTGCCCGCGAGGGTTTTCACCGTTAAGACTCTCTCATTTCGCTTTCTTTCCATGCGGTGGGCTGGGGTATTATCTATGGAATTTCCTTAAAGGGGCTATCCCTTTTCAGCTTGTGAGTCCTAGATTCAGTCGAGGATTGAAGTGTCATTCGTAGTTTCATTCGCATGACTTGGCATTTCTCAAATACTGATCGAGAGGTCTTTTTTGGTCCTTAATGTGGTTTCTGTGCGTGAGGCTAAAGAAAAGGGGTTTAACCTCAACGGTTAGCTCATTACAACTTTCGGAATCCACACCATCTTTTTTAAACGAAACAATGACTTCTGCCCCAGTTTTGTTGCTTGGGGAATCTTTGATTTTTATTTTATTATGACCGAGCCAGGTGGCGCCTACGTATCCTTCTTGAGGAATCAGGTCGAACGTAGTTCACTTTTTCTTGTGTTTTTTTTTCTTTGTTTCTTTTTCTATTCTGTTATACATCTTCCTTAAGGATTCCAAAAGAGGGTATATGAAAGAATAATTGAGGCTCAAAAGGGAAAACAAGGGTTAAAGTGTTTGGATAGTAGAAAAATTGCCTCTGTCATTTCATTCTCCGAAAAATGCCAAATACACACAAACGAAACCAAACGTTGACAAATACATTAAAGAATTACACGTAATATCTCTTGACTGCATCGAAATTGATAGCCATATCGATGCACCTTCCTTCGATATCAGTTAGACATAGAGCGCCGTTGGATAATACTCTAGTCACAACAAATGGTCCCTGCCAATTTGGAGCGAACTTGCCTTTCGCTTCGGCCTGATGTGGTAGAACTCTCTTAAGCACATGATGTCCCACTTCAAATTTCCTGGGGCGTACCTTCTTGTTGTATGCTCTAGCCATTCTCTTTTGATACAATTAGCCGTGACATACTGCTGTCAATCTCTTTTCATCGATCAAGCTCAATTGTTCGAATCGGGTTTTGACCCACTCGTCGTCATCAATCTCAGCTTCAACGACAATTCGGAGGGATGGGATTTCAACTTCTGCTGGTATTACTGCTTCAGTCCCGTACACCAATAAGTAAGGAGTTGCACCTACCGAAGTCCGGACGGTAGTGCGATAACCTAATAGTGCGAATGGTAACTTTTCATGCCATTGCCTAGACCCTTCTACCATCTTCCTCAATATCTTCTTTATATTCTTGTTTGCTGCCTCAACCACACCATTTGCTTTGGGACGATATGGTGTGGAATTTCGGTGTGTAATCTTGAACTGCTGACATACCTCTTTCATCAATCCGCTGTTAAGATTGGCACCGTTATCTGTGATGATTATCTTTGGAATTCTAAACCTGCAGATGATGTGGGAATGTACGAAGTTCACTACCGCCTTCTTGGTTACTAATTTGAAGGTTTTGGCCTCCACCCACTTGGTAAAATAATCGATCGTTACCGGAATGAACCTATGACCATTGGAAGCCGCAGGCTCTATAGGTCCAATAACATCCATACCCCATGCAACAAACGGCCATGGTGCTGACATTGTATGCAATTCAGTCGGCAGAGAATGAATCAAATCTCCGTGTATCTGACACTGATGGCATCTTTGCACGAAACTTATACAATCACGCTCCATGGTGAGCCAGTAATATCCTGCTCGAAGAATCTTCTTTGCCAATACATATCCGCTCATGTGTGGTCCACAAACTCCGGAGTGTATATCCGTCATCACTGTTGTGGCTTGACTCGCATCTATACATCTCAACAATCCCAAATCCGGGGTTCTTTTGTACAGCACCCCTCCACTAAGGAAAAATCCGTTCGCCAATCGCCGAATAGCTCTCTTTTGATCTCCAGTTGCTTGCTCTGGGTATATTCCTAACCTGAGGTATTCCTTGACATCATGAAACCATGGCTCACCATCCATCTCTTCTTCTATCATATTGCAATAAGCATGTTGATTCCGAACCTGAATATGTAACGGATCGACACGAACCTTGTCCGGGTGATGTAGCATTGACGCTAAAGTAGCTAGAGCGTCGGCGACCTCATTATGCATCCTTGGGATGTGCCTTTATTCTACTGATCGAAAGCACTTGGTCAGATCATGCAAACACTGACGATACGGGATAAGCTTTAAACCTCTGGTTTCCCATTCTCCCTGAATCTGATGTACTAGAAGGTCCGAGTCTCCCAACACCAAGACGTCCTGTACGTCCATGTCTACCGCTAATCGTAACCCTAAGATGCATGCCTCGTACTCAGCCATATTGTTGGTACAATGAAAACGCAGTTGAGCAGTAACAGGATAATGATGTCCCGTTTCAGAGATAAGCACAGCCCCTATTCCGACTCCTTTTGCGTTCGCCGCTCCGTCGAAGAAAAGCTTCCACCCTGGATCCTCGGTTAACTCCAACCCATCAATTTGCAATACTTCTTCGTCTGGAAAATACGTCCTCAAAGGTTCGTATCCGTCATCAACAGGATTCTCGGCTAAGTGATCGGCTAGGGCTTGAGCTTTCATAGCCGTCCTTGTCACATATATGATGTCGAACTCCGTAAGTAATATTTGCCATTTTGCTAACCTCCCTGTAGGCATAGGTTTCTGGAAAATATACTTCAACGGATCCAAACGCGAAATGAGGTAAGTGGTGTAAGAAGACAAATAATGTTTCAGCTTTTGGGCTACCCAAGTCAAAGCACAGCAGGTCTTTTCCAAATGAGTGTACTTAACCTCGTGGACCGTGAATTTCTTACTGAGATAGTAAATGGCCCGTTCCTTCCTGCCGGTAAGATCATGCTGCCCCAGTACGCAGCCGAACGAATTCTCCAAAACCGTTAGATAAAGAATCAGGGGTCTACCCGGTTCAGGCGGAACTAGTACGGGTGGGTTTGACGGATACCCTTTGATTTGGTCAAACGCTTCCTGACATTCTGTCGTCCATTCTATCGTAGCGTCTTTCTTCAACAGACGGAATATGGGTTCACAGGTTGCTGTAAGCTGAGCAATAAACCTACTGATGTAATTTAACCTTCCCAACAAACTCATTACCTCTATTTTATTCTTTGGCGGGGGTAATTCCTGGATGGACTTGATTTTGGATGGGTCCAACTCAATGCCCCGTCGGCTGACGATGAATCCTAGCAACTTTCCTGATGGAACTCCGAATGCGCATTTGGCCGGATTGAGCTTGATATCATATCTTCGCAGTCTTTGGAAAAACTTCCTGAGATCGGCAATGTGGTCTTCTTGATGTCTAGATTTTATGATCACATCATCTACGTATACTTCAATTTCCTTGTGTATCATGTCATGGAATACCGTAGTCATCGCCCTCATGTATGTTGCCCCTGCGTTCTTCAAACCGAAAGGCATCACCCGGTAGTAATAAGTCCCCCACGGTGTGATAAAAGCCGTCTTTTCTGCATCCTCTTCATCCATTAAGATTTGATGATATCCCGCGTAGCAGTCCACAAAGGACCCGATCTCACGTCCGGCGCAATTATCAATCAGGATATGGATATTGGGAAGTGGGAAATTATCCTTAGGGCTCGCCTTGTTGAGATTGCGGTAGTCCACGCATACTCTGATCTTTCCGTCTTTCTTTGGCATCGGTACTATGTTAGCCAACCATTCGGGGTATCGAGTGACACGAATGACTTTCGCCTGCAACTATTTGGTTACTTCCTCCTTGATCTTTACACTCATCTCCGTCTTGAATTTCCGCAGCTTTTGCTTGACGGGAGGATATGCCGGATCAGTGGGTAATCTATGAACCACTAGGTCAGTGCTGAGTCCCGGCATGTCGTCGTACGACCATGCGAAAATGTCTTTAAACTCCCTGAGTGTTTTGATCAGTTCTTCTCTCAGATTGGGTTCAATATGGACACTTATCCGGGTTTCTTTGACGTCATCTGTGTCCCCCAGATTAACAGCCTCAGTATCATTTAAATTTGGTTTGGGTTTTTCCTCGAAGTGACTTAATTCTTCACCGATTTCTTCTACGGCTTCATCATCACCGTATTCCGATTCACTCTCGTCATTTCTTATTTTATGCGTTATTATTTCCAAACCTGATTGACTTTCTAGACTCGGTTGATTAATCTTTAAGCACGCCATATCATTAAGATCAGTTGAAAGAAAGCTGCTCAGAAAAGTAAAAAGAAGGAAAATAAACAAAATTAGAAACGAAAGGAACAAAATTTCATTAATGGGAACAGTACAAGGAAAAACAAACTCGCGAACTCAAATCAAAATTAACTGAAACAAACGGATTTTACTTCGGGGACAATCCCAACACAAAATTTCAAAAGAAAACAATCCAAAACAAACTACCAAGACTCCTTCCGGACAGGGAGAGGAGTAGCATTCCAATTATTCAACTTTGCTTTCGATCCCACAAACTGTATATCGGCATGGCGGGATCCTTCGCCATCCTCTAGCATGCATACGTCTACGAATAGGTCCTCAAACTTTCTTAAGAACTCTTCGTCTGGCCTAACCATAGGACTGGGAACCTTTGTCGTCGGATGTCTTATTACTCCAGATCGGACAAAAGATCGGGAAAGGCGCGGAACAGGCTTCGGGAGCACCCATGTCTTCTACTTATTCCTCTTGGCTCGCTGGATGTCTTCTGATGTTGGCTTGAATCCCAAGCCGAAGGTTCCCACATTTTCGACCACAGGATACCGGTTGTATGATTCCTTGCAGAGATGCACCTAAACCTTTGCCAGGTACGAAACCGTTTCTCAGCATTTCATGAGCCACCATGACATCTGCGGTAATTATTCTGTCATTGGGAATGCATTCCCCTTCTAGAACTCGGTTGGCGGATACCACATCGCAGATCTGGTATACCCATGGCCCAACATCCTCTTCTGTCTCAACAAAGGGGACGATGGTGCCTGGTTGCAGATCATTCTCTCCATGGACTACGATCTCCTGTTGGTCCCACTCAAACTTGACTAATTGGTGTAGGCTGGATGGAACTGCTTTTGCGGCATGGATCCACGGTCGCCCTATTAGAAGGTTATATGAAACTACCATGTCCAGCACCTGGAATTCCATGGTGAACTCCACTGGTCCGATTGTCAAGATTAACACTATGTCCCCGACCGATGCCTTGCCTCCTCCATCAAACCCTCGGACACATATGATGTTCTTGCGTATCCTGCCGATATCCACTTTCAACTTGTGTAGCGTAGAGAGAGGACAAATGTTTGCACTGGACCCATCGTCGACCAGGACTTTGCTGACCACCGACTCCTCACACTTCACCGTAAGATATAAGGCCCTGTTGTGCTCGGTGACTTCCTCAGGCAACTCGTCATCGGTGAAGGTGATCCTATTCGCTTCGAAGATCCTATTGGTGATCTTCTCCAGATGACTCACCGAGATTTTATCAGGTACGTGGGCCTCATTCAGAACTTTCATCAAAGCTTGCCGGTGTTCTTCGGAATGTATCAGCAAGGACAGCAATGAGATTTGCGCAGGGGTTTTCTTCAGCTGTTCTAAGACAGAATAATCATGTAGCTTCATCTTTTTCAGGAATTCTTCTGCCTCTTCGTCAGTTACCGGCTTTTTCAGTATTGCCGGAGTGGTCTTCCTCAATTCTGTAGGGGCAAAACATCTCCCTGAACGAGTCAACCCTTGCGCTTCGCAGACTTCCTCTTTAACTTCTTTTCCTTTGTAGGTCGTCGTGACCCGATCGTAATTCCATGGGATAGCTTTGTTATCAACTATTGGCAACTATATTGCTGGCTTGATGATGAAAGAATCCACTCGAACACCTGCTACCGTCAAGACAGGTTTGGTTGCTATCCCTGGTACAGTGATTTTGACTTCCCCCGGCCTCACCGGTACTTCGCTTGCATTTCCCCTTTCTGCTTCCAACCCCTCTTGTACGTCCTTCCTGCAAATGGGTGACTCATTAAGGCTTGGCCCTTTTTTCATTCCTACCCCACTAGACTTGATCATCATTACAGTCTGAGAGGTTTTCTCCTTTCCCTTTTCCACCCGTACCAACTCGATCATGTTGGTCTCATGATGAGTTGGAAGTGGATTTTGGTTGATGTTGGGCTCCGCTGGAGTCTGGACCTCAATTCGGCGAGTGTCGATGAGTTCCTGGATGGTTGTTTTCAACCGCCAACACTTTTCTGTGTCGTGCCCCGGACATCCTGAGCAGTATGCACAATTTATTGAATGATCCAGATTCTTTGGAAGAGGGTTTGGTAGCTTAGCCTCGACCGGATTTAGCAACCCTACTTGCTTCAAACGGTGGAACAAACTGGTGTAAGATTCTCCCAAGGGAGTAAAAGTCTTTGGCCTTGGCGCCCTGTCGCTCTTGAATGCTTGGTTCGGACGAAAACCCGCGCTCGTGGGACTTCTATACGCTCTTGGGGGTGGATAATTATTTTGCGGGTTTGGTGCACGCCATGGTGCATGGACGGGAGGTGTGGCATATGACTGTGCATGATGGACAGTAAAATGGGGATCGGGTGTTGGATAGTAGTGTTGCGGGTGGTTATATGGATATTGGAAGTAATTTTGGTGGTGAGGTTGTGGCGGGTTATACTGGGGTGCGGGGCCTCCTTTTCTGAACCATGTTCCGGACTCGACTGCCGTGACTTCTTCTTTCCTCTTTTTCCCAAGCACTCCTCCGGTACCACTTTGGATAGCTTGAGTGGTGGCTTTCAAAGCTGAATAGCTCATGATTTTGTTGGATTTCAAGCCTTCCTCGATCATATCCCCCATCTTTATCACCTCGGTAAATGATTTATCGACGGACATCACCAGGTGTCCGAAATAGGTCGGCTCTAATGTCTGCAGGAAATAATCCACCATCTCGTTCTCTCTCATGGGCGGATCTACCCTTGCTGCCTGTTCCCTCCAGCGAAAACCAAATTCTCTGAAACTTTCGGCGGGTTTCTTCTCTAACTTTAGCAATGATAAGCGGTCTGGGACTATTTCAAGATTGTACTGGAACTGGCCGATGAATGCTTGAGCCAAATCGTCCCATGTAAACCATCTGCTGGGGTCCTGCCTAGTGTACCACTCTAGTGCAGACCCCCCCAAACTCTGACCGAAGTAAGCTATCAGAATCTCGTCTCGTCCTCCGGCTCCTCGCATTTTACTACAAAAACCTCGAAGATGGGCTACTGGGTCACCATGCCCTTCGTATAGGTCAAACTTGGGCGTTTTGAACCCGGCTGGCAACTGGACATCCGGGAATGGACACAGATCTTTGTAAGCGACACTGACCTGGTTACCCAAACCATGCATATTCCTGAAGGACTGCTCCAGGCTTTTAACCTTTCGAATAACTTCCTCATGCTCCGAACTTTTGACGTGCTTTTCCGGTTCTGCCGTGTTATCCCAGTGAGGGGTGTGTGAATGCGGTTCAGGAGCCTTAAAGGTAGGCTCGGGAGAATAACAATGATTGTCGTGGATTTGAAAAAGCGGCTCACTGGACGACTTTTGTAAAGTAGCAGGTGGAGGTGCCACAAAAACAGGGGTAACCGGGGGAGGGGGATTTTGTCTGGCTGGTGAAACCGGGGAGGTATATGGGTTTTCCCCTTGATAATAAGGATATATTGGTGCACTTGTTGAGGGGTCAATGGGCGGACGCTCTGGTGCTGGTGGAAGAGTATGAAGGTTTGGTGATGCTTGTCCCCTAGCCCAGGCTAGGTGCATCTCTGTCATTTGCTGTCTCAACCGGTCCACTTCTTCTTTCATGGTTTGTATCTCTGTTTTCTCCCCATCGATACTTTTGCCGGAACTAGACATGTTTGCTGGAATTGGACCTTTTGATCTGGTATGGTAAGGGTGATCGGCCAGTATACTCTGTCAAGTCAACTGCTAACTTTTCTGGCAATGCAACAAACTTGTTAGCTCACTGAATTTAACAGGCATGTTATCGCACGTTGGATGCAATGCACCTAATCAATTAACCATTTCTACATGTATTCCTCGCATGCGTCATTCTAGCTTTCTCTTTTTCTTCTTCTCTTATCCTTGAAAACTTTATTGTTATTATCCTCCCCATTTTTCTTTTCTTTTTTTTTTCATTATCCTTGAGAGCCTTATTGTTATTAACCTTCATGTTCTTTTCCTTTCTTTCTAGTGGTGGTCGAATCTTATGTGGATTGCCTACGTATCACGTCACCGCGTGAATCAGACCGAGCGTAGTTCTGGTACAAAATTGTGGCGAAATTCTGGAATTCTTATATCAAAACTCTTATGGTTACAAAATCTGTCTTACAACAAAATAAGAGAAATGCTTGACTCGAAAAATAAAATGCCAACCGACTTGACTCAAAATTTTCAAAAATACATTTTCGATCAAAAGTCTAATGCTCTTAAATTCCTGGGGGCTCGCGAGGCATCATTTGGCCTTGCCGCGGGCCTTGGTGTGAGGTCCTTGTGTAGTCCCCTTAACTCTCTCATGATCTGATGAACATAGCCCATAACTGAAGCAAAAAGGGCGGTGCGGGGCATTTGTTCACAAGCTAAGCACTTCATGGTGACATAATGCCCGATTTCTCCAATTCTGTCCTTGATCATGTCCCTTTCTCCGAGTAGCCGTTCTATCTGTTGGTTTTTCGCCCCCAACCTTCGAGCATTGTTGGTGACTTGGTCTAAGAGCCTATCCACTTGTTCTCGCAGTCGGGCCATCAAATCGTGACAACGGTCGAGGTCTGCTCTGGCATCTCGGGCTTGCTTGAAAACCCGCTCCCTGAGGATAACGTTTGCTTCCCTTAGACTAGTGTTGATCTCAGTGTAATCTTCTTCCACCCGTTGTAGGTGGAGTGCCTGTTGATGTGCCTCCTTTCTCCAGCTAGCACGGATCCTCATTGTTTGGGTCTTCGACTCTTCCAATTCTCTTTGGATATCGGCAACTTGGTTTTTCAAACCTTTTATCAATTTTTCGTCTGCTCGACTCCTCAACTGTCTGTCAGCATCCCTTTTTATTTGCTGGATTTGAGCTCTCAAAAAGTCATTTTCTTGTGCCAACTTCTTTTTATCTCCTTCGTCGGCGGCAGCTTGCATCTCTTTTTCAAATTGGAGATCTTGGACCCGTTGCTCTATCTTGCCGATCCTTGTTCTGTAAACCTCTTCCTTGGCTAACCAGTCCCATTGTTCTTGTGATGCTTCAGCAAATTCCCTGAGGTGAGGTTTTTTGGCTGGTCTTTCAACCGATGTTTCTCCTTTATACCAAGCAAGATATCTGGGTACAACCTCTCCCCTAGCTCGATCCTACACACAAGTGTTTGCCTCCAGATATTGGCATTTGCTCCAGATCTGGCGAACCCTTGCTTCTGGGAATTGACCATCGGGACCAATTTCAATAACCTGGGTACTCAAGTCTTCTTCTTTGGGTATTATCTGGCACCTCCCAAGCTGTCTCAAAACCCGATGGGGCGCATAAGGTTGAATGCTCTTAAGTCCCATTAAGAGAAAGTGGGACCTAGCCGCTGGCATGTACACGATTCTGTCTATCCGTAACCAACCCAACGTCCATTGTATTTGATTTGCGCTGAGAGCCCGAAAGTATGCCCTCCACGCCAAGGTTCCTTCAGGCAAGACGGTCCTATCAATCCTTGTATAGAATTCGCTTATGCAAGTTTTCTCAACCAACCCATATCTCGAGAATTGGGTGCGGCGACACAGGTGCTCGATCATCCACATCTGTAGCAGTAAATTACAGCCTTCAAAAAAATCTCCTCCGGCTTTGCAGGTTGTGAGAGCTCGATATATGTCTGATAGTATCGTGGGAGCAAGAGTACTTTCGCTTTGGTCAAGCAAAGTACTGACGACTCCGGCTACCTTTATATCAATATTCCCGTCTTTTCTCGGGAATACCACGAGTCCCAAGAAGGCTATCATGAAGGCAATTCGTCTGTGTTCCTCCCATTTCTGGCGATTACCCTTGCTGCATAATTTGTTCTCTGGCTTGTCAAAACCTCCCACATGACCGTACCTTTGATAGATGAAGCTTAAAGTACAAAACCCTTGTGCTAGATCCGGGTTACGTACCGTTCTGGCTATCTTCAGTGAGTCTAAAAATCGGTGTATGGCGACAACCCTGGGAGCGATTAGATATTGATGCCCCAATGGTATATCAGTGTTTCCAATGTATCCGGTCATCTCCTCCACAGTTGGGGTGAGCTCGAAGTCCGAGAAGTGAAAGACATTGTGCGCGGAGTCCCAATATGTGACTAATGCTCTTATGATGTCCCCTCGAGGCTTTATTTCAAGCAGACCTGTGAGACCCTTCAAATATTTCTTAACTTCATCCCGCCCTTCTTCGCCTAGATCATCCCACCATAGTCGTATTTGTACCGGGATTTTAGTCATGAGTGAAAAGGGTTCATTTCGAATCGTGCTCATCCTGCACATTTATTTAAAGAAGAAGATCATTTTGGTTGGCAATGATTGGACTATTTTTTCAAAATTTTAAATTTTGGTATTTTTTGAAAAAGGGCAAGTTGGACCCGACGGGGGTTGCCTACGTATCTCACACCCGGTGAGAATCAAACCCGCGTAGTTTGGTCCGTCAAAACAAACTATTTTTCTTTTATTGACCGACAAAGAAAACACATTTTGTTAAGAAAACCATTTTGTTGGCAGAGTCAACCTTCCGTCGTCTTTTATTAGCAAACTAAATTATTGATTTGTTGGTAAAGCACATTTTTGTATTTTCTGAAAAATATCTATTTCCCCACACTATTTCCTTTTGTTTTTTGTTTTTCTTCAGTATTTAAAAGTCGGTCAGCATGCAAGTTCGAATAAATGCTTAAAACAAACATGGTATAACAGGATGGTCTTTTCATTTCAGGTTGCCTGTCCTAGACGGACCCAACCCCTGTGTTGAGTCCCCTAAGTCAAATGCAACGTGATGCAAATAAGCGTTTCCTACTAGGGATCCGGTATGCAGTTATGTTATTCTAAGTTCAAAACCTCGGTACATGATCTAGACTGTGTACCCAAGCGGACAACTCGGGCTGAGGAAGGAGCTCCTTTCCGGGAACCAAAAGGCCAGCCGGCTTAGAAACTTTCCGAGCCTCTTTATTATTTCGGGGTATGACACTAACGGAATAGGGAGTCTCAACCAGTGAGCACATCCCCGGGGGCGAGAAGAGAAGGGTTTTTGGCACAGTTTATATACACAGTTCACGTAATATCAAAGCGGTAAACATATATAGCAGTTTGTATATACAGTCCAGATAGTATCAAAGCGGTAAACATATAGCATATAATAAAATCAGATATAGACAAAAACAGCAATTTAACTGAGCTCGAATTCTTAAACCCTGAACCGAAGTTCTGGGTGGTCATCCCCAGCAGAGTCGCCAGAGCTGTCACACCTCCTTTTTACCGCTAACCGCGAGGGCGCAAGGGAGTTTTTTCAATGAAAGGACAATCGAAACGGAATTTATTTATTTAATTCAGAGTCGCCACTTGGAAAAATAATGGTGTCCCAAGTCACCGGTTAATCCCGAACCGAGGAAATTTATGACTCTGTATTACAGTCTGCGAAACTAGAAACCTGGATAAGGAATTCTGTTAACCCGGGAGAAGGTGTTAGGCACTCCTGAATTCCGTGGTTTTAGCACGGTCGCTCAACTGCTATTTTTTATCTGATTTCTTTATACGTTCCAACTATGTGCTGTTATGTTTCGCTTTTCAATTTTAGAAGAATTGCAACGTCACGAAAATACATTTCGAGTCACACCGCAACCAGTACGCCTGTGACTTTAATATATTTCAGTTTCGCCGAGAGTAAGATTTGGGTCGCATAAATGCACACCCGTATTTAGGAAACGTAAAATGATTAAATCTACACCTAAAGTGACTAACGTATTACTACTTTTGGGAAGGCCGTGTAATTCGCTAAATGGCCTATCCCGAATACTAAATATTTTAGTAAGTAATTAATTAGGTCTCCGAAATTATATATTTGATTTGGCGAGGCTCGTCTCATTTTTATTTATTAAGGTCAAACTAAAGTATCTAAAATTCTCTATTTATTTGTCTCTAATAGTCAACTAATTCATGAATATAAATTCGAATCTCGAATTCAAATCCAAGTTCAAATAAAAGGGTGAAATATTTTAACTTGAACCCGCTACCTAATTCAAAATCTGAATTTTTTTATATTTTTTCACGGATTAATTTCCCTACTCCTAATATTTATTTTAAAGTGTTATATTTGGGCTTTACTTTTACTCATATTCTAACAAGGCTTTTGGGCCTGAATTATTAGCCCCAAAAATTATGTAATTAAACTAATCATGCTAATCCGAACATCCTTTCTTTCGTTATTTAAAGGGTAGCAAATTGGACCTCTATTAGTACGAATACGTGAATACCCACTGAAGTAGGCCTACTCCTATACCAGTTTTAACTCCCACATGATTGAGATATATTAAATACAATACGTAACCTAGCAATAAAATCCAACACTTTTTTTTTATGATTACTACTATCCCAAACACGTTTCAAGAGAACAATTAAGCGGTATGTATTTTAGTAGCAAATTGTTCAAGTTTGCAATTTGAATCTAATGTTATCCTTCCTCTAATTATTATGTCTTTAAACAGACTTCAGAGTTTACTAGTATAGACAACAACTAAGGCCAAATGATCTATTAACTTTTACTACAGTCCGGAATTATCTAAAGCTACTTTATCACAATATTATTTTAGACATATTCTCACCACAGAACTCAACACTATCAATACATCAACTTTGGATTAACTACCAAATTCTAATCAAACTAAAAAGAGCTAGCTAAACTTAGCAAGTAGCAACAATAATAAATCTAAAGCTGATTTGCTACAGATTAAAATCTACAATTCATCACTACAATTAAACTAGATCTAAATCAAGTATTTGAAACTAATTTCCTAACAGTGTCACGTAACTCATCTGCAAATATGCGTTTTATTGTTTTGAGCTTCAAAACAAATTACCTCCTATATACATGTAAGAAAATGAACAATCTAACAATAAATCATCATACAATCCAGTTCAATTATACATAACAAAACAGTCAGTAATCTAAAATATTAACGAATGAACTTGTTCGTTACACAATCAAAGAAAACAACAACAACAAAAAAAATGAAAGGAAATTTAAGCTTCAGATCTTCCATGTATTTAACTCATAACTTCAGCTTACAATTACTGGAACTATAGAGATGTACCTGGAAATTATAATGAGGAAAGAAGAAATCAGTTGTAGCAGCACACAAACAGCAGCAACAGAACAACAACAACAGCAAAAGCAACACCCAACAGCAGCAAAACAACAACAAACAGGAGCAGAATAACGGCAGGCAGCAAAACAACAACAGCAGCAGCAGAATAACAGCAGGCAGTGAATACTTATGTGTATTTGTATGAGTGTGTGTGAGTGTCTATGCTGTGAATGTGTGTATACCCAGTGTTTTCTGTCTGAGTGTTAATCTCTGTGAGTGTTAGTGTGTTTTTCCAATATTCTCAATGTGTGAAAATGTCTCTCTTTGTTCTCTCTGTTCTCCTGTTCTTATAGCCTTCAAACTCAACACCAACCTCTTTTTTTATTTGTTTCAGATCTATCTAAACCCCTGTTATTCCCCTTTTTAGTTGTCTAAGTATGATTTCAACTATTTAAAACTCTAAAGTGCAGAAAAATGTAGGAAATCCTGCTGTCCAGCAAGTCCTAACACTCTTCCATGTGCATTGTATATTAAACTAAGACTAATCCCTGGCCTTCACTACTTTGTGTCCCTGGTATAACATAACTCAACATGCTCTAATGATTCATATATGTGTTCAAAGTGACATTCCACTAATTCTGAAATTCTATAACTACATTTAATTCATCTTAAACCTCTAACAGCTATATCCAATCTCACAGTTTACTCAGATTCTAAATCAAACAAACAAATGATCCTACAAAAATAGAAATCCTCAAATCGATTTCATTCTAACAGCAATGATTCACTGCCCGTGATTTTAAACAACAACTTCGCAAATTTACATGACGACATTCATTAAATCGACCACAACATGTATAATTGATAACAAACTAATGACAAAACAGTGACTTCAACAAATCTCGGCCAATGCCGGACATATGCGAAGTTAATTATTCGACGACGCTAATCGACGCAAATACATATTTCATAACACACACATTCGAAATAGAAAGAACAATTGACCATATAAATAATTCTTTGAGGGAGAGGCAGAGAACAAAATTAATCAATCAATAAGCAAAAATCAAAACTATACTGCCAACGAGTATAAAAACAAATAAAGACTAAAAAAAAAAAGACTACCTCAAGAAGAGAAATTTGGAAACCAAGGACTTGGGATCGAACGGACTTGAACTTTTGAGGCCGAACAGGCTCGAGTTGGCATTTCTGGAGTTGAAAGGACTCTAATTGGAACGTTTTCAAATGAAAAACGTCCCAATTAAAGTCTATTAGACTTCCATCGACGAAATTCCCTAATTTTGAATATTAGGGTTCTTGGGCTCGGGTTTAGGGTTCGAGTATTTCCGGTCAGATTCGAGTGAAACTAAAGGTGGCAAGCATGTAAGGAAGGTCACAGGAGTGTTCGGGGTGAGTTTGGAGTGGTTTGGCGTGGTTTGGGTTTTAACTCGAATCTTCGATTGAAGATTCGAGACATTTGGGAATGATTCGAGGTTAACGGACCCCGGATTCGTGTAGAGGGGGTTTAGGGGGAGCTATGGTGTTAATTTGGTGGCCGGCGGCGTTGTTGCCGCCGAGTTTTCAGGCGAAGGGAGAGGAGGCGGCGCTAGGGTTTGCATATAGTCTCTGATAGAGACGATGATGAGAGAAGGCTGTTGGTGAAAATGGGACGGGTTTGATTCATTTTGGGGGTTTTGGTATATCAATTTGGGACTATTAATGTGCGTCGTTAGATTAACATGAACCAACGATCCCGATTAAACCATGGGAGGGAAACGGTGTCGTTTGGTGAAAGTTGGGGGCCGGATCGGATGGGTATGGATCGGGTCTGTGGCCGGGTTTGAGAGATTTGATCTCAGTCGTTGGATTAATTTAATCCAGCGGCTCCGATTGTCTAAGAGACCATGATCGGCTGGACCGGGTGAGCTTGGATTGGGCTCCCGTTTTTGGGCTTGGACTTGGTTAATTTTGGACTGGTCCAATCTAGTTTTTCTTCTTTCTTTTATTTTTTCCTAATTCATTTCAAACTAGATTTTACAAAAAATCTTAAACTAAATTATAAAACAAAAAATTACATTATCAAAAGTATTAATTAATCTTCCAATAACAATTAAACACACATAATAAGATAAAATCAAACAATTTGAACAATTAATGGTAAAAATACAAAAGATACATTATTTTTTTTTGTTTTTTCATTTTCGTAAAACAAACATAATTACTCTAAATTACAAGCATGAATTTATATGCGAATGCAAACATTTTTGTATTTTATATTAATTTGAAAAAATAGAAATGTGCACGCAAAAATGCGAATAATAAGAGAAAGACAACACACAAAATCACAAAGATCACGCTTAACGCGAAACTATTTTATTTTGAATATTTTGGGAATAATTCGTGTGAGGCAAAAATCGCGTGCTCACAACCCACATAGATCCACTCACAATGCTAGCAGGGAAAGCTCAAGACTTTAGGCCTAGGAAGCCTGGTTTAATATGTGATTATTGTGGATATAAAGGACATCAAAAGGAGAATGTTTTAAGATAATTAGATACCCACCTGATTTCAAAAGCAAAAGGAAGAATCAAAACACTGGGGAGAGCATATCTCAATAATGAAAGTGAAAACACAGCTGCTGTTAAGAAAGATAAGGCATTGACAACAATGCAAGCACCAGGGCAATTCTTCACAGAGGAGCAGTACAATCAGTTGGTAAATCTGTTGTCAAAATCTAATGCAGGGGAGTGTAACATGATATGTATAATTTCTCTACTATCTAGTGCAGATAAGTGTGATTGGGTAATAGATTCAGGAGCAACCTGTTATGTTACTTACTGTAAGGATGTTCTAAGGGACATTAAAAATGTTGATAGCCAAGGAATACAGGTACCTACCGGAAATAAATCAAAAATCACTCACACAGGAAATATAACTATACTTGAAAATAAGGCAGTGAAGAATGTGTTGTATGTACCAGATTTCAAATTCAATCTCCTATCAGTGACTAAGCTCACCAAAGAATTGTGGTGTTGTGTCACTTTTTTCCTGATTCTTATATAGTTAAGCATCTTTACAGTGGGAGGGTGATGAGGATTGGTAAACACCACAATGGGTTATATCTGCTAAAGGAGAACATAATACTAGCAGCTACATGATTTTTTGTGCAGCAAGGAGTTAACAGTGAACTTTGGCACATGAGACTATGGCATGCTTCAATAAAGATAATGGAGAACATACCAGCTCTTAGGAATAAAGTTGATTCTCAGACTCAACAAAACTGCGTTTGCCCTTTGGCTAAACAATGTAGGTTGAAGTTTTCTATTAGCAATAGTAAATCTAAGTTGTTTCCAATTATTCCATCTAGATATTTGGGGGCCTCACAAGGTTCCTACGAATGACAGAAAGAATAACTTTGTCACCATTGAGGATGACTATAGTAGGTACACTTAGGTATACTTGATTCAGTCCAAATGTGAAGTAACTCTTGTAATAAGAAACTTTGTTGCAATGATAAGAAATCAATTTGATACTGGAATCAAGGTGCTCAGGACAGACAATGGTACTAAATTTTTTAACTCTCAATATGATGAACTATTGGATTCTCTTGGAACCATACACCAGAGTAGTTTTTCTTATACTCCACAGAAAAATAGAATTGTAGAAAGAAAACACAAACACATTCTGCAAGTTGCAAGGACCCTAGAGTTTCAGAGTGCAGTACCTATTAGATTCTGGGGTGATTGCATTAAAACTATTGTATATTTGATTAACAAGTTTCCCACTGAGATCTTGGATAAGAAATGTCCTTATGAGATATTGCACAATAAACCTGCAAGCTGGATCACTAAAGAGTTTTTGATTGTTTATGTTTTGCAAGCACCCTACCTATAGGGTATAAATTTACAGCCAAGACAAGGAAATCTATTCTTGTATGATACTCAGAGACTTAAAAGGGGTACATGTTGTATGACCTAGACTCCAGAAAAGTGATAGTGAGTAGAGATGTCACATTCAGAGAACATCTCTTTGCTTTTGAGAAAGTGACAGATGCAAATGAAGATTTGTTCCCTTGTGAGCCATTGCGGGCTAATTCTGAAGAGACAACTACATGTGTTGACCATAGCAACAGTACTGATACTACTAACCCTGTAGAAGTTCTTGCTCCTACTATGATTCATGCTCTTGTAGAAACTCATATTACTGAACAAGCTGCACCAAACTCACCAGTAAAACCTTCTTCATCACCAGTCTTGTAGGCACCAGATGTAGAAGAACCTTCTTCATTACCAGCAGAATCAACAGTTTTCTTAGAGGAAACACTAGTTGAAGAGCCAATACATCAACACCATCTTTTGCATACAATGTCTACTATAAAATCTAGTAGACTTTCCAAACCTTCTATTTGGCTCAAAGATTATGTGACTGTAGTCAAATCAACCAAGGATACACCTTATCATATATCAAATTTCATCACCTATGAGCATCTTTTTAATAATTACAAATCATTTCTAGGATCTTTCTCAGAACCTACTGAACGTAGATCATTCAAGGAAGTTTATCTGGATAAAGCTTGGGTGGAAGAAATGGAAGCAGGAATTAAAGCACTAGAAGATAATGCAACTTGGGAAGTGGTAGATCTTCCTCCTGGGAAGAAAGCTATAGGCTCAAAATGGGCATTCAAAATAAAATAAGGTAAATGAGGAGGTGGAAAAGTTCACCAAGGTTGGTAGCAAAGGGATACACACAACAAGAAGGATTGGATTATCATGAGACCTTTTCTCCTATTGCAAAAATGGTCACTGTCAAGACAATCATTAATATGGCAGTTTCAAAGGGATGGAAGTTATTCCAAATGGATGTTAATAATGCCTTTCTATAGGGTGATCTTTATGAAGAGTTCTACATGTGCTTGCCTCAAGGGTTCCACAAGCAGGGGAGCATAAGGTGTGCAGGCTGCTGAAATCTTTGTATGGGTTGAAGTATGCATCGAGGTAGAGGAATATTAAACTGACTGAGGCACTTTTAGCAGTTGACTACACACAAATTCCCTATGATAATTCATTGTTCACCAATAGAGCAGGTCAAGATATTTTCATTATCTTAGTCTATGTAGATGACTTGCTCATCACTGGAAGCAATTATGTTTTTGTAGAGGCAGCTAAACAGACATTACATAGTTCATTCAAGGTAAATGATCTAGGAAAGCTTAGGTATTTCCTTGGGACTGAAGTTCTAAGATCTAACAAAGGGATGCTTCTTACTAAAAGGAAATATACACTGCAGTTAATATCAGATGTTGGACTGGCAGCTACCAAACCTATTAACACACCTATTGAGCTCAATCAAAAGTTAACAGCCATTGATTATGACACACATGTTGGAGACACTGGTGATGTAGAGTTGCAGGATGCAGGTAGCTAATAAAGACTCACTTGAAAGCTTCTCTACCTAACACTTACCATGCCAGATTTGTGTTTTGCAGTCCAAGTATTGAGTCAATTTATGCAACATCCCAAACAGTCCCATTGGGATGCAGATCTCCCATAAGGAATCTTTCTGTATATTGTGACTCTGACTGGGCAAGGTGTCCAAATAACAGGAGATTAGTATTTGGTTGTATTGTCAAACTTGGGGATTCATTGCTCTCCTGGAAGTAAAAGAAACAACCTACAATTAACAGGAATTCAACAGATGCAGAATATCATAATCTTGCATAAGCAGCTGCAAAAAGTACATGGGCTCTAAGATTGCTCAAGGAGTTATAAGTTGATGTAAATGTTCCAGTCAACATATACTGTGATAGCAAGGCAACTTTACAAATAGCTGTCAATCCAATATTCCATGAGCGAACCAAACCCATCGAGATTGATTATCATTTCGTTCGTGAAAAAATCAAGGCAGGGTTAATTAGTCCTCAATAAATCTCCGCAACTTTACAATTAGCTGATTTGATGACAAAAGGTCTTAGTTCTGCACAACATCAATTACTTTTATCCAAGCTTGGAGTGTTTGATCCTTTTCACCCTCCAGCTTAAGGGGGAGTATTGAATACATAGCTGTATATAGATATAGAAGTGTATATGTGTATTGCATAATAAGAGTTGGTTATGCGGTTAGTGGGATAGCTGCCAACCACTAACCAACAATATAAACGACCCCCTACTGATATATATTTTTAAAGAACTCATCATTATCTGATTCTATAACTGTATTATTATGAATTTCATGATTTTATGATTTATTAACCAGAAATTATGCTTTACTATTGGTCACATATCATATAAAAATACAATCAACAGTTTTCAGTCCTAGTGTTTCCTTTTTAGGTTTAAAAACTTGCACTTTTGCCAAACGCTCCCACACTTTAAAATACTTCAAGTTGGGCTTCAAGTTGAGCTTCCTTCCATTCCCTTATTTATATGGAATGGTTGTGTTTTGCTATGAGGTACTCGATTTAATATTCGATTAGCCGTAAGAACGTCTTTTCCCCTGCAAGTTTTGTGGCAATCCAGAACTTATCAACAATGCGTTCATCATCTCTCTAATGAAAGATTCTTTCTTTCCGCAATCCAATTGGATTGGGGTGTGTAAGGGACCATTGCTTGATGAATAATCCCATATTCTAAACATATTTTTTCAAAAGGAGATTCATAGTCACTACCTCTATCACTCCTTATCATTTTTATTTTGTATTTCAACTTCATTTTTGTATTGCTTTAATGCGTCTATTGATTTATCTTTACTATTAAGTAAGTAAACATAACAATATCTAATACTATCATCGATAAAGTTATGAAATACTTCTTTCCACCTCGAGATGGTATTGACTTCATACTGCAAACATATGTGTGAATTAAGTCCAAAGGATCTGAATTCCTTTCAGTTGACTTATAAGGATGTTTAACATACTTAGAATTCACACATATTTGACATTTTGATTTGTCGCATTCAAACTTAGGCAATACATCCAAGTTAATCAGTTTTCACAACGTTTATAATTGACATGACCCAAACGTATATGCCATGATTCATTTGACTCAAGTAAGTAAGACGAAGCTAAAATTTTATAATTATTCTCAATAACCATTACATTCAGCTTGAAAAGGCCCTCAGTGAAGTAACATTTTCCTACAAATATTTCATTCTTACTTATTACTTATCAGATACAAAAAAACATTAAAAATCTTTCTTCACAAGAAGTCCAACAGAGACTAAATTCTTCCTAATCTCAGGAACATGAAGGATTTTGCTCAGAGTCACCACTTTGCTAGAAGTCGTCTTAAGAAAGATCTTCCCGAATTCTACAATATTGGCGGTTGCAACATTTCCCATAGAAAACGTCTATTCGTGTCCAACATGATCATATGTTGCAAAGGCTTCCCTAACAACACAAATATGGCGAGTGGCTCCATAATCAATCCACCACTCCCTTGGATTTCCCACCAGGTTGCATTCAGAAAGCATGGCACACAAGTCATCAACATCTTCATGCTTTTCAACCATGTATGCTTGACCCTTTTTCCTGTATTTCTTTGGAGCACGACACTATGTAGATTTGTGCTCAACATTCCCTCAGCTGTAACAATTTCCGTTGAACCGCTTCTTGCTTGGGTTATTTTTTGGTCCAGAAGCCTGCTTCCTCTTTCTCTTATTTTGAGAAGTATCATCAACAATGTTTGCTCCCAATATTATTGAGTTTCCATGGCCTCTATTTTCAACAGCTTTGTTGTCCTCTTCGATTCTCAATGAACAATGAGATCTTTAAGGGATATCTCCTTGCGTTTGTATTTCAAGTAGTAGTTGAAGTTCTTCCACAACTTCTCAATATTATTAATAATCAATAAGTTGACCAAATTCAAGTCCTAATCCGAAGCCGAAGCTGAAGCCGAGCTGAGCGACGACGACAGCAGCGCGAGGCTTGCCTTCTTCTCAACTCTTTAAGAGTTAAAAGAAGAGCAATTGCTTATATTCCCATTAAAACCCTCTTCCTCTTCCAATATGGAACAAAGTTCCTTCATAAAAGTGGGAAAACATAAAAATTTACTAAAAGATTTCATTTCCCTCCATTTTCGATTCACCCTCTTTTAAGCATTTAATGTACTTAAAACCCCGACAAGAACTAGGCTACCAACTAAAAGTGCAAACCATTATAATTTTAAAAAATTTATATAAAAATATATATACATACATATATACAGATGTATGTATGAATAATAATAATAATAATAATAATAATAATAATAAAGTTTTAAATAAGTATTTCTATAGCCTGATTCGACTTTTCGATTATTTTTTACTTAATCAAAATCAAATTTGATTGATTCTTAAAATTCAAAACCAAACCAAATTAAACCAAATCAAAATATTATTATTATTGGTGTCGATTTGATTCGGTTTCGTTTAGTTCGGGTTTTTGCTTTTTAATGAACACCCCTAAAAGCAGGCGAGAAATCTGTTGTTAAAGGTATAATTAAGCTAAAATCCAAACAAAAATTAATGTTTGAGTTATTTAGAAGAAGTATATTTAAATTCATTTAATCGCGTGAACTAAATACACTTAGCTCTTGCTCGGATATAGATTTTACTTTTTAAAATAAATTTAAAATATTATTTCTTCATGTTAAAAATATTTGAAGAAAATTTTTCGAAGTCCCAAAAACTAGTTTGGGCTAATTTTTGGATGAAATTTTTTACCAAATGTAATTTCAACTTTCAAAAATAATTTCTCAACACAACTTAAAAACTCATTTTGAGGTTGTACCAAATCTTTATCCAACACTCTTTTTTTTCTTTCCTTTTATCTTTTTAAGTTAATGATCTAAAAATAACCTTTTTGTAGGCACAAAATTTACATATATATTATCCTTTCCAAATTGCACTTGTATCGAATTTTTTGTTGTTATTGTACTCTTTTTATATTTTTTCAGGAACCTTTTGAATTTAATGCTTGATTATGATGTATCAATAGCAAACTTACTGTGTTTCTGGTAGTACTTGTCTGCTGAACATTTACTTTGTGGACCTTTCGTGTCAGTCTCTGTATATTTAGCACATTTTTCAATCTCAAAGAAGTCAATGAAATGTACGGAATACTATATAAGTATATTGAACAGAACGTGTATTATCTATTTCATCTTTGCCTTATTCGAATGAGCAGTAAACTAACTTAAAGATGGAAGCAATTTATTGAAAGGGAATATGATTGCACGCACGGTAATGGAATTTTATTTATAGAAAAAAAGCATGTATTATATTCATGTTGCTCCATCTATATAGCAAAATTTTATTTTATCTCGTACAGTTGACATAATTTGTACGAGCCATTTTTTAGGGAGAAATTAAAAAATAGTCAAATTTATAATTGATTGTTCAAAAATAGCTAAATTTTAAAAGTAATCAAAATTTAGCTACTTTTTATGTAAAGATAAATCTGAGCGAAAACACTGTTCAAAATCCGAAAAATGCACAATATATTATGCTGGAGTTTTAGCATATTATACTTGAATTCCAACATATTATACTGGAGTTCCAGGATAAGTATATTGGAAGTCCAGCGTAATATGATGTAGTTCCAGCATAATAATACTAGAACTCCAGCATAATATACTGGAGTTCTAGCAAGTATACCGGTCCAGTATAATATACTGGAGTTTGGAGCACCGGTGCTCCAGTTTCCAGTGTATTATATTGAAGCTAGTAAAGTATACCGGTCCAGCATAATATGCCTGAGTTAATACACATGTGCATCGAACTCCAATATATTATGCTGGACCGGTCTCTGTTGCAGCAAAATAATGACTATTTTTTATTAACTTGGTAAACGCTGGCTATTTTTGAATGATTAGTCCGAAAACTGGCTATATCGTGCTATTTTTATCATTTTTATGTATCACAATTTTGTGGACCCAAAAGTGTAAGATTGAGGTCCACAAATTTGCAGTTCAGCCAAGCTGCAAAAATCAACTTATTTTAAAAAATATTTTTTCTTAAAAGTATGTTTGGTGAGAAACATTTTGTGTTTGGTTAATTAATTTGAAAAGCACTTCTTAGCAGCAATTAGTGTTTGACAAAACTTTTAAAAACTGTTTCTAAGAGTATTTTTCTCATAAGTGCTTTTCAAAAAGTACTTTTGGACATAAACTAATATATATGTATACAAAAAAAGAACACTTTTGGCCAAAAAAAAGCTTGTCGAAACAGGCTATAACTATTTATATAGCGCGATTGAAGATATGGAATTTATAGTACCCACTGTCTTGTAGTTTCTTAACATTCAATTTAAATAAGAAATTAAACTAATAACCTATTATACGTCAATTTTTTAAATATTCAGATTTAATCTTGTATACAGTTAAAATCAGACCCACCCGATTTTACTAATTAATAAAGACCAGGGGGATGGATCGAGGATCAGCCTCATAGCATATCAGATCGAGACAAGATGATAAAGTACCGAGTTTGGTATTCGAGGTACATGTCTAGATCGAGACCAGTAATAGTTGAAGTTGAACGAGATAGGCATCAAGCAAAACCGAAGATAACATCATAATGGAAAGTTGAGATATCCGTGACTGATCGAAGATCATGATGAAAATATCGGAACAGATCAAATTAAGGGTGGTTGTTTAGTTAATCATGGGATTTCCTTATGTAATTAGAATCACACAGTAAATAGGATTCTTCTACTATATAAAGAGGGTCCTAACCATTTATAATCATCTTAAATTCACGCATATGAAAGCAATCTATCACACTTTTATTTTTTGCAAATTCTATTGCTCAGTTCATACTCTCAATAGTTTGTTCGATTAGCTCAAGGGCCCTAATTGTTCATCACACTGGTTCACTTTTTTTCACTATCAATTCCTAGCATTAATTCCTATATTTATCAATCTGTGCCAAGTGAAATCATATATCCTTAAAATAACTTATAAGTTAGTTGTTATCTGATTTTAAGGGTAAACAGTTTGGCGCTCATCATGGGGCTAAGGATAATAGTGACTGCCTGATATAATTTTTGTGACACATATTATTTTACGCTTGTTCTTTGAATTATTTGATTTCAGGATCAATATGTCAAACTCCCAAGTGACACCCATAACACAGACAACGACCTTGGTCTTCATGGTGAGAACGAAAACATAATTGTCCCAGGAAACAAACTACCTCCAGTTAACCCCGAAGTATCTCCGGCCATGGACCCAATCGACATCATCTTCTATATTCCCATTAATTAGAATTTGGGCTTCGACCTTGAGAATAGTATCTGCAGCAATGCTCGAACAACCGATCAGAATGCAAAGAGCGATAAAGAATGAGGAATTAGCCTTTGAATGATATTTGAGACGTTGTAGACTCAGAAAGCTACAATAGCACAAATGCAAAATGAGAATAATGCACCAAGTAGGGTCGAGTTTGAGAAACCATAAGAAGTCGTTCATAGAGCCGAATCAGTGCCAAAGAGATCAAATGAAAGAAAATCGAAGACTAATCCCTCTATCGTAAAATGCTCAAGGAATTGACAAAGAGAGCCGAGACAAGGAAAAAAGAAGATCGAGGAAAATGATAAGAAGGTGGAAACTTATAACTCTAGGGTCGATAAGATTCCGGGGGCATCACCGATATTTAAAGGACTCGATTCCAAAAAGTGTGTCCAGAAACCTTTCCCCCCCCGAATGTGGCTCTGAAGCCAATCCCAAAGAAGTTCCGTATGCCCGAGACTCTGAAGTATAATGGGATGATAGATCCAAATGAACACATCACTTCATTTAATTGTGTCATTAAGGGAAATGACTTGGAAGATGACAAGACTACATCCGTGTTGCTGAAGAAATTCAGAGAAAGTCTATCAAAAGGTGCCATTATATGGTACTATAATTTACCACCTAATTCTATTAATTCATTGCTATGCTTGCATATTCTTTTGTGAAGGAGCACGCGGGATCAATTAAGATTGCAACTAGAAAGTTAGACCTAATCAAAGTAAGGAAAAGGACAAAGAGATGCTCAGGGAATTTGTATCTCGATTTCAAATAGAACGGAAGAATTTACCACCGGTCATCAATGAGTGGGCTATTCAAGCCTTCACTCAAGGCCTCAATAACTGGATTTCCATAGTTTCGCAACAATTAAAGCAGAATTTGATCGAAGTCGTCACTTGGTCCAATATGCATAATCGATATCAATCGAAGATTAGGGTTGAAGACTATCAACTAGGGGCTCCAATTGGTTTGATTTATCTCAGTAATCTCATGGACAGAGTTAAAAGGGATGCCTAATAGGAACCATGATCGAGCAGAGACCGATATCAGCCATAGGTGAGAGATCAAAGAAATAACAGGTCTGGACATAACCCTATTCCAAAACATAGATGGAATGATCAGGGACAAAGTTCCCGAGGGCTCATGACCAAGAGTGGTTTTGATAGGGATTTCAAGTCCAAAGAAGCACCTCGACTATCAGAATATAACTTCAATATAGATGTTTTCGCCATAGTATCGGCTATTGGGCATATCAAAGATATTCGATGGCCTCGACATCTACAGACTAATTTGGCCAAGATAAACCCAAACCAAATATGCAAGTATCATGGCACCTATATCCACAAAACATAAGATTACAGATAACTACGAGGAAGTAGACCGGTTGTTCAACAAGGGGAACATTCAAGAATTCTTAAGTGATCGCTCCAAAAACCACTTCAAAAACAGAGAATCAAAAGATAGAATAAGCAGGAAGAACCACAACACGTGATTCGAATAATCGTTGGAGGGGTCGATATTCCTCAGAGACAAGTCTTCAAAAGGCGACAATCATAAGAGAAATACGGACTCAGGATTACTTACCAGAAGAGACCTTATCTTTCAACGACGAGGATGCAGAAGGGAGCGAACAGCCTCACAACGACGCATTGGTAATATCTATCCTTATGAATAAAATTCTAGCTAAACATGTGTTTATTGATCTAGGTAGCTCGGCCAAAATTATTCAATCAAGGGTCATAGAGCAACTCGGCCTACAAGATCAAATTGTTCCCATAACCCGAGTTCTTAAAGGCTTTAACAAGGCAAGTGAAACCACCAAAGGGGAAATTATCTTGATGATAAATCTGGATGGAACCACACGCGAGACAAAGTTTGATGTAATCAAGGGTGACATGAGGTACAAAACCCTACTCGAATGGCCTTGGATCCATAACATGAGGGCAGTACCCTCGATCTTCACCAAGGTCTAAAGTTCCTCACATCTGAGGGAATCAAAATGGTCTACGGAAAGCAGCTCGCTGCCAAGGAGATTTTTGGAATCAATAAAGTGATGCCGGTGGCAAAATTTCATCAGCAAAGAGATAAAATTCAAAGGGGGAAACATGAAGTTTAATAGCAACCACAGTTACCAGCCTTGGGTCGATCGGAAGAGCAATAAAGTTTTGAAGATGATGATTATATGATACGTAGAACCTTCATAATTGCCGATAATTCTGATGCAACAAAGTTGATGGTCGAAGAGATGGAACAAATCATACTGATCGAGCATCTGCCCGCTTGAAAGGTATTCCTGGGCATTGGGTTAACTCCCAAGCTCAGGAAAAAAAATTATTCAGTTTATTTTAGATAACATAGATTATTTTTTGGTCCCAACTCGATATGACAGGGATCTCATCAGAGATCACTACCCATCGATTAAGCTTGGACCCTAAGTTCCATCCAATAAAGCAAAAGAGAAGGCCCCAGTCCGAAGTTAAGCATGTACTCATCAAGGGTGAGGTAACCAAACTTCTCAAAATAGGGTCCATTTAAGAAGTAAGATACCCCGAATGGTTAGCAAATGTAGTGGTAGTTCCTAAGAAGGGAGATAAACTTAAAATGTGCATAGACTAGAAGGACTTGAACAAGGCCTGTCCTAAGGATTATTTTCCTTTGTGGAACATCGATCGCATGATCGATGCCACGACCAGCCACGAGATTATCAGTTTTCTCGATGCCTACTCCGGGTACAATCAAATACAGATGAACCCAGAGGATAAAGAAAAGACTTTGTTTATCACTAAATACGGCACCTATTGATATAACGTAATGCCGTTCGGACCAAGAAAATGCTAGTGAAACTTATCAATGCCTAGTAAATAGAATGTTCAAAGAACAAATAGGGAAATCGTTGGAAGTTTATATGGATGACATGCTAGTTATGTCCCTACGAGTAGATGAACATTTGAAATATTTGTAGAAGACTTTCGATATACTAAGGAGGTATAATGTGAAACTCAACCCGAAAAATTGTGCATTCGGGGTCGGGCCGGCAAAATTTCTTGTCTTTATGGTGTCCAATCGGGGGATAGAGATCAATCCCGATAAAATCAAAGTTATACAGAATATCAAAATCGTGGATAATGTGAAGGTCGTGCATAGGCTGACCGGGCACATAGCCGTCCTAGGGCGATTCATCTCGAGGTTCTTATATAGATGTCATCGGTTCTTCTTAATGCTTAGGAATAAGAGTAACTTTTCATGGACCCTGGAATGCCAACAAGACTTAGAAGAACTAAAATGATACCTGTCAAGTCCTCCATTACTTCACACCCTGAAAACGGACATACAACTCTACTTATACTTGGCGGTCTCGAAAATAATGGTAAGTGGGGTCCTAGTTTGAGAAGAGCAAGGTACGCAACTCCCTATTTACTATGTTAGTCTGCCCTTAGGAGAGGACAAGACCCTATACCCAAACTTAGAGAAATTAGCACTTGCTTTAATAAGCGCCTCAAGGAAATTATAACCATAATTCCTATGTTACCCAATATGTGTTGTAACTGCCTATCCCCTTCATAATATATTGCATAAACCCAAACTTTCAAGGCGATTGGCCAAATTAGCCATGGAACTCATGCGATACGATATTGAGTATCAACCCTAAACAACTGTCAAGTTCCAAAGCTTGGCGGACTACGTGGCTGACGTTATGACAGCCCCCATACCCGAGGTCAAAAAGGAACTATTATTAAAATTAGGTACATCATCAAGGGCGTGGACCCTCTTCACGGAAGGTGCTTCATGGATATCGTTTTGAAGCCATCCATGGGTAACATAATTAGACAGTACATCAAAACTTTGAAGTTAACTAACAATGCGTTCGAGTATGAGGCCATGATTGCAGTTCTCAAGTTGGCTAAAAGTTTTGGATCAGAGGTCTTCGAGGCCAAATGTGATTCCCTACTTATGGTAAACCAAGTCAACAGAACTTTCAAAGTCGGAGAAGATCAAATTTCGAGATACTCGGAAAAGCTATAGTTAACTTTACATCAAATTAACCTTACAACACATACTTAGGGAACAGAAACTGAGGCTGATGCCCTTGCAAACTTGGGATCATCGATCGAGGATGATAAGTTTAACTTAGGGACTGTCTTGCAACTTATGAGATCAATAATAGAAAAAGGCCACGCTAAAATAAACTCTACGAATTTGTCTTGGGATTGGAGGAACAAGTACATTGAATGCCCAAGGAACGAGAAACTCCCGATTGGTATGAAGGATTTGAGGACTCTACGCACCAAGGCTGAACGGTTCACTTTGGCCGAGGATAAAACGTTATTCAGGAGGATGTTCGATGGGCCATTGGCGATATGTTTAGGACCAGGAGACACCAACTACGTCCTATGGGAAATTCACGAAGGCACTTGTGGGAACCACTCCGGTGCCGAATCACTGGTTCCCAAAGTCATCAGAGCATTGTACTATTAGGTTGATATGGAAAAGGATGCAAAGGCATTCGTTCGAAAGTGCGATAAATGTCAGAGTTATGTGCCGATGATTCACCAGCATGGGGACCAGATCCACTCAGTCTTATCCCCATGGCCATTCATGAAATAGGGAATGGGCATCGTCGGCTCTCTACCATCGGCCCCAGGTAAACCTGAGTTTATTTTATTTGTGATTGATTATTTTATAAAGTGGGTTGAAGCACAGTCTTTGGAGAAAGTCAGAGAAAAAGAATTCAGACATCATTTGGGACCATATTATATGTCGATTCGGGATGCTTGCCAAGATTGCGTGTGACAAAGGAAAGCAATTCATCGATAGAAAATAGCTAAATTTCTCGAGGATCACAAGATTAAAAGTATTCAATCAACGCCATACCATCCTAGCGAGAACGGACAACCAAATAGACCAACAAAAACATCATTACAATATTATGAAAAGATTGATCGATGATAAGGGAAAATGGAGAGAGATATTTCCTGAGGACCAACAAATCCAGTACGGGGGCAACACCGTTCTTTTTGGTATATGATGTCGAAGCTCTTATCTTGGTCGATGTCAGGGAACCTAGCCTCAGGTTTCGATATACAATAGAAGAATTGAATAACGAGGCCATAAACACGATCCTATAATTGTTGGATGAAAGATACGAGGCTGCCCTTGTTCGGTTTGCCACACAAAAATAGCGGATCGAAAGATTTTACAACCGAAGAACCAATATTCAACACAGGGGACTTGGTGCTAAGAAAAGTCACCCTCAACACTCGAAACTCGAATGAACGAAAAGTGGGCCCACATTAAGAGGGACCAATCATGTCCTCGATATTGTCGGAAAGTGATCCTACAAGCTTGTCATGATGAATAACAAGCTACTACCAAATAATTGGAACGCATCACTCCTAAAGCAATACTACTGCTAAGGTACGAACTTCTCCGTTTTCATTTATATTTCAAACTACCAATTGCAGATGTTCGATTAGGAACACCGATGGATCCTTCAGCATGAAGCCTTTAGGTCTGAAAACACACGTTTCACTCTTTTTACCTTAAATCGGTTTGTACCAACTGGGTTTTCTGGTAAGGTTTTTAACTAGGAAACCATTGATCGTGCTAACTTATAATAATTCAACAGTACCCGAGGCTTCTTTATAATCAACATCGAATACGGGGGGCGTTACCCTCGAATGTCAACTATGTTGCAAGGAAATTGCTTTATAGTAATGGGGTCTCGACAGGTTAACTTTTTAAGGGCCAAACAGTCGAATGAACCATGATCATATAAGTTACTCTAGACCTAACATCAAACATGTATGCATGTATAATCATCTATTGAAAGAAGTATTTTTTTCTTGCCGATATCTCATGCCTTAGAAAAATTTTCTACTTTACAATTTAATACTCGATCTATTGTGTAAAAAGGCTGAAGGGCCGATCATAATAGAAGTTCGAACAATTGGCCCTACCTTCGAGAATTGTCATCCGAAAAATAGACATTATTAAAGCCTCAAGTCCATAAGACCTTAAAAAGGCAACCCTCAATTTTTATAGGCTACGACCACCCGCACGGGGACTGATACTTCGAACAAGCTCGAAGTATAACGGGAAAACAAGCCCAAGAGGTAAGTCCTAAACTAAAAAGGCTACGGCCAAATTAACACGTTTAGGAGGTGTTCGAGTTCCTTAATAAAATAGGCCTTTGAATATTCTCACAAACCGGTTAAAAAGTCTACCCTCGGTAAAATTATAAAGGGCTTCAATAATATCAAACCTCGAGAATCCTAATGAGTACAAATTGTTTGAACTCTTGAACAATTCCTTATTTCGTGCTTAGGTATAACAAATTTTGAATAACTAACAATAAACATTTTAAGCCGAAAATGGGGAAAAAGCCATTCTTTTACTAAGGCCACATTGGCCTAATACAAAAGCCTACGGGCCATATTTTGTTCGAGAGATTATCCTCACTCAATTAAAAAATCTAAGGGACCCTACTTCGAGTTCGAGCAAGCACTCACTCGACATTAGTTTGGTTTCAGTCCAAATTGCCTAAGCCTCAAACCTATGGATGTAATTTCATAAGGCATAAAAATAAAACAAAAGTAAACTAAATACAAGGGGAAAAAGATCCTTTGTATATCAGAAGTCATTTGCAAAGGAGGCATGGCCCGATCTGAACTCTTTACAAAGGCCAAAACAACCTAAAAAAGAAACACTACTAATTCTAAAGGCCTAGTCTTCTTTAGGAGAAGTTTCTCCACCCTCAGAGTCTTCTCCACCAGATCCACTGACATGCTTGGAATCCTCATCGAGAAATGCTAACTTTCAAGCCTTTATTTCCTTAGCCTTGGCGATCTCGAGTTCAGTAAATATGTCAATACTCTAAGCAAGGACCCCTCGAGAGCCTCCCTTTGAGCCTGCCACTTTGAATAATATACCATGCCCTTGGCCTGATCGTGGGTGGCTTTGACATCAACTTTGTATTGAGCCGTAGAAGCTTGGGCCTTAGTATTGTCCGCGACTACTTCAAATCTGGAAACCTCGAGCTCTTTGGCCGGATTGGCCAAATTGGACTCGAGCTCCTCGACCTTCCTTGCCTGGACCAAGGCATTGTCCCTTACATATCGAAGTTGTGACATGGAATAATCCAGCTCTACTTGAACGGTTTCCTTGTGTGTAGCTAAGATATCCGTATATCCTTGAAATGTTCGGCTTCGGCTTACACTTTAACTATTTGCTATTGGAGGCCCTTGATCTATTCGAGTCTCTATCGAACCTTCAGAATGTGAATATTTGTTGTTTACTCACTATAATAAAGAACTCAGAATACCTGCTCTGCCATCTCTTCATACCCATTTAGAGCCTCTACCATGTCTATCGGAAGCTTCTCACTGAGAATCTTGTAAGTATTGCATTTCACAGTGAGACCCTAGATTTCGACCTTGCATTCCTCTCAGATTTGGAGAAAGGTCTCATGATGCAACACCGAAGCCTACGAGAAAGGAAGAAAAATGTTAAAAATATCTATAATTCAAAGTCATAAAAAGATAGCGGCCCTTACACTTTCCCGATTCAGAGCTTCCTGGCCTCGTTGAAAAATAGGAAATGTCCATTGCATCCATTTTTCTTGATCCTCTTTGGTGATCAAGCATCGAAGATAGCTTGATACCCCTATGGGGGAAGATAAAACTTCAGTATCTTCCGGGATCAAGATTATTAGATGAAGCTTACGATCGGGGTTGATGCTAGGGGATGGGAATTGGTTGGTCAGTGTATAGCTCGAGGAAGCCTCAATCGAGCTTTTCCTTGGCATGTAAAATAACCCAAACTGTTGACATATTCCACATCAGTGAAATAAAAAATCTTCCTATCTATAGACCTCTTCTCTGTGACAAGTCTCTGCTGTCTGAGCGTTACGTATCATTGGATTTAGAACTGAGGGAATGAGGAGGAGTTCCTGATCTCTATTTCGCCAAGTGGGTCTTTAGAGGAATCATCTTCTTTTCGGGGAGCCTCTAGCTCGATTTCACACCAGCCTTAATTTGTTTCTCGGCAGCCTCCCCACCTCGAGGTGAGGCATCTTCAACTCTTTCCAGCTAGGGTTTGTCAGACAGGGGCAAAACAGCTTTGTTTGGTCATATCCAATGGTACTTCATACCTCGGTGCCAGCTCGCACACAAGCCACCAATCCAGAGCTTTTTTATTCTTCGTCTTCGTCTTTTGTATCGTACACTATTGTTGGGCGGACTTCAGAGTTACGTGGATAACATCCAACTTAGGCTTACGGGGCCTCCTAGCTGCCTTTTATTTTATGGGCTTAGGGAACTCGGAGCCTCCTTTCTTTTCTTCTCTTTGCCCTGCTTCGGGGAAGACAGGGAAAGGAGTGCTTTTTCTTTAGTAGATGAGGGCCTCATTAGAACGTCCTTCCCAAAGCCTACAAAATGGAAAAAAGGAGTAAGTACAATAAAAAAGCCCTACTCAAAACCTTTCTAAGGAAAGAAATTTACCAAGGTTACGTGCCTCCCATTGGCCCCTTGAAAACTCCATCCAAGCACACTCAAAATAAGTTTTTTGTGACTCCAATCCCTAGACACATTGCTTCAGGTCGGGGATCACTTCCAGCACAACGACCTTAGCTACAACACAAAGCAAAAAAAATTAGATGAGGGGAAGACAAAGAAAGCAGAATGGCAAAATTAGATGTTAAAAAGGCTAAGCAGTACTTACGTTTCATGTTCTACTTTTCAGGGAACAACATATCTCCGACAGGGATTAGATTCAATGTCTTTGTTCGAGCAAACCTGCCCATCCAACCCCAGTCTCGAGTCTCATCTATGCTCGAGAATGGGTGCTTGGTGGCTCGGTGATAGAGCTTGATCATGCATCCATAATAAAGCCAGGGACCGTAGAGATGCATGAGGTGATCGAGGGTAAAAGGATGCCCCTCGATTTTGCTTACAAAGAATCAGAGGAGGATCAAGATCCTCCAAAACAATGAGTAGATGTGGCCCAAAGTGACATCGTATCTCTTGCAAAAGGCAACGATGATAGGGTCTCGGGGACTTATCGGGAAGGGGTAGTTATTGACACTCAGATACTCCTCCTTGTAAGTTGTGATGGATTCTTCGGGGCTAGGCACTACAACATCCTTGCATACCTAGTTGCACTCCTCTTTAACCTTCCCGAGGAGACGTTCGATGATTGTACACATGTATCTCCACATGGGTTCACATTGGCCCGTTGTCAAGGGTGTGTTCTCCACCTTGGAATCAACAGTAGTGGCACAGTTCATTGGAACGAAGTCCGCAAGGGGATATTCCGTTGCGCCAGCGGCGCCAGCAAACTATGATGGAGATGATGTTTCTTTGTGAGAGACAGTTTTAGAGGTCTTAACCATTTTTGAGAACAAGTAAGAATAGGGGTTATGATATCTGGTGATTTATGAAGAGACTAGCGATGAAACTTGAAGGTTTGCAAAAGAAGAATTTGAAGAATGCAGAGAGCTTTGAAGATTATAGCAGAAGAGATTAAAGTACAATTTGAAAGAGTAGAAAAGAGACCTATTTATGGGGTTTCATGGAGACAGTTCAAAATTGCTAGTGGCCGACTGGCAACTGACATGCCTAGGAAATTGAACCGATTGGATATTTCGGTCACCTCTGTCGCTTATATAACAATGCTTACGTAATGATGAACCAAGGTTCGGTTCAAAAATTCAATTTATTTCTAACAAGAGGACTATCTGTATACGGTTAAGATTGGGCCCACCCGATTTTACTGATTAACCCAGACCAAGGGGATGGGTTGAAGATCAGCCCCATAGCATATCAGACTGAGACATGGGGATAAATTACTGAGTTCGGGATTCGAGGTACTTTTCGAGATCGAGAATAATAATGATCAAAGTGGAACGGGATAGACATCGAGCAAGACCGAAGATATCATCATAACGAAAAGTCGAGATATCCGTGACTGATAGAAGATTATGGCCAAAATCTCGGAAAGGATCAAATCAAGGGAGGTTGTTTTAGTTAATCATGGGATCTCCTTCTATAATTAGAATTATACCGTAAATATGATTCTTCTACTATATAAAGAGGGTCCTAACCATTTGTAATCATCGTACATTCACTAATATGTCACACTTTTATCTTTTGCAAGTTCTATTGCTTAGTTAATACTCTCACTAGTTTATTCGATTGCTCAAGGTCCCTAATTATTCATCACACTAGTTCGATTTGTTTTATTGTCAATTCCTATCATTAATTCTTATATTTATCAGTTTATACCAAGTGAAATCATGTATTGTTAAAACGACTTATAAATTTAATTGATGTTCGATTTTAAGGGTAAATAAATTTTGATGAGAGAAAAATGTCAAATAATAGGGTTGGAAATTAGGAATGGGCTGTATTTAATTAGCAGTGTGAACCTTAATTGTTTAAGTTGAGTTACAACAAACACTTTTTCGGGATATATGTGTGCCTTTTGCCTTTTTATATATGATATGATATGATATGATATTCTACCGTTAAAATGTGTGAATAAATGATCAAGCGAGATTAAACTATATTATGTGACAGAGCCGAAGGGGATAGCCAATTCGAAAGCTCTAATGACTCATAAAATTGAGCCCACATATGAGGTCGTTCAAATACAGATTTCGTAAAATTTTCCTTTTTAATGTATATAAATAATATTTAAAAGAAATAATAAGCATATGCACAATAAATCCACATCGCTTGAATATAATACAAAGTAAAGGTAAACGAAGACAAAAAATAATACGTTAAACTCGTTATAATCACATATAAATATGACATCACTTATGAAAAATTATGCTACTGCCAACTAGTGCAGTATATTATTTTTGTTGTAGAAGTTCATCCATCCAAATCAGTAGTGCCGAATATATAGTAGGTATTATAACCAATGAGTACTTTTATTTTCTGTCTTGTGTGTGAAGGTAGGTAAGTGGGGTCAGTGGCGAATTCAGAATTTTAAAGTCGTGGGTGCTTATTGATAAAAATTTTGAAAGAGGAGAAAAAAAAGTTTAGTTATGGGTGCTCACTCAATATTTATCTGTATATTTTTATAATTACCTATACAAATTTACTATATCTTGTTAAAGATAATGGGTGCTTGAGCACCGAAAAATTACATGTAGATCCGCCGTTGGGTGGGGTTCCAATTTTCAAATAATAAGGTATTACTACTATTTGGTCACTAGACACTTTGTAGTATTATGTAGGAATTTAGAAGAATTTAGTAACTTTTGTTCAAATTTTTTATTTGTATTAAAAAATTTATTAAATAAGTACAAATAATTTATTACAAATCCAGTAACTATCTAGAATTAGAAAGATCAGATATCTATTTCTACAAGAAAAGCTGGTGCATCTCACCGACAAGGACCTTGTATAACACTAATATATACTCCCTCCGTTTTAATTTATTTGAATCTATTTGACTGGACATGGAGTTTAAGAAAAAAGAGAAGACTTTTAAACTTGTGGTGTAAAATGAGGCACATATATTTATGTGGCTATAAATCATTACATAAATGTGAATTATTTCCAAATAAGGAAAGATATCATTTTTTTTTATACGGACCAAAAAAAAAATAGATTTACGTAAATTAAAAGAGAGGGAGTATGTAGTTGACTACTAAAGAAATACGGTGGATAGCATGTCCCCTCGCTTTTGGTCCATTCATAGTTTCATACATCTCATTGATCACAAAATCACATGAACCCTCCCTTCTTAGCACTTGCATTTTCTTTTGTTCTTTGACTTTTTTCACACAGGAAAAAAGTTGCGAAGAGAATGAAAATAACCTTCAGTAGTGTAATCACTATTTTTTAAATAGTGGATTTTCACTATGCTGTTGATATCACTATAAGAAAGTACGGAATATCTTTGTTTAGCAGCAAATGAAATGTTGTTAGTTAAAACGGATAGATGGGAATAACTATGATAAAATTGTTGCTATAACATATATTTCTTGCAATAAAAATTCTTTGTTGGAAAACATGTTAATTTTTTTGCCATATTTTATGCTTTAGATAATAAAATTAAATTTTAAGATATGGCAACAACGTTCTAGCAATAACTGAAATATTGTTGCCGAATTTTAATAAATAGCAACAACTAAAATTTGCAAAAATAGAACTTCTAACACAATAAAGTTAAAATCTAAACAGAATTAGCAGCATTGTTTTACTAAGTATTTACATTATTTTAATGTTGAGAAAAGGAAAATCTTAAAAAATTAGTATCTCATTCCCTTAAACTCTCTTTACATCTGAGAAAGTGTGAATAAAGAAAATTATCCAACTTATTAGTTGAATCGATTCACCTAGGCGCACTTGTGCAATTTTTTTTTTCGTACGTATCGCGCCTCGTCGTCTCGTGACTGATGCTGATTACAAGAACACTTGAGGAGGAAGAAGCTCAAATTCGTTTCACATCGCTACGATCTAGAAAACACAAAAACTATCTGTATACATCAAAATCGGAGGGTCCGATTTCCCATCATCAAGGCATTTCAAAAGATTGCTTCGAAGCCTTGAGGCTGCGAAAATTCGCTCGAGTCTTCCACTTCGGAGCTCGTTGGCACCCGGTCTACAGAGAATATCGACCGAGGGTAGAATAAAAATTAATGGGGAGCCCCAAGGCGCGACTAAGTCTAATAAAGCCTAGCTGTGCAACCCTAATCGGGGAGTCACTTCCAGCCGTTCTATCTCCACACCTTTACCGCTAATATATGTCTTACCATATAAGCTTCTCCAGCTTCTATATAAAGAGGATTCTGATTATTTTGTAAGGGATTGATGTTGCTCCAAAGAGTCTACGTGAAATATATGATATCTCTCTCTCTTTCTCTCTAATACGCTATCTTGATATTATTGCTATATCTTATTATCTTCTTATTCGTTCTATATTTATTGCTTGTTATTGGCCAAAAAGAGCCTGCTTTAACATTATTATATCTGTTAGCCCTTCCCCCATTGCCCCTGATAGCTCGAGCCCGAGATTTGGGATCCGACCTCGAGGCCCTAAATCGACTAGCTTGAGGCCCCGAACGGCTATCTCTCGGTTTGATTATCGCTTTATTTTAGCTCGCATCTCGCCCTTGAACTTCACACACATAGCATCAACTGTTCCACAACTAGCATAAAAATAGATTACGTATGTCCCATCAACAAATTTAATTGTTATTACCATTTTTACGATAAATAATTAAATATGTGTAAATAATAAATTTTAAATCTATTAAATTAAATGAGATCTAATAAAATTGTGAATATGAAAGCATAAAGTTGAATCTTGCATCTGTCTCTGCATAAGGTCGACAATATCAGTTTATGTCTTGGTATTTTTTATTTCCTGTAATATATTAGAGAAAACTTGAGCCTGAAATAAACACCGCATATTCATCTCTCTCTTTTTTCTTCTTTTTTGAAAAAAAGAAAAAAGAAAAAGAGAGAAGAACAGACTATTCGTCTAAAAATTTCAGCATCTTTTAATTTTAGCAGTGCAATACAAATTTAATAAACTAGTGTTCGTGAAATTGCTATCTCCAAAAAAGAACGATAATCAAGTAGCTTCATGCAGGTCACGTCAATCCAAAATTTTTGTCCACCGTCATTTCGGTTTTTAATTTACATTATATCTTTTAAATAATATGATATTGACATCTTTGTTTAGTCATACCCAGCTGGCTAGTGGAGACGCTTTTTCCAGTCAAAATAATATATGTATGGTTGGCACTAAGCAGGAATCAGCAGGGCAAGCTCATGATATGTGACAATGCCACATAGTTGTTTATTACAGAAAAATTCGTATTTCAATACTGTATTATTCATACTTAGTTGCAAGGTCAAATATTTGAGTTACTTTTGCTAAAACAAAAGAATATTGGAGTTAACATTTTTCCTCAATATTATTATTATTATTTATAGAAACCACAATAAATTGTAAAATACAAGTCGTATTTGTGTTTGAATTCTAAAGAAATCTTAATTAGCAAATATTCCTATACATTATGTTTGAACCATATGTGTCATTGTCGATTGAATTGGCTGTATCGTATGAGCCTCGTGGTGGAGACACAATTATAGAAGGAATTTCGTTCGGTATTGCATCATAAATAATAATTTCTTGCTTAAGTGTATAAATATATTTTTCTAAAGAACAATACATATGCACATACAAAAAATAGGTTGATATTGTTTAAAATTAATACAACGTAAATATTAATTTAAACAAAAAATCAAGTGTAAGTACCACTAATCTACACAACTGCTGGTTCCCCAAGTACACGCAAGTACATGTGGCCGTCAAGTAATAAAGTGACTCGAAAGTTGGATTTCGAACCTACAGAGACTTAGATTAACCGTTAACTAAGCAAACTAAAATCAATTTAATATTCAAGATGATCAAAAGTTTAACTTTTCTATTACAACTATATTGCAAAATTTAAACACTTAACCAGAGGAGATATGGATTTTAGGGTTGTGGTCGATTTATCAATCCTATTGAGTTCGTACTTACACCTGTTGATCCGAATTATTTATGATTGCTAGTTGACATGATCGTTTATATAAATAACATGTTCCCAAAGTGTTATCCGTTTATCCATAATATATCAACCTTATATTCCCATGGTCTTGAGTCTATCATGAACGAATATAATACGATATTCAACTAAGCAAGATTGTTAGGTATATTCCTATCCTAACCGCAAAATCTTTTTCCGAGCCATGGGTTCAGAAACAAGCTCTCTATAATTCTACTCTAATATAAACATGGCTTTCCCAAGCATACACTGCTAGTAAATAGAACTCAACTGATGGCCAATTAATTAAGCAATTATGCACGGAATAAGAAACAACCAAAGATGATAACTTGAATTAACAATAATATAATTAATAAACTTCAATATTCATGACAATCACAACCCTAGAACGCGAAGTTTAGCTCCACATAGACATAGCACCAAAACAATAATTGATCCAAAGAAATATAAAGATTAGTAAGTTTGATGGGAGAAAGATCGAATCTGATGAATTCTGGCATCCAAAGTGACTTCGTGATCTCCCTAGGTCTAAAGTAAGTTCAAAGTCAGAAAATATATTCTTTTTCATGTATTTGTACCAAGTAGGGCCTGGCCTAACTGAAATCTCTTTTTCCTAGCCAAAATAGATAAACCTGCAAACTTAGTGCTTTTCATGTGTTGCACTAATGCTTTTTTCTGTCAGACCACAAAAAATCCAGTCTCTAAACTTTGGAAATTTCTGACAAAAAATTGCACTAATCTATCGCATTGTGCCTCGCACTAGTGCATTTCTTCAGCAGTTGCTTCTTCCTTGAATTTTGACGTTCAGAATTGATCTTCGACCCTCGAACACGATCCCGACTTAATCCTTTGGTCTTTTAATCAGACTTCAAAGCTCTAAATAGCTCAAATTAGTTTTACAAAGACTACATAGCTCAGAATCACTCCTACAAGGAATAAAAGACACAATAAGTACAAAACACTAATGAGTGAACCTTAGACTCAATTAAAGTGTATTAAATTAGAGTGCGATAAGCAACTAAAATGTGTAATTATAACCTATCATCATCACCCCACACTTAAACTATTGCTCGTTCTCGAGCAATCAAACTATACTTTACATAGACACAACCTTTTTAAATAATCCGCTGAACTTATTACATAAAGAATCTTTAAAATAGACTAAGCACAAGATTGTAACATTTTCACCTTAAGATTAGACTCACAAGTACCACACATTATCAACAACTCACTAGCTTACTCTAATATAGAGGTCAATGACATTACCTTTTCTTCATGAATTAAGTTCCCTCACTCAACAAACGAGAGTAGTTCCACACACAATAAAATTTAAGAACAATTAGGAACTCAAGATAGAAAGAACTCACTCACTATCAGAAATAACATTCATATGCCCCAAAAGATGCGACATAGGATTGCTCGTAGTGTACTATTATACTAATCAAGCTCATTCAATCTCAGGTCAAAGAACTTTAATGGTTGTAATGTAGGCTGCGGGACGGGTAGTATACATTTAGATATAACAATGACTATGCCTCCCTAAGCACTTTAATGACACTTATGGAAAATCATAACTCCAGCTTCACATTAATATATATTAACTCCCTACCTCTTCAAGCACAATTACATCAAGAGCCACCACTTTCAAGGAATATTTTCATAGCAATACAACTATTTTTTTCTTCAATTCAAGTGGCTCTTACGTTTTCAAATTAGTGCATTTTTCTCCTTATTTCATTAGTTCCACTCAAAAGCCAAACAAACCACCTCTCACTTTAACTTTTACCTAGTTCATTTTAATTCAAGTGCTCATGAGAGATGAAAATTCTCAAATAGATGGTTAATTCAAACAAGTGGATAAGACTTGTAATGTGACTGTCAAAGAAACATGATTACAGGTTCAAAAGGGATTAACTACGATACGTAACACTTAGGATATATATATATATATATATATATATATCTCACTTCCAAGACCGAACAAAATTACTATTTTCAATTACAAACACACGGAGAAAGTTCTAACATCAAATGCAATACACAAAATAACACACAACCCTCACACACATATAGCACATAACTCACTCAGGATTGGACTTATCAAGACACTTTAGTCAAAGTAGTTAAGAAAAGTTAAGATCATACAATTTAAGTATTTATACAAAAGACAAAAGTTGAGCCTAAGCGTCATAACCAAAGTACTTGCTGTTCTCAAGGCATAACACAGTCAAGATATATTGCTTCAATTCAATTCATAGCATAATGACTCATATATACTTAGGGTATATATATATATTAAAAAAGAAATGCCTATATCACTTTCAAGACTAAACAAAATTACTATTTTCTGTTACAAACACACGGAGAAAGTTCTAACATCAAATGCAATGCACAGAATAACACACAACCCTCACACACATATGGCACATAACTCACTCAGGATTGGACTCATCAAGACACTCTAGTCAAAACAGTTAAGAAAAGTTAAGATCATACAATTTAAGTATTTATACAAAAGTCAAAAGTTGAGCCTAAGCGTCATAACCAAAGTACTTGCTGTTCTCAAGGCATAACAAAGTCAAGATATATTGCTTCAATTCAATTCATAGCATAATGACTCATATTCATAAAAAATAAAATTAACTACACCGATTCAAGCAAAAACCTTAAAAAAGAATCGCGGCACAAAGAAAAACAAACGAGGAATTACTACACTACCTAAAAATCTTTTGTCCTTTTTCCTTAGATTTAAATCACTCAAGAAAACTGTCTAGGAGATCCATCATCGAAAAAAGTCTAATTTTTTTACTCTTTTTTTTTCTTAGGAGCTACTACAATACTACACAACTATGAAAAAACAATTCAATATTTTTCAAACACGATATTACTAATTATATAGAAAAACTTCCCACCCCATACTTAAATGAGTGCGGTGTCCCAATTGTACAAAAAATAAAATAATGATGGTGGACAAGAAACTTTCTAAAAGGCCAAAGACAGAAGCAATAGCGGCTCACGGGGTACTCAGAATTCCCCCAAGCATGGTCCTTAGTGTGGGCACTCCACACTTAGTTCTCACCATCTAGCTCACTTTTGCACTCTTCCAATGGCTTTGCTTCCTATGCTTATACTCCTAAAAAATATAACAAATACTACAAACAATAACATAATAAAAATAAAATTAAAATAAAGCAGCGAAGCTGGATTGCCTCTCAACAAATGCCTGAATTAACGTCACGTCATGACTTGAACTACTTTTTCCTCCACCTCGAACTTATGAATTATACCCCTAACATGACATCCACTATGCGGCTATGCTCTAGTGGTGAGGCTATAAGTATAACCAGGCCAAGTAATAAATTTTTCACTCTGCACTTCTCGACGTTTAGATGAAGAATGTAATTTTATTTCTCTGGCACGACGAATTCAAGAATGTAATCACCTAGCTCCTCGTCCATTGGTTCCTCCAAGGACTCAGATGACTCACTTTTCATGTCATCATCCAAACACAATATTGAAAAATATATGAAATAAGGACTAGTACGCCCCAACTCTAGAATTTCGTCACTATTTACATCATCATATGTACACACATTATACTCTTCAAATATAATATTATCTACTTCCTTACATGACTCTACAATGCATTCCTCAACATGGACATCATCAATAAAAGTATGATCGAATGATTGACTCACCACTTTTAGGTCCGTAATTTGGCGTATAAGCTCCTTTTCAGTTTCATACAACTCAGAACTATTTTGTTGGGCGTTCAACGCATCAACCTTTGCAATCAATTGAGTCCCCAAGTCATGAATAGCAGTGCCAAATTTTTTGATCTCTTGTCCTGTTCAGTTCTCCCTTCTATTATGTTTTATTATCACATCTGTAATTTTCTCATGTTGAGCTTCATATATTTCTAATCGTTTAGCTTGTTCCATTAGCCAAGTTTGGCTCATAATCTCATCTTCTTTGACAGTTTTCTCTAGCTAGAACTCAGTCTCTTATCCAATTTTAGACTCTTCCTATCTACCAACTAAATCTGCAATTTGTTGATCATTAGATGTTTCAGCCCATTCTTCTACTTTGACCTTTATTCTCTTCATTGTTGCCTTGAGAATTTCCATCTCTTTTCGATGTTCATGAGTTTTCTCCTTTAATTTCCTCATCATGTCTATTATATGACCATCGTGTTCAATATCTTCCATATCGTTGATCCTATCAAACTCACGTATATTATTAGATATACCATAATAAGGGTTCAGAGATGGATATAAAGAACTAAGATAATAAGCCTAATGGCCATCTTGAACACCACACATGTTATAAATATTCCACTCGTAGGATTGAGATTATGCACATAACCTGCTCCTGGAAATATTCTGATTATTTTTCTACATGTGGAGTCCTCCAATATATGGACAAGGATCATCGAAGTAAGAATAATAATCATTCAAACTATCATCATTTCAAGATGTCATGTCAAAATAAGAAAGGAAAATACTAACTAAATAAAAAATTTAAAACTTGACTAAAAATCAACTAAAAGCTAAATTGAGATAAACAATCAATAACTAAGCCCCCATCAACGGCACCAAAACTTGTTGATTCCCCAAGTACACGCAAGTATAGGGGCTGTCATGCAATAAAGTGACTCGAAAGTCAAATGTCGAACCCACAGAGAACTTCGAGCATAATATACTGGAACTCCAGTATATTATGACGGAGTTCCAATATAAATGTACTGAAATTCCAGCATAGTATACTAGTCCAGCATAATATGCTGAAAGTGTCCAATCTCCGGTATATTATGCTGGAACTTTCCGTGTGTTGGAATTTCAACATAATATACTAGAAGTTCATATAGAGGTACACCAATCTCCAGTATATTATGCCGAAACTTTGTGTGTTGTAGCAAAACAGTCAATGACTTTACAAACGCTGACTATTTTTTAATTACCAGTACGAAAATTGGTTAGCATGTAGTATTTTCACCCAAAATTGCAGATAACACCTAAGTGGATGAGATGTTTAACGAAAAAATGGACAAAGATCAAGTTTAGTCTATATCTCTCTCTTTATTATATATATATATATATATATATATATATATATATATATATATATAGTGAGTGAGAGAGAGAGAGACTGTTATACTGAAAAAGGTGTTGGGCATGAAAATCATGCCCCAAGCTAGGACTGCTTATCGGGCGGATTGGATGGTTATTTACTCTTAATCTTTTAACATATCAGTTATCGGCTTTAAAATGTATTAATTCACTAGCCATCCAATAAGATATTGGGCGAATTGATATAGGTTTAATTCTTATTGTGCGGTTTATCGACATAATTCAATCAGAATTGCGTGCATTAATTGTTTGCTAACAGCCTAGCATACAAATTCAGAAATCAAAATTCTACATTGGGTCCAGAGATACATGTCTGTTAACACCTACATAAGAATGATGTAGTGTGTCATGTGTTGGAAAGTGAAAAAAGCAGAACACATTGTACATTATAGACTACATTAACTAATGATAAATCGAATGAGTTGATTCATTACCTTTCCAACATTGCCATTGATAAAGATGTTGCTGCAATTGAGATCTCTATGAATAACACAAGTGTCATGAGTGTGTAGATAATCCAAGCGCTGTAGTATTTGCCTAGACCACTTCTTCAATGCCTTAATCAAAACATGACGATGCTTCTTCCTATATTCCCTCAAATTACCAGAGGCATGTTCCTCAGTTATTAAATTAAGGATGTTATGTTCATTGTCTTTCCAGACATGATATAGTACTATGATGTTGTCATTCTTCAAGTTCTTCAGCAATGCAATCTCCGAATGGATCTTCAACAGTGCAATCTCTAGAAGTGGAAGGGTTTTTGATATATATATATATATATATATATATATATATATATATATATATATATATATATATATATATATATATATATATATATATATATATATATATATATATATATACATGAGTTAACGGATTATCTGTTAAGAAAATTGAATAATCCACCCCAAAACGATAGCTGTTAATAAAAAATTTTAATCCAGTCCACATCCGATAAACCAATACCAATAATCCATTAATTTGGGTATCGGTTCTCGGTCCCTAACCCAGGCTCTATGGGAGGCCTCTTTTCGTGTGAATGGAAGCGTCAGATTACAGATATTGACATGGCTTGCAAGCATGCTGGGGTGTTGTTCTTAGCATACTTCTAAATAGAATTCCCTTGACTAGCCCTAAAATGCCCAATGAGACGACAACAATTAAGCAAATAACAATTGCTGCTCCAAACTGGCCTTAGCAAAAAGTTCTACCTTATGTGTATTTTAAAACTATTTTCACCTTCTAATCATGCCCTATCAGAGATACAATTACATCATCACCAGCTATGGTACACAGAATACAACGCAAGCCAACACAAGTGAGTGGCAGGAGGACTGCTCCAAGAATTTCTGGAAGAGTTGTCAATTCATACCAAATAAGTTGGTATAGAGTTTTCACAAAAAAATTATTTCCTTCAATCTCAAAGTGGAAGACTGCATAATACTACACATTTCCTCCTCAGTCCTCAAGAAACTAGACCTCATGGAACAAACAATGTTTTTGGATCTCAGGTTTATCAGCATAGACTGAGTGACATTGGCTCAGTGAACAATCTAATAAACACATTTTTTCCTTGCAACTCTTCAAATGAGGAACACACACTGGATGCAAAGGAAGTATCATTATTCACCAGAATACGCTGCCGAATTTTAATGTGTAAGCGAGTGAGTCTCATTGCAGATACTACCCACACAAGTATATGACTACACTCGTCCATCCAATAATTCAGTCCGCGTCTATCCTAACCAAGAAGTCAGGCTAACAACTTAAACAATCAATTAAAACAACCAAACTTCACACATCTTTCTCACAAGAATACTGTAAAGAGCTATCAAGTTCAAAAATAACAACATTAATACAGTACAGATCATATGTTAGGCTAAAGCACAAATCTATACAACTATACCATTTGCAGTACGGACACAAACAAAGCAAGGATGACATCTCTTCCCACAAAGCAGGTCCATGATCAAAAGAAGCTTTTATGTAATGCAGTAACTTGTTTATCACTAAGCCCAACCTCCTAACTTCTCGATCTCGGCATTTCATGCTCTATCACGATATGTATCTATATTCATAAAACTATACAAGTGCATGTTTGATGTCCTTTATTTAATAACTATTCAGAATAAGCCAACACAATTTGCTCCAAAAGAAAGATCATCGTCTTGCTTAGGTAGTCTGCCCCTTTATGAAACAAGCTAATGATAGGTAAATAAGTGTTTCTCTCACATGACATCCCCTTAAATGCATCTGTTTTTCTTGCCTAGGCCAAGCTAGGAATACAAAAACATACCAAATGTAGTCCCCATAAGTGGGGTCTGGGGAGGCCAAGCTATGAATAGTTAACAATTTTACAAGTAGCAATATGACAATATGCTTGGCTGATACAGCCACACTATCACGTTAAACCGAAGATTATATCCACTGAATCAGACATATCCTTTCTGTTAAGAAGCAAAAATAAAATTCGAGTTTAACTATTCAAGCCACGAAAGCTTTAAACAGTTTATCATAATTTATAAGTTGTTAGCCCTCAAAATTGATCCAAGATAACATATTCCTTACCCAAAAAATTAATCGCCTCAATCCAAATAAAAATGTACTTCATACTTGAAAGAGTTCCTTCGTAGAAAAGATCTTTAAATTGATAAAATTGGATGTCCAAGTAACATAAGCACACAACTTCAACGATGAGACTCGGTCTACCCAGCCAAAAGAAAATGTTCAAAGAATGAACAAAAAATGCAGCAAAACCTTCCACAGGCATAAACAACTACCAACATGATAATTCAGAACATAACCTCCAATACTCTACAATCTGTTAAGCTAGCCCATTGAAGTGATCTAGCTAATACAGTTTCAACCATACCAAGAGATTTTGAATTCAAAATTGCAACAACCCAATAAAATTCTACAAGTGGGGTCTAGAAAGGGTAGAGTGTACGCAAACCTTACCCTCGCCCCGGGATAGAGAGGTTTCCGATAGACCCTCGGCTCAAGTAGACGAAATGAGACAATAAATCAGTAACAGCAACAAAAACCAAAAAAATAATATCAGCATCATAAGAGACAAAAAATAGATGGAAACGCAGTAACAATAACCAGTAAATATGGCTCGGTACTATAAAAAACGAAAAAATAGTGTGAACACAACATCAACAACATCCAGTATAAGACAAACACTATCAGACCAGCCTCACACCTCACACCTGGTATGAAGTAGAAAAATGCTCAACCACCACTAACCTTCAATCCTTAATGCTAGACCTCCACAATAAAGAACACCAAATTTACTTAAAAGCATTATATTAAGTTATCCAGTTTAAATCAATTCAATCATATTAAAGCAAAATAAAAAAAATATTAGGAAGAGTTTTAAGAAATAGGATGATCTTAGCTATCATGAATGGAAGTCCCAGGAGATGAAGTTTTCACCATCTGCCTTAATAAACATATGCAAAAACATAGAGCAAAAAATATTCAATGGCAGTCAACACATTATTAACAAACAAGACCTTGTAGAAGGCCCTAAAGTCTGCTATGGTTTTAAGCTCAAAGAATATTAAAACAATAAAACATGACATTTGGTGAAGAAAGGTGCAAACAAGGAAAAAGATAAATAAACATCATCTAAATCAAGTTCAAGACCTATTTAATTACTTTGATTTGCAAAATGTTGTTCTAAGTTTCTATCAGATATAATAACTGCCTTTTTTTAAACTAAATTCCTAGTATCCCCTTTCATATACTAACATATTCACTCCTAATGAATTATTGGGAATTAATTAATTGCTTTGACCACTATATCTATTGTTTAGTACCTACCTCTTCAAGAGGGGGCCCATGGGCATGAAGCGCGCGCTTAAGCGTCTGCATTAAAGCACAACCTAACTGAGGTGAAGTGCACAGTCAGATGCAACTTACCATCATAGCTTAAGTGTGTGTTAAGGGAGCCCTTAACAACGCTGCTGGGAAGTATAACAACTTAACTAATTAAACACAAAATATTATTATGAAATGATAAAGCATATCTCACATTTGAGTCAAATAAGGAATGAGATGTTTGTTGCAACTTCCGGTTTACCATAATCAATATTTTGGAGTACTTCAACCAATTTAGACATGGAAATTTTCACCTTAATTGAGATGGATGCATGCAAGTATAGTGAGAAAATGGTCCATGTAATGAGACTAAGCAGTGCATTTCATTCGACCTTTTCATCCAACAATAGTGTCAGCTGAAGCCTTAGCACATTTTTATCTTAGAAGAACTTCAACCAAACATAGACAACCTAGCCAACATGGCCATTCTCATGCCTCTTCAAAACCAGAAGTACTGGAAACTTCAAGTTAGGGTCAATTAACTCTAAAAATGACATAAAAGCAGCCTTGCAACATCAATAGGAGTTCCAACTCTTTGCCTAGACCTTCTCCATACGTGAAAACTAATAAAAGAGCAAGCAGAATCAGAGACACATAGCTTATCCCTTGTGCGTTGGTACCCATCACTTGAACGCCCCCGCTCTCACCCACCAAACAGACGACTCTACTTTAAGCCCGGGCATTCAAGCAACAATCTTAGTGTAGGTTATAAGTATTATAATGTAGGAATAACTTAAAAAGTGAAATTCTTTTTATATCGAAGATGGTGTCTTTCGTAGAGAATCATATGTTTTCATAGGTTCTCTACTATTTGGTATACCGTCCGTATACAAGAAATCTTCCTATCAACAGTAAAATTATCTTACACCATCCAAGAAAAAAAGAGTGAAGAAAGCAAAATCAATTCTTAGGAGCATCACATCTCAAGTAACACGTAGCTAGAATTCGTAGCTATTACACTAGGTAATAAGTGACAAAGCTTCTACAGCGAGACCTCTAATAAGTGGATCCAGCATTTACTTTTAAGGGTTTGGGATGTAACTGAAACCACTGACCATTTGAGTTACTGGTTTGAAATCTAATATATATGGACATATTTAGTAGATTTCTAACATATACAGGCATCTGACTGAAACCCGTGTCTTATACAGTACATCTGCCCCTAACTAGTAGGATGATCATTTTTTTGTAGTTTCTTGCCTAATATTAGACCACCACATGTATGATCATGTGCATACTAAAATAGCTGCCTTTTATCCAACAAATTGCACACAAGCAGGTGTTTTTATCAATAATGCATTCTACACTAAGCTCTTAACCACTAAATATGATGCAATCCAAAACATGATCTTAAACATAATATAAAACCAAGGAGACACAAATTCGATAAAAGATGTAAATTGAAAAGAATGTCAATTGTCCCTGCAAGAAAAAATCATAGTTGCTGCACTGATCGTCCAAATTTTGCATTAAACTGATGAAAACAAGTAAAGGACCATTTCTTCCAAGTCATATAGTTAACATTTATTTTCGGCATTATCAACCAAAAAAAACTATCCACAGAGGAAATCATGTTCCACTTCACATCCTTCTTTCGAAAACCTAATTTAGAAAATCCCAAAAAGGGGCCAGCTTTAACAATCACACCAACACGGATATAGATCACTCAGCATCGACAGATTCAAGCTGGAGTCGTTTGAGGGCTTCTTGATGGGCCCAAGTTTCGAGCGTGAGATCGGGTTTGGCGTTGAGGCCCACACCGAGGATGACGATAGTGAGAAAGCTGGTGACGTAGCAAGGGAGTTCCCAATCCTCCCAGTTCCTTGACTGACCAGGTGGAGGTGGTGGGCGGTTGAAGAGGTAGCCGTTGGGCCGTTCTTGGTGGCCCGGAGTAGTGAACGGGTTCGAACCGTGTCCTCCTCTTGTTCGGAGGCTCGAACTGAGACGGGCACGGAGCATGCCTGCGGCTGTCGCGAAGGGTTTCGCGGACGGCATTTTGGTACGAAGAACAGAGAGAAACTGAAGAAAGAGTATGAATCGATTATTTTAAGGATTGCTCGAAGAAGACGGCTTCAACGATGTCGTTCTCTGGTCCAGGTGGCTCTTTGTATATCAAGTTAATAACTAGTACACGTGGAGACTCCTTATTTAGTAGAAAAAAAAACTTGCCATTAAAACGTCAAACTAGCCAGTTTTAAGACCGGTAATTGAAAAATAGTAAAATTTATAAAGTCATTAAAAAATAAATTATTATTTTTCTGCAACATAAAAAGTTGCAACATAATATGCCGAGGATTGGAGCACCTGTGTATGAACTTTCAGCATAGTATACTGGAACTCCAATATATTACGCTGGAATATTTTCTGAATTTCGATAAATATTTTCGTTCAAATTTATCTTTACATAAAAAATGGCTAAATTTTTATTACTTTTAAAAATATATCTACTTTTTAATTAACCCTCATAAATCTAACTATTTTTAAATTCCGCTTGTAAACTTGTGATATAAGTAATTTGTTTGGTTGTTAGATACGATATTATAATGTAGAAGTTATTTATGCAATGAATAATGTTTGAGAGATTGGGGAAATGCAGGAAAACGTTATGTAGTGATTAATAACTAAGACCTTAGTCGATATTACTTATATTAGGTGCATTTAAATTTATGTATTACTAATACAAGTAACATGATAGTTTTGATTTTATTATTAATGCACATATTTTTATTTCACATTATATCTCGCACAATATAACGCACAGATTCCCCATTAACCTAATAACACCAACCAAAGCTAGATATACTATGGGGGATTACTTTTTCTTATGCGGCCAATCAAACACTAAAGGGATTGTTAGACATAATGGTGGGATATTTCAGAATATCCCATGGGTGGGATATCCCAGAATATCTCATCTCATGGGTGTCATATCTCATGGAATTAATTATCCCTCTGTCTATATGGAATATTAATCTCACCATTTTAGTGTAAAAATTATTTCGGGATTAGCTAATATTCCAGCCCAGTAATTTTTTCCCCTCTACTTTTTGTAAAGAAAATTAGAGCTTATGTCATGCAAATCAAGTTCATAACATGTAAATGAATCCTGAACTTAGTTTATTTTAGGAATAGACGAATTTTAGAGTTTAGTTTAGTTCAGGAATATATGGTGTTCCAAACGGTGCATGGAAGGGATGGTCTCCACTTATTTAAGCCACCAATAAGTTTTTATTCATTGTTTCTCCAAACAAGTATTCAGAAGAAACTACCAGTACTTATCCAAACAAGGTTTGCTTGGTTTCAGTGTGCAGATCACAAGCTACCAGTGCAGGTATCTTCAATCAATGAAATTCCTGATAACCAAACACTTTGAAGAGTTTATCTCTTCACAATAAACAGAAATACTGAGAGCTGTGATTATTGAATTTGTAATCATTGACAACTGATACATGTTGTTTCTGTAGGTCCTGTTTCCTTCCTTCAACTAAATGGCTGACAGCTGCTTTAGGAGTCCATTAGAAAACTTTACCCCATTATATGCAAGAGCCACAATCTATTTTGCTCGGATTCTCTGAAAATGTCGTTGGACGCATGTCGGATCCTCCAAAAGTAGTATATTTTTGGAGGATCGACACGGATACAACAACATTTTGAAGAGTCCGCGCAACATAGGTCACAATGCAAATATCAAGCTCTCAAGGAACATCCTCCACTGGAAGTAAGAATTTCTCAAACAAGATTCCTTAGCTAGCTGAGAAATGCTTAATTTATTTAGGTCACTGATATACTTCAACTTATGTTCATTGAAAGGAAAACAAAATCAAGTTCTTCCTATTATCTCATAACAAGTTGATCAAATTGTATAAAAATAAATGGTAAAGACAAGTAGACAACAGGAGACAGTTCCTACATATTCACGCTTTCTTTTTCTTTAGACAAGCAACACAAGAGAGCTCATCCCTATCAATATTAACTTGTTAAACTATATAGTTGCTAGATGCTACAAAATATATTTTCAACTTAATTAATATGTTTCTAAGGTGCAAGAGTTTGTCTCTCTTGCAATGCAGAACTGCTATGAAGATATATATAGGTAAACTTTAAGTCCACAAAAAACAAAAATACGGAGAACTTCATTGACATGCCTTCTCTGAGGTTACCCGGAAATGAGACAAGTTACTTTCCCCATTGAAGGAGAGAGTCAAATGCCTACTCAAACTTATAATGAAGTTACTGAAACTAAAAAGAGGGAATTGACTAATAAAGAGTGGCGATATTTTAGATTGGTGATGCTTGATGGTGATTGTAATACTTGTAGAAAACAACAAAGAAATGGGAAAAAAACTCTATGTTGGAACATATTGCTAAATGTCCCGATAAGCTAAGGAACTTGGAAAATGAGGTTATCCTGGAGGTGATAATAGCAACCAACAAAGTTATTTTGATCAAGATATTTCACGTAGAAAATTTGCTCATGACATTACATTACATGAATATCTATTGTTCATTGTAAATCATGTGGGGTTTAGGAAGTTTGTTTCTAGTCGGTGTTCAAAATAATTTAGGGAATACAATCAAGAATGACATTATGAACATTCTGACAATTCGAATAAAAAATATCTAAGTTATTGAAAACTACCTTTAGTAGAATTACTATAACAACTAATATGTGAACTTCAAATAACAACAAAAAAAGAGTATGTGGCTATTTCCTAATGATTCATGAAGATTGCAAAGCCATATCATGAGATTTGTGTATATTCCTACTCCGCATGATAGGGATACTTTATGTAGTGTACTATTTAATTGGTTGAGTGGAATTTTTAACGTAAAATATCTATTAACTATAATTCTAGCACAAAACAAAATGCTACGATAATATTAGATGAGAAACTTAATAAAAGTGATTTGTTGTTGATGGGTTGATTATTTCACATGCATTGTATTGCACACATTTTAAAATTAATTGTACAGCAAGGGCTAAAGATGCTTGGAGATAGTGTTAGCAACGTGTGTACAATGTCTTATACAGAATAGGGTCACCATGCATAATTGAAAGAAGGTTTGAAGAAGCCACACAATTTCTACACAATTCCCGTAAAAGTTTTACTCCCCTCATTTCAATTTAAGTGTCGTACTTTCTGTTTTAGTACGGAAAAAGGCCTAAAATACCCTTTTACTATATGAAATAGGACAGGCTAGCCCTCTGTTAAAAGTTACTCTATTCTGCCATTGCCGTCAACAAATGGGCTCCTATATACCCTCCATCACTAACAGAAGACTCATAAAGCCACATGGAATATATGTGAGGGCAAGTTAGACCTAGTTCGAATTGTACAAGGGCATATATGAGTCAGTTATAATAGTTATTTCTCAAATGCTTCACAACTCCATATCAGTTAACTTAGACACCTATTTGACGACACCAAACTAATTATCATAGCAAATAAACTTAGTCATAAACACAACAAATAAATGGCAACGACTTTATTAAATTCTTGTATAAAAACATAAAGCTTCATTACATAATAAAAGACAGCAATTAAGCTACAATAACACTAACATTACATATCATTTCACACTGATCGAAAGAACATAACAAGACATCCCAATATCACACACATGAAAATCCACATTTTCTTCCTAAATTTAGCATCAAACACAACTGAGTACTCTAAATCGGTCACTTTTTTCATTAGAACATTTGTTTCCAATTTCAAGGCTTCTATTCCTCCATGACCAACGAGCATCATAACATTCTCAAGATCAAATTTTCCTTCGGAGAGCATTTCTTTCACAATTAGAGCTTTCTTTTCCTTCTTTAAACTACATATGAGATTTGAAACTCTAAGAGGAAGCTCTTCATCTTGCCATTCTTATTTCATCCTAAAAACCAAAAATAATTTTAAAAAAAATTACAAGCAAATCGAAATAATTAAAAGAACCCATCAAAAATTTACTTACCTCATGCTTCGGGCACTTGAAAAACCTTCTCCTAGCATTTAAAGGTATCAATGCCATGAAATAAATGGCAGTAAGTCTGTAATGACACCTCTTATTCGACCCATTTGAGCTACTAGAACATTCCGACATTGTCTTTTATTGTCTTTTGTTATAATTCGACCCCATTGAGCTACTAGGATTTAATGAAGTCATTGTCGTTCATTTGAATGTTTGTGTCTATGCCTTAGTTTATTTGCTATAATAATTAATTTGGTGTTGTCAAATGAGTGTCTAAGTATACTGATATGGAGATATGAAGTGTTTGAGAAATGACTACTATAACTGACTCATATATGCCCCTGTACAATTCGAACTAGGTCTAACTTGCCTTCACATATATTCCACGTAGCTTTATTAGTCTTCCGTTAGTGATGGAGGGCATATACGAGCTCGTTTGTTAACGGCAAGGGCAGAATAGAGACCAACTTTTAACGGAGGGCTAGCTTGTCCTATTTCATATAGTAAAGGGGCATTTTATGCCCTTTTTCGTTTTCAGTATGTTTCAAAAAGATTGCCTTTTTCTAAAGTTGGTAATCTCCAATTCTAACATTTTAAATGACATGTTTTTGACCACAAGATTCAGAAGACAAATTTTGGTTCGTTAGCTCATCTATAATTTAAGACCATAAGATCCAAAAGTCTTCCTTATTTTCTTAATCTTGGTGCCTAGTTAAACTAAGACATTTAAATTGAAATGGATGAAGTATATGATTGCCCCACTAATACAAACAATTAAGCTAAGCATTACACAAAGTAGCCTTACGTGTGGAGTATGAATATAAAGAAATCTCATAATGTGGCTTTGAAGTCTTCATGAATCATCAATAAAATGTCAGGCAATAACCGAAAACCCTTTTCGATGTTATTCACAGTCCACGTATCAATTGTTAATGCAGTTCTACTAGTCATGTTTTTCACTAACTTAGAAGTTTTTTATCTCAAATCGTCAAAAATCTTCATAATGTCATGATTGTATTCCTTCAAACTATTTTGAACAACGGCCAAAGACTAGTAACAAACTTTTTAAACCCCGCATGATCAAGGATGGACAGTGAATATCATTAAAAATGATGGCATGAACAAGTTCTCTACGTGAAACATTTTGATCAAAATAATTTTGTTGCCTACATTATCACCCCCTCATCCTAACTATAAGTTCTGTGGCTTATTGGGACATCTAGCAATATGTTCTAATATAGAGCTTGTCCCACTTTTCCTAGTTCTTGATTCGAATATTACAATACTATCAAAAAAGCAAACACCATCCATCATCACAAATCTAAAACACAAGAAAAGGGAATTCAATAACAAGAATCAAATTAACAACCCCGTTCAACAAAATACCGAACTTCAACACAACCTCTGATCCAAATACATTCAATAACAATATATCTAATGTAATCCCACAAGTGTAGTCCGGGTCCAATTACACTCAATAATGACAATCAAATTAACAACAATCTATGTAAATCCAGAAAAATGTAACTTGGAAAACAAAAAACTTAAAATAATTGAGTTATGGCAGTCAACAAGAAATCAAAAAATGCAGTTCCAAATTTGTTCCTGAGACAAATACAAGATCAGCTTCAAGTTTGTAGCAGCCAACTTCAGCTTCTGCTCAACAATTATTTGGTTGTATGTTTGTTGCTTGCATTTTGTGTATTTTCATGGTAGTGAATGCACGTATAACTAATTAAATGGTTTAACTCTAAAAATTAAAGGGAAACAAAAGCGATCCCAGATGATGAAAGCCTAACATCTATCATCAGAAACAATTTTGGGTTCCAACAAGTTACCACAACCAAGAAAAATTTCAGTAAAACAATAGGAAAAATAAGAACAAAGTAGTAGAGTTAGACTATTACCTGCAAGACAGCGAGATGGCGAGGCCAAAGTCAAAAAGGGACGGAGATACCAGAGAGCAGAGAGAGAATGAGACTGTGAGAGTCGAGACTGGTGCAGCTGTAGCAGGCAAAAATGTACGGAGACCAGAGAAACAGAGAAGGTAGTAGGTTTAGATGTTTAGTTCAAAAGAAAGGGGCCTTAAGCCGCAACTGCTTTGCCCTCTCTGATTTTAAGAAAATTGTTTAAACCCGCACCGCCCACGCACCGCACTGGATACATACTTCCCCACCTTGCCACACAAAGGCTTTAACCAGCACCGCCCCGTTGCCTTCCCTAATGATATGTTTTATCCCGTCCTCCCATTGGGCAGAAAATTCAGCGAGACTGGAATTCTTTTACCAGTGATCTCCATATGAATATACCCAGTAACTCATCACACTAAGCTGCTCTTGCAAATGGTTCTCCTTCACAGTTCTACCTTGGGGCACATGGAGAAGCTCCGACAACCAGCAGAGTCCATGGATTTTCACTTGAATATGCCTTCTAAGGATATGCAAAGTAGATCAAAAGCCAAAGCTAGTTGTCCTAGCAGCCTTTTCTTTTTTCCTTCACTTCGCATCCATATCAAACAAGACAGACAGCCTAAAGTCAGGAATATAAGCACCTTACCTGATCCTTACTGCTAATTCCACTACGTTTTGCAATATCCTTTTCCATTTCATGCACAAGATCAGGACCAATCCAGCTCTTTCCGGATTCCTTTACAATGGCCAGTTCGTTTACCATCTCTCTTACACTTCTTGCATCTTCCCACCTTCCTGCCGATGCATACAAGTTCGAGAGGATCACATAAGTTCCGGCATTTTCTGGCTCTATCTCCAGAAGTTGTTTGGCTACAATTTCACCAATATCAACACACAGGTGAGCCCAACAAGCACCTAAAAGTGAACCCAGAATTGCAGCAGTTGGTGGAAAAGGCATCTCTCTGATGAATTGAAAGGCCCTTTCTACTTGGCCAGCTCGACTTAGCAAATCAACCACACAACCGTAGTGCTCAACGCTAACCTTGGCCCTGTCTTTGCCAATACTTATTTCGTTGAAAATATGTATACCTTTATCCTCCATTCCTCCATGGCTGCAACCAGATAACACAGCCAAAAGGGTGATGCCATCAGGCTTGATCTTGTTTTCTTCTCTCATCATTTCAAAGAGCTCAACTACCTCTTTTCCCATCCCATGTTTACTGTATCCAACAAGCATGGCATTCCAGGAGCTCACAGTTTTTTCATAGATTTGATTGAATACCCTCCTTGAATAAGCGAGGTTTCCACACTTCGAGTACATATCAATAAGAGAATTCTGAAGTACCGCGTAGAAGGGTAGTTCCAATCGAATAATATGGGCATGCAATTGTCTCCCTAGTTCCACTGCAGCAAGTCCTGATAAGGCCGTTAATACACTAGCATATGTAACATAGTTGGAAGACATTCCCTCTGCTTGTAACTTGCGGAAAAGCTCTAGTGCCTCTTCATCTAGTCCCTGCTGAGCGTAGCCTGAGATTATGGCAGTACAAGAGACAACATCTCTTTCTGGCAGGCGTTCAAAAACATCTCGAGCATCATGGACTTTGCCAGCTTTGGCATACATATCAAGGAGTGAGCTTCCCACATATGTATGCGATTCAAAAAGGCTCTTGACCACAAGACAATGGACTTGTCTCCCAAAATGAAACCCAACGGCACCAATACATGATGTAAGCACAGTTGCAAATGTAAACTCATTTGGCTCAGTACCTGCAAACTTTTCTGGTTATGATATACTCAAAGGAGGAAAAAAAAGGTTACTCAGTAAATGAAGCTGTAAAGAGTGAACCTAATGGTTTACCTTACTTTTTAACCATAAGAAATACAATAAAATGCATGTAATTGTCTACAATCATCTTACAAGACCAACTGAATAATTCGAAGGAAGAAAGAACGTTTTTAAACTTGACCCCTTCACGAAGAAATTCTGAAGTTATTTAGGCAACTAATAGACTTCTACTTATTGTCATTGAAGAGGATAACAAAATCGAATTCTTCCTATTATCTCATCACAATTTTCATTTAAATTTAAGTGCTGGCCTCTCTCTCATTCATTACAATATTGCTACCAGTTTCTAAAATAAACGGTAAACACAAAAGGAGACAATACCTACATATCCGCTCTTCCTTTTTCTTTTGAATCAACCAACACCACGCATCGTACTTACCAGTATTAACATGTTAATAGTTCATAGTTGTCTTTTTAGCTAGATGGTACAAAATACATTTTCTACTTAATTAACTAAGTAGTTTCAAATGTGCAAAAGGGTGTTTGATATGAAGATGTATCGGTAAATTTGTAAGTACTTCCCAAAGTAATAGAAGTACCTGATCTCAACATCCGAACAAAAAGATGGAGAGCTTCAGAGACATACCCTTTCTGAGAATACCCAGAAATAAGAGCAGTCCAAGAAACAACATTTCTCTCAGGCATTTCATCAAACATCCACCTAGCATCATCTAAAAGCTCACATTTTATGTAGAAAACGATCAGCCTTGTTCTGAGGTACACTGGAGGTTGATAATGGGTTTTGATCATGTGGGTATGTACCCTTTGGCCTTCTCTTAAAGCCCTTTGGTTTATACATTGGTTTAACAGAGTATTGTATTCCTTGAATTTTACTTCAAGGCCTTGTTTGGCCATTTCAAATAAGGCTTCTGAAAGGAGACCATTGGAGCTTAGAGCTACAAGAGTTGAAGTATTTGACGGACAAGAGCAGAAGAAAGTTGGTGTCTGGTAGAAAAAAGATGGCTTTTTCATTATGGATGAAAATACATGCTTAATTGTACAGTAAAATAGAGTTGTTTTTCTCACCATGTTTTTGCTACTGCTAGCGCTAGGGAAGGTAGGAGCCATGAGGCAACTTTTATTCAAAAACCCGTAAACTTCAAATTATTATTGCAGTTTGTTATTATGCATATTAATGTATAATATATAAATGGACAATTATTTTGAACCATAATAAAAAGGGAAAATACTTCACAGTAGAGGTCAGCTTAATGTAATCCTAACAAAAAAGTAAATTGGTAACTTATTGTGGACCGGAAAGACTACATAGTAGAGGTCAGCTTAATGTAATCCTAAAACACAAAGTTAAAAGATTTGGGTTGTGCTCGTGCATTCAACTTCAAATACTTGTCTTTTTTCAACATCAACTCGACCATTGATGCCACTTTGTAAAATTTGAACTCCATACCAAAATCCAGAGTGTACTGGGTCCAATATTTTTATGTCACACCAGTATAACATTCTCAAGTAGTAATATCTTTATATCACACCGACATCTCTATTCTAAGTAGAAAAAATGTGAGAAAGCAAATGCTTAAAGGTACAACAAGGAGCAGCCCTTCAATTGGGGAAGATCCAAATCAACATCACTTTGCATTCATCATGCGCCCATAAATCATTTGAGTTTCGGAAAGGGGATGGGCTTTTTGCAGCTTTATTTTTCTGAAGAACAAATTTTAATAGCTGCATCCTATTCATCCCTCATTGTTGGTAAGATCTGGAGTAGAAATTGATCATAGAAATATTATTTACAGTCGATGGCCTGAAATCCAAAGGATTATTCCACCTCATTGATTCATCATTAGACCATTTCATGACTACATTTTCGAAAACCAAACCATCGATATGCTCCATCATGAATCCAGCAGTTTGGTGTTTTACAAGTTCTTGGCATCCTGGCCTGTAATCCACCCAACCGTCTGGATATTTTGTCCATCTCTTGTATGTTAGGTTCATGTTTATGAACTTCAGATTGCTCAGGACTCCACCTCCTGAACCTGATAAGAAGATGCCGTTTTCAGAAGTTGATGTGATATTGACAAATAGCAAATTGGATATTGAACCCGCTTTTGACGTTGCATCTCTTGGACAAGTTGTCACATAAATAGGCTCTGCTCTTCCCCACCATGATGGGTGGTAATATCTTGTGCTGATGTTTATGTTTGAGAAGGTGATGTCGCTAACATTTCCTACTCGGTAAATAATCAATAAGACAATGCAATACCAAAATTTGAGAAGACAAGATAGGGAAATAGAGGTATAAATGCATGAGAGAAACATAACAACTAAGAGTTGGTCATTTGTTTTGCAAGATCAAAGAAAATGGTAAAAGCCCCCGAGTCGAGGGTCTATCATAACAGCTTCTCTACCTTTACAAGGTAGGAGGGTAAGGCTGCATCTCCACCTGTGGATCCCACCGGGTATTTTTTTTGTTGTTGTAAAGAAAAGGGTAAAAGCCAAAGGTTTAACAGCACTGTGCAATCTAGTGCCTATGTTCAGGTACATAGGACAATCAGTTCAAGTATGTCGAACAAACAACTAAATACAAGAAAACTAAGAGCATAATTGAACTAGGCTTGTATTTGATATCCTGACACAAACCAAACAAATTGATCAACTACTTTCAGTAAAGTTAAGCAGTCAAATCATCTAAGTTCTGATTGCAATTTTAGGATTATAGTTGCACTAAGCTGTTTGGCATTGCCATGACTAGTTCCTGGTAACTATAACAAGGATTCAAGGAATTAACTTGGCACAACATTGAGGCATGTATACCTACAAACCAAAATGGAATGACTAAAGCATCAGAACACTAGAAGGTTTAAGTTGTAATTCTGCTTCTAATGCATGAATAAATTGTACTCATGAAATGCAAGTGTGAAACACGGAGCAAAGTTAGACACATGTAAATTTTGTAATTTTATTATATCGGTTGTCATTCTAGCAGAAAAGAACCAAAGGTGAATACCTCCATCTCGAATTTGCAGAGCGAGGCCTCTATGAGATTCAAAAATTGTAATGTTGTCAAATAAGAAATTCTTGAATGCGTAAAAGCTAGCACTTCCAAGTTTGATGGCGGAAGATTTTGTTCGAATCCAGCAGTTTGTTGCTGTGAGGTTGTGGACAGGTCCAGTTGATGACTTTGGACAGATAGCATCATCTCCTGTGTTTATGTTGCATCTGGTGATGACCGTATTATTAGAGTCTTCTATGTCTATTCCATCGTTGTTAGGTGAATTGAAGTCCCCATATATCGTTACATCACTGATTGATGTGTTATCACTTCGTACAAGATGCAAACTGCAACATCACATCATTAATTGGCTTCTTGAAATAAATGCAGAACACAGAAAAGGATAGAGCAAGAAGTTTGAAAACGACATAATTTAAGAGATTAAAGGTTGATATCATGCAACATAAACTTATATCCAGCATCAACCCTTGACTAAACTGGTCGGTGGTTTGAAGTTTGAACATAATAAAGGTGTAGATAATAGAAAAACCAAATTGCATTTTGTGAGAACAAGTTAAATCTTTAGACTGTTCTCATTAATAGCTAGTAATCGCTAATTCTATACATGTCACATGCCCATGGTTCTTTGAAATAAAAACTAAGATATTCAATGATCTACTATATCGTGCAAGCCATGGGAATATTTCCTAGACGATAGAAAACAAGAATTAGAGCCAGCTTCGAGCGAGGTTCAAATTATTATGTGTTTGCCATAATTTTCTTACCATATTTGGTTTTCCTATTTATTGAAGGAAGGAAAGGGCAACATGTTTACCTTAATTGGATTTTCCTTCTTGTAGAAGGAAATTACAAATATCCCATATTTGGCTAGTCCTTTTTCTTGTAAAAGGAAATTATAAATCTCTCATATTTGGCTAGTCTTTTTTCTTGCAGAAGGAAATTAAAATCTCTCATATTTTGCTAGTCCTTTTTCTTGTAGGAAAAGGTTTGTACTTCTATACATTGAGGATTCTTCCTTCTCATTCAGTAGCATCCACAATGTAACCACAAGGGGCTTGAGAGTCTTGTTTAGGGGGGAAAACTTTACGAAACAAGTATTAGTATGCCACTTGTGTTTGCCTCTTCGTAAGGTCGTTCTCTCGATATTTTGTACTCTTTTTTTATCAATGTTCAGAAAAGTGAGCACTTCGTTGCTTAAAGCGCGAAGCGACGCGACTCGCTTCCAACTCCTTGAGGAAACTCGATCTGCAGAAGCGCACGCTTCACTAGAAAACGTGATGAAGCGAGGAAGCGGCGAAAGCGATGAAGCGATTACTTTTGTGAAAAAAGCGCAGGGGGGCCTTTTTAAAAAAAAAAAATACTTTGGGTCTAAGACAAAACAGACCCTAAATTGACAAAAAACCCCAATCCCCTTCTTCGACCAAAAACAAAGGCTCAACCAGTCGCTCTTCTTCTTCTTCAGTCAACAAAAAAAGCTAGGGATCCATCTTCTTCTTCTTCAGAAGCTCGACAAGTCGACCTCGAAGACCTTCTTCTGTTTTTCTCGCGGCTCGACCCAGGTAATTTCTTCTTCAGTTCTTCTCGTTTTTTTCTTTGTTCTTTCTTGTCCTTTCTTCTTCGGTTCTTCACTTTTTTTTTCGTTCTTCTTCTTCTTCTTCTTCTTTCTTTCTCTGTTTCTACCGTCCAGAACAGAGTAAGGAAGCATTTTTTCTTTCTTTTTCCTTTTCGTTTGTGTATATTTCAGCATATATATTTAATTATTATATGTATTTCATTTATTATTATATTTCAGCATATAAAATTAAATTATTATTATATTTCAACATATAAAATTAATTATATATATGTAATATTTTTAGTTTATGTGATTTTTTAAATGTATATTTTAGTTTATATAATTAATTATTATATATATTATACGTATTTTCAGTTTATTGATTATGTTTTTTTCTTATATCTTTATAGGGATATTAAAATGTCTCAAAAGTTTGAAAGAGAAAGAGTAGGCTTGGCGATATGACGAGAGAGTTAATGAAAAGAATACAAATGTTGTTGTATGCAAGTTTTGCAACAAGATTACAACGAGTGGAATTTATCGCTTAAAATACCATCTAATTGGTGGCGATAGAAACCTCACAAGTTGTCTGAAATTTCCATCGGAGGTGAGGGGAGAAATAAAGAATTTTGTTGAGAAGAAGAAGGAGCAAAAAAATCAAATGGTTCATCAACCAATGATGATCAATTTTGATGATGATGATATTGAAGAATTGTCACTTCCAACAAAT